>BLSH010503419.1:150043-179812 GCA_018402905.1 Glandirana rugosa
TTTTGTTGAATCCAAAAACAAAACCAAAACACAAGAACAAAAAGAGGAAAGAGATAATATGAACTATTCTACTTAGGGGGACAGCATTATGTTACCAATTGGACAAAAAGCATCATCATTTTTTGTAATCCACCACTAGGGGGAGATGTGTTAATGTCTCTGATACGGGGGAGATTGCCTTTATAACTGGCCCGAACAATATGCTTTTTGGTGCAATAGGTGGGTGTGGCGATCCTCCAGACGTTTAAAAGGGGAATGGTGGGCTTAGGAAATTGTCCGTGATGACGCTTGATTGAAAGCGAAACGCGTTGACGTCATTTCCGGCTCCCCGTATCCGTTGACGTCACATCCTGCCGGTGGTGGAACGCACGCCGCAAGTTGGAGACCACGCCACGCTGTACACCTACATGAGCATACCCATGCGAGTTTTTAACAAACTTCCTGTAAGTGCGATCTTTGCTTTTGCGCCCAATAAATCTTTTTAAACGGTATTTCACTATGGAGGCCATTCTTTTCTTCTTTTACCCAACTTTATGAGGATCTTAAGGCTCTGGAATTGAGTCCTGATTAAAGCAGGGGTCTCGTCACCATCACCCTCATATCCATCTGACCAGCACCAGGACTTGGCTTGTCTGATCCCCAGACTGAAAAGCTGGGGATCCATTTGTTCTGGTGAGTGGGGTCACAACGGGGGATTGTCACCGAGCACCACGTTGTATTATTGGCACTTGATTGAGCACGGAGCACTTTTTCTCATTTATGGACTTTTTGATTATTGATGTATTACAGTATCTAATTGAAATGTGAATCAGATTCACTTAATATGTTATTTGGCACCATTATTAGAAGGTGGCGCTGCGATTTATGTTTTTCACGTTGTTTATGAGTTCATCCACTTGTGAAGCAGCAGCCTCTCATACATTCATTGATTCCTGGATTGATTTCTCTTTAGGGATCACTGGATTACTATTTATTATTTAATTATCCACAAGCGCAGATTTTGTTAACACACCCCATGAAATATAGTCTGCTGTACCCCATAATGTGCTCTCCTGCCCCATGTAATGTTTTCTGCTGTGCTCCATAATGTGCCCTGTTAGCCCCCCGTAATATGTCCCTCTACCCCCCATGCAATGTGCCCTACTGTGCCTCATAATGTGCCCTGCTGCTCCCCAAGTAGTGTGCCCTCCTGCCCCGCCCCACCCCCCTCCTGACCCCCCGTACTCTGCCCTGTTGCCCCTTGTGTACTGTGCCTGCTTGACTCCCCTACCCCATGCTCTGCCTTTTTTAAAAAAAATGTATGCTAATTCTAAAAATAATTGTTCTATCAACAGCTTGCTGATCACACCAGTGTTCTGTGAGCTGTGGAACTGAACATTATTTCAGGGGTCCCCGGAAATCTTAAACTTTTTGCCAAGAGTTCCTTGGTAAATAGATTGAGAAACCCTGCTTTATTGGATCTCCAGCCTTCCATGTGCCATAGTGATCCTTCCTGCCTTCCATGTACCATAGTGATCTTTCCTGCCTTCCATGTGCCATAGTGATCCTTCCTGTCCTCCATGTATCAATGTGATCCTTCCTTCCTTCCATGTACCATAGTAATCATTTCTCCTGGCCTTCCATATATTATAGTGATCCTTCCTGCCTTCCATGTGCCATGGTGATCCTTCCTACCTTCCATGTACCATAGTGATTCTTTCTGCATACCATGTGCCATAGTGATCCTTTCTTTCTGCCTTCCACGTACCATAGTGATCCTTCCTGCCTTCCATATACCATAATGGTTCTTCCTTCCTGCCTTCCATGTACCATAGTGATCCTTTCTTTCTGCTTTCCACGAGCCATAGTAATCCTTCCTTCCTGCCTTCCACGAGCCTTAGTGATCCTTTTGAGGTTTATATGTATCCCTGAGACTCCAGCTTGTGGCACAGCAATCAAAGCATATTTTATAGGTACAAGGAAGCTCAGGTTTTATTTAACCACAACCCTTAAGCTTCTTCCACTATCATGTTTGGCCATGTATGGACTCTGCACTTCTCTTGTCTGGTATGCTGGGTTAGCAAAAAAACAGTGAGTGTGCTGCCTTCCACAGGATGGTTCCCCTTTGCAATTGCCCAGTAAGATTGGCTATCACAGTGCACTACCTTGTGGTACGCAGTCCAATAGCTGAGAGCACTGACCGGTGTGTTCTGGTTGGGTCAGAACACAATAGCACAGCGGGGGAGATTGCTGTACTAATACCGCATGTGTTAGTACAGTGATCTGTCAGTTTTTTTCATTCAAAAAAGGCAGACAGCATGTACCTGGTTTAAGACTGGACAATAGCCAACATCACTGGGTAACGTTCATAAAAATTGGAAGAAGGCAATACTGAGACGATGTGAGAACATTGCTTACTATGAGCAACATATCAGTTTTCCTTTTCCCAGACTTTGTGAATTTGGAGCAATTGTTTTATTTAAAAATACCTTTACTTAGTACCTGCTGTTGAACCCCCCCCCCCCCAGAACAAAAAATTATCTACGGCCCTGATATCAGGGTAATGAAAGAGAGGCTCAGAAGGTGGTGGAATCTATAATAGCCCTAAGCCCTAAGAGGCCCATCAAATAAGCCAGGAACAGAGAGTGACAAAGGAATGGTGAAAGCAGCAAATGTAGAGAATAGTCTTCCAGAAAATGATACCCTATTCCAAAATGTCAAATTATGCTTCATGGATGGGTTTAAGTCTTCAGGTCTATATTGTGGCAGGAGCCATAGGTGATGGGATATATATATGAGTAGAGTTGAGCGAACTTCTAGAAGTCCGGGTTCTGCTGGTTAGGCCGAACTTCGGGACAAAGTCCGGGTTCGGGTCCGGACAGAACCCGAACTTTGTCCCGGACCCCGAACCCCATTGAAATCAATGGGGACCCGAACTTTTAGGCACAAAAATGGCTGTAAAATAGTCCTGGAAAGTCCTAGAGGTCTGCAAAAGGAAGGACATGGGGGTAAGGGTGGGACAAGTGACCTACAAAGATATGGGGACAGGGAAATAACTTTAAATATTTAAAAAAAAATAAAAACATAAAAAAAGCAAAAATGGAGGTGAATGTGGATCATCTTCAAACTGGGTCTGAAAAGTATTAATTAACGGTAGAGGCCATATAACTGTTCTAAAATCATCTTCAAACTGTGTCAAAAAAGTATAAATAAGCCGGGAGAACCCATATCACTGTTCTGCAAACATCTGGAAAATGTGTGTGTCACTTTAAATGAAACCGGGAATAAGTGAACATCTGTTCTGCAAACATCTTTAAAGTCTGTGTGTCACTTTAAATGAAACCGGGAATAAGTGAACATCTGTTCTGCACACCTCTGTAAACTGTGTGTGTCACTTTAAATGAAACCGGGAATAAGTGAACATCTGTTCTGCACGCATCTGTAAACTGTTTAGAACACTTTACCTAAAACCGGGAGGAACCATACACCTGTTCTGTGAACATCTGGAATCTGTGTGTGAAACTACAGCATAGAGAAGAACAGGCATGTGGTTTCGCTCTTCACACACAGTTTGCAGATGTTTGAAGAACAGTGATATGATATCACTGTTCTTCAAACATCTGCAATCTGTGTGTGAAACTACAGCATAGAGAAGAACAGACTACAGCGAAACCATATGCCTGTTCTTCTCTATGCTGTAGTTTCACACACAGATTCCAGATGTTCACAGAACAGGTGTATGGTTCCTCCCGGTTTTAGGTAAAGTGTTCTAAACAGTTTACAGATGTGTGCAGAACAGATGTTCACTTATTCCCGGTTTCATTTAAAGTGACACACACAGTTTACAGAGGTGTGCAGAACAGATGTTCACTTATTCCCGGTTTCATTTAAAGTGACACACAGACTTTAAAGATGTTTGCAGAACAGATGTTCACTTATTCCCGGTTTCATTTAAAGTGACACACACATTTTCCAGATGTTTGCAGAACAGTGATATGGGTTCTCCCGGCTTATTTATACTTTTTTGACACAGTTTGAAGATGATTTTAGAACAGTTATATGGCTTCTACCATTAATTAATACTTTACAGACCCAGTTTGAAGATGGTCCACATTCACCAACATTTTTGCTTTTTTTATGTTTTTATTTTTTTAAAAATATTTAAAGTTATTTCCCTGTCCCCATTTCTTTGTAGGGCACTTGTCCCACCCTTACACCCATTTTCCATCCTTTTGCAGACCTCTAGGACCTTCCAGGACTTTTTTACAGCCATTTTCAGAACTTTTAATAAAATTACCATAACCCCGGACCCGAACCCGGACTTTTTTTGAAAAGTCCGGTTTTGGGTCCGGGTCCCGGACACCCCAAAGTTCGGCATGGACCCGAACTTTACAGTCCGGGTTCGCTCAACTCTATATATGAGATGGTCCAGAGAGGAGAATTTGTAGTCAAGTGAAGAACTATGAAGGGAAATGGTTGAGATGGATGATAATAATACATAATGTTCAGTAGGCCCATACCTCCCTTTATTTATGTCTGGAAAGGTAGACCCAGATATTCTAGATCTGATGGAGTGCCAAATGAATAAATTGATACTCTTCTGTAACTATTGAACAGCTACTGGAAGAGTTTGAAGTAGTTTGCAATGTCATTTTCACTGCAGATATTTTACCAAATTAGCAAAGCACATACAAGGAGCAGACCTATAGTAAAAACTTCAGTGAACAAAACAAAGGGATATAATTGGTGCTGTAGTAGTATGCCCTGCATGAACGAGGCCTTAGGCTTTGTTTATATTTGCAGTTGGGGAGGGTGGCAAAAATGCATGATTGAGCTGTGTTTCTGACACCCACCAACCACACCCCCTCAAGCTGCAATAGGCAGCGGACAGGGGTGTTTACATGTTGGAGCCGTGATGCTTTTTGCCGCCCGTGCAAAAGTTGACCCGACTTGTAGTGATGCCGCCTGCCAAACGCTACACATTCAAATCAATGGGGAAGTGGTGCAAATGCCCCACAACTGCATGCAATGCTTGCAGTTGCGGCACATTTGTTGGCAAAAAATGGGGTCAAAACAGGCAGGGAGGGAGTGTCACATCACTTCCTCACTGCCTGTCAGTAGCCTCTGGAGCGTAGCCTTGGGCTTCAGAGGCAAGGGAGATTTAGACACAAAGTGGGAATGTCCTTACTTTGACAAGGTAATATCTTTGCTGGAATATTATTATCTTTATTATTATTATTCAGGATTTATGTAGGGCCAACAGTTGTGAAGCACTTTACAAAATGCAGGGGGACACAGTTCAGGGACATGCACTCACACGGATGTCAAGTTGGAAGCAGTAGCTGTGTCCTTGCAGCTGCTGCATCCCAATTCACATGAATGGGATTGCCTGCATGGGATTCACAGATCTTGACATTCATGTGGGTGCATGTCCCTGAACTCCCACTGTCTATGTTTGGAGTTATGCAGCTACACCTGCATGGATGTCAGATCTGTTCTTGCAGCTGCTGTATCCCAATTGACTGAATACCTGTGCAGGTAAACATGGCCCTCCATGGAAGTACAGTTTAGCACACCCCACTGAACAAGGCCTTAGTAGGAATTTAGCAGGAATTACGTAAGCTATAATGTGTTTATGTGTGCAAATAAGTATTTTGGTGATTTTTTTGTGAAAATAGTGATTTGATAAACATTTGCACAAAAATTGCGGGGCCTTAAAAATCAATAGCACCTTCTTTTTACTCTACTGGTCATGTGCTTTCAGAAAATATGTGGTTTGGGTGGTCTTTTACAAACTTTGAAATCTGTAAGTAAAAGAAAAAAATGAAAACCTCCAGATTTTTTGAGAAATTTGGATATTTACATTTTTGCGTATATTCGATTTTAACCATTTCACAAAATATTTACAAATATATGTTATGTATTAACTCAACACAGCTTAAAGTGATTGTAAAGGCAGAAGGTTTTTATCTGAATGCATTCTGTACATTAAGATTAGGGATGGGCCGAACACCCCCCGGTTGGGTTCGCACCAGAACATGCGAACATTCGAACACCGTTACATGAATATTCAAAAGTGCTAATTTTAAAGGTTTATATGCAAGTTATTGCCCTAATAATGATATGGGAACCCAGGTCCTGCCCTAGGGGACATGTATCAATGCAAAAAAACGTTTTTAAATTGATAGTTTTTTCAGGAGCAGTGATTTTAATTGTGCTTAAAGTGAAACAATAAGAATAAAATATTCCTTTAAATAATGGTAAAAAAAGGGGAAGGGGGGAAAAAAGGGGAATAAATGTGACTTTAAATGATCAAGACCTTGCTGTCTACCTCCATCCCTATTGGGTGTATGAGTCAGAAAGGCGAGTCTTTGAATGAAGTGCTCAATGGGTCACAATACATAGTATATTGATTATATATAGTCTCTATATTATAATCAATTGAGCTAATCCATAGCTTCGCAAAAAAAGGGGAACATATTGGAGTAAGAAATCATGTATGAACTTAAAGAACAAGGGTACCTGCCAGTTGTAAAATTTAGGACATACCTGATAGTAAAAATTGGATGGAATATATTAAATGCCATAATTTATTTCACAAATATAGATACATGATCATTAATACTTGATAATTTGATTTAAAATATAACATGATAAATAATGAAGCATATCATGTCAAAAAATTGATATAACTTGGAATGGTTAAAAAATACAAGAGCAGACTTCACAATACATTGATAGATGAATAGATACACAATTGATTAAGGAACACCCCCCCCCCCCCCCAGGGAGCTGAGATGGCAAGGTCCACAGCGAATCACCCCAAAAGGACACATCCCAGATGACTCAGCACATGGCTATGGTAGGTGATTGGATTGTGTGAAATTATGACCAAGAGGAAACTTTGAAAATTGAATGACAAATGTTTGGAACCTATTAGTGCTGGTGAGTCTAGGATAAAGCATGAAGGTGAGACTAGAATAGTGGGCAACGATATGGAAAGAACCTGCCATGAATAGGGCAAGGTGGGAAGAGTGAGTGAGGACTAGCTGAGACCAACATCCAGATAGAAAGAAAGGGAAAAAGGGTGAATTTCAAATCAGTGTTGGTGTTACCTGCCTTCAAATGGATACTCCAGTGTGAAATCCTGTGTAGGTGTGATGAATAGCCAATTGTGTGAGCCATCAAGGGATAACTCCCATATATAGGCGCCACCGGAAGCATCACCATCAACGTCACGCACGCAAGCTGCAGGAAAGGGAGGCACCAGCATCGGTACGAAAACTGTCCGATGACATGGCGCCAAACGATTCCCATGCTCTTGTAGCTGAAAACAAACAAACCTGGTGTGTGAGGCGTGACGTACACCAGCATTGCCCGGGAGGGAGAACACATATCCCAGACAGAAATCGCCCATTTGCAGAACCCAAAAAAGATGGAATCAAGTGGAATTATATAAATAGCCATGTTAGTGAAATATTGTATCGCATGTAGAAAAAAAATATAAATAAAAAAATATATATAACAGAATAAAGGCAACAGTCCATATATATATACAGGAACATATATTCTTTCTATTAAACAATGATTATCCCATAGCGTGCACTTCCATCCCTAATTTGAATTGTAAAAAAGGGGGAGGGGAATAAATGGGACTTTAAATGAGGAAGACCTTGCCCTCTACCTCCATCCCTATTGGGTGTATGAGTCAGAAAGGCGGGACTTTGAAGAATTCATTGAGAACTACAAGCTGTCTGCTGTGGTGACAGGCAGTGCATGTAGTTCATTGATTTACAGAACTCTGTACTCATGTACTGAAGCTCTGTCAGAGCACTGCACAGTCATTTTGTTTTTAACATGTGACAGCGGGTATGAGGAGAGGATCTTCCTGTTCTGCGGGATGAACCAAAATTTGGTATTTTTTTTACCTTTACTTTCAATGATAAGGCTACTTTCACACTGCGGTCATGGTAAAACCCAGCTAGTTTTAGCGAAGTTTTACCAGCGATAGGGCTCCGCTATGCGGACGGGAGCACCACGCTTTTAACCCCCCACAAGGGGTTAAAAAGGGGTTAAAAGTGCCGGCGCTCTGCGCTACCGAGGCGTTGTGCAGCCGCTTCGGCAGCGCTTGCCATTCATTTCAATGGAAGGGGCGGTAGAGGAGCGGTATATTACCGCTCCCCTCACCGCCCCAAAGATGCTGCTTGCAGGACTTTTTGTAACGTCCTGCTAGCGCACCGCCCCAGTATGAAAGCACTCAGGGCTTTCACATTGGGGTGGATTGGGGGGGACTTTTGAGGCGCTTTACAGACGCTATTTTTAGCTAAATAGCGTCTGTAAAACGCCTCAGTGTGAAAGCAGCCTTAAGGTAAGCAGTACAAATAGAAAGGGTGAATCTCCTTAATAGGGACACACAGCAATAAAAGCCTGACAGGCATTTTAATCCCTCTCCACTCTATACATAACGAAAAAGGTAGCCATCCACTGATAAAGCCTAGACTAGTAGCCCATACACATAGATTTTAGTAGCTTGAAGTGGACATGCAAAGGGAAACCCTTCTGTTTATCCCCTGAATAGAAAATATCAGTGGGTTAGAAGCTGTCGATATGGTATGGAGTGGAGTGACAGATGTGTTGCTGAACC
This sequence comes from Glandirana rugosa, assembly GCA_018402905.1. Taxonomy (NCBI): domain Eukaryota; kingdom Metazoa; phylum Chordata; class Amphibia; order Anura; family Ranidae; genus Glandirana; species Glandirana rugosa. Next base: position 158,667 of record BLSH010503419.1, read on the forward strand.
ATGGTGCAAGGTGTTTTTCAGTCTTATGTCTAGTCTCATTAGTTTACTGTTGTCGGGCAACAATTACTGACACAGATGCAAATACTATTGTCTCTGTGTTTATTCCTGAACATTTGGATAAGTCAGTCCCCTCACGTTAAAAGGATGAGTTCCCAGAAGCCATATTGACGATGTTCTTAGCTATGATAGGGAAAACAGTGCCACTGATATAAGGACATATATATAGTATATACTTAGTATAGGGCAGGGGTAGGCAACCTGCGGCCCTCCGGCTGTTGTAGAACTACATTTCCCATGACGCATTTCAAGGCTGGCAGTTACAATTACTCCCAGAGGCATGATGGGACTTGTAGTTTTGCAACAGTTGGAGGGCCACAGGTTGCCATAGGGCATCTAGGGCAGGGGTAGGCAACCTGCATCCCTCCAGCTGTTGCAGAACTACAAGTCCCATCATGCCTCTGGGAGTAATTGTAACTGCCAGCCTTGCAGTGCCTCATGGGAAATGTAGTTCCATAACAGCTGGAGAGCCACAGGTTGCCTACTCCTGGTATAGGGGCTTTCAAACGTTGGTCTCTTAAAGTAGATGTGAACCCCTACTGAATCTTCCTTTAGGTAGCAAAATGCTATGCATCTTGGGGAATGTGTGTGGGGGGAGGGAAAGTGTTTTACATCCACATGGGCTGTCCGATCAGGTTTTCAGGCGGACCTGATCCAGTCTCTTGGAGTGGTGGATGTCAGCGGACCTATGTTCCCTGACACCTGCCGCCATCCGATACGATCCTGTTTGCCTAAAACACACAGATGATGGTCCTATTCCTTATCCATCCGGTGGATCGGATGGCATCGGATGGAAATGGACAGGCATGCATTTTCCATCTGATTTGCCCCATATCAGAGCAGACACGGACTGGGGATCCTCTGCTGAGCAAGTGGATTCCGCTTAGCGGAGGCGCCTGTGTAAAAGGGGCCTAATGCTGCCGCTTCGTAACATCCTTTCCATATGCTCTGTAGTCATAAAAGACTGCAAGAGCTTTTTTTACTGGGCATATTTCCTATTTTTTTGCTGGCTGCAATTGTTTTTTTTTTCACTACCTCTACCTGTCCACATGCACTACACTGATAACAACAGGTTCCATGTTTTTTTTTTACACAACATAGTTCCTTAATGTTGTTGGCTGCATTTTCAATATGCCTTTTTACAATAATATTATACTTTTGTTAACACTTATATAAGATTTTAGTGGTAAGGTTTACATCTACTTTAACAAAACTATACCTGTGTTTTTTGAATTGCAGTGTCGTGGTACATTATGTTATGCATCCTGTCTGTATGCACAAATGTTTTATAGAAATGAAGGTGACAACATGTGCAACCCAACTTTTTCTTCTACTTTAGGGGCCCTTAGACCTCATTATCTTCACAATGAGAACAGAGTGTGATGATTTAACAGTACATTCATGTTAGATAACTAATTATCTGTGTATACATACAGTATATATAAGAGAAATATATAAATACTTTTTTTTCTTTTTTTTTTATAAGTGATCACATGACATATATTCTCAGCTGCATAAGTGGCTTAAAGAGGTGGGGTTGGAGAAGCAGCATTACACTGATCTTCCCAGTGACTAGCTGGAGAGCATGTCAGCACAAGTCTTGGCCATTGCAGAAAACGGACCACGCTGGAATGGATGAGCTTCTATGCCCAGAGTGGTCAATTTGATATACTGTAGGAAAGCAAGTTTACTGTTGGGAACACCAGGTATTTCACACAAAGGAAGCTATACAAAGAGAGCAAGATGATTTTTAACACAAGTACATGGTACAGCATACACATAGAATATGAAATGGTGAGATAACATATTCTTTAACATGTCTGTGGGTTTATGACATCATTTTATACAACTTATAATATAGCACAATCTGAGCTTGATCAGCTTATTTGGGTTTCATAAGTGGCAATAGGGATCTTGTAGACCCCTGATGTCTCCTTTAAAATAATCTGCCATATAAAGTATGCTATTCTATTTACCATTGCAAATTAAAAAAAAACACACAACAATTTTTTAGAGCCCCCAGTATATGCACATGCATATCTAAAGACATTTGTAAGGCGTGTCTGTGTATAAAAATGGCAAATAATATACATATGCTCCATATCACCATGCATGCTGGGTGGAGAGCAATAATTCCAGGGTAATCATTCATGATTTAATCTAAATGAGGATCTGTAAAGGCTGTTAAAGTATTGCCAATGGATAGTTTTGGGTACCAAAGTTTGTCGCCATTTCATGGGCATGCTCAATTTTAAGGCTTAAAGGCTTGACATGTTTGACCTATTTACCCAACACACTCTTATCTTTTACCTGTAACCAAAAAAATGGGTTATATTGTGTTTGTGTGCACTAAAATTAACATGTATTTTTTTATTAAAATATATACAGTATTTGACAAATAGTTGCACTAATATCTTATGATATCAAAAATTACCATACCACCATTTTATTCTTTAGGGTCTCTGCTTTCATAAAATATATAATGTTTGGGGGGGGGGGTGTTAACTCGTCTTCTAAAATGTGCATTTAAACGTGTACAAAAAAGGGCAAAAACAGCTGTGGCAGTGAAAGGGTTATAAGAGTGTAACTCTGCACTGATACTTATGCAGGATTATTTGGGGTTTCAATCTGTATGTGAGCCTAGAACTATGAGGAAAGGGTAAGCTTCATTTGACTTCCTGGACTCTTCTCTTGCAAATTCTAAAACTTTTTTTTTTTTTCTCAATCAAATTTTTATTGAAAATAAAAGAAGTGTACAGGTATATCAGTAACAGTATTGTGTCACAAAGTTACATATATAGCTTCAGTGTGTGTTAACAGAACATTACATCAACATATATTTAAAAGTTATGCGAACGTCATATAAAATTGTTCTGATATTATAAAAGAAAAAAAAGAAAAAAAAATATATAGTAAGAAAGTTTTCTTTGCAAAAGGAAAGGGCAAAACGAGAAAAAGAATGTTCATTGTGACATTCAACTCTACTTTCAAAAACGGTAGCAGAAGGTTAATCATCAATGTGTTCGTTCAAAAAGATGTGTAGAATGTCATTAGTAAAAGATGTATAAATCGATAGGAGAGAAGTGAAGGTAGGGGGAAGAAAGGAAAAAGAGATAGGGAGGGGGGAGAGGGGAGAGGTGTTATAAGGGGTGTTGTTCGGTTACAACCAATTGGGTGTTGGGATCAGAAGGATATTTCTCTTATTGTATTAGTGTCTGGGATGTGGATATCCAGTTAATTACGCTTGTGTCCTCTGTAAAATTATGATGTTAAGTTTGAGAATGTGTCTGACATCTTAAATAGGAACCAGTTTCTGAGGTGGAGGCTGGTGGTTTGGATTGTGGAGGCATAGGTGAGAGAGGTCCGGGGAGAGAAGTTATGGTTTGTTTTTTGGCGATAGTGAGTAATATTTCAATAGACGTGTTTGTCAGTGGTAGAAGCTTTTTGCTGTGGGGTTTAGTTGAAGCTGATGCCCAGGGAAGATATTGTATTTTAGTATTGTTACATTGGGCTTCAAGATCAACCCATTCTTTATCTTTATCATGACAGTGCCAATCAATAATCCTTGTAAGATGGGTAGCTTGTTGGTATTTCTGATAGTCAGGAATGCCTATTCCTCCCATATCTTTGGGGCATTTTAACAATTTTAAACTTAGTCTGGGTTTTCTGTGTGCCCAAATAAATTTTCTTTGAATATCGTCCAGGGTTTTGAAAAAGGTATTGGGTATCTTGACAGGGAGGGCGCTAAAGTAGTATAAAAGTCTTGGTAGAACGGTCATTTTCAAGATAGATGCTCTACCGAACCAGGAGAAGTGTTTTGTGGACCATTTTTTTAAATCTGATTTTATATTTTTGAGGAGGTGGATGAAGTTTGCTTCATAAATGGTGTCTAAGTTTGGGGTGAGTTTAATACCAAGATATTGTAATGATTTGGCTTCCCATTTGTATGGGCAATTGTCTTGGGCTAGTTTTAGCTGATTCAGTTTTAAAGTAATATTAAGGGCCTCTGATTTGTTGTGGTTGATCTTAAAATTCGCTAAATAGTTGAAGGTTTTAAATGTTTTGTTTAAATTCGGAATGGAAATGTGGGGTTGGGTGAGAAAGAAAATAAGATCATCTGCATATGCAGCAAGTTTATATTCTTTTTTGTTGACCATATAGCCTCGAATTGAGTTATCTAGTTTGATTGTTCTAATTAAAGGTTCTAGCGCTAGGATGAACAGTATGGGAGATAATGGGCAGCCCTGTTTAGTCCCGTTACTAATGTTGAAAGGTTCTGATAGAATATTGTTAATCTTAATTTTGGCTTGAGGGTTCGCATATATTGCTTTGATCCAATTGAGCATATTGTTTTTAAGGCCAATATGGGAGCAGGTGGAAAACATGTAGGTCCAAGAGACTCTATCGAAGGCCTTCTCCGCGTCCGTGGACAGGAGAAGGCCCTCTGTATTTGAGAGGTGTGCGAAGTGGATTAGATGGAGTGCTTTAATGATGTTATCCCTTGCTTCTCTCCCAGGCATGAATCCCACCTGTTCTGGGCCTATTATTTTAAAGAGAAGTGGTTTGAGTCTGTTGGCTAGAATTTTTGTTAGCAGTTTCAAGTCTATGTTGAGTAGGGAGATTGGTCTATAATTTGTGCAGTCTTGGTGGTCTTTGCCTGGCTTGGGAATGACTGCAATATGTGCCATGAGGAAAGAAGTGGAGTTATAATTTGATGAGGTTAAAGAATTGAATGTGGAGGCGAGGTGTTCAGATAGTAAATGGGTATAGAGTTTGTAGTATTGTGTGGTAAAACCATCAGGGCCTGGACTTTTGCCCGGTTTGAGCTCTTTAATTGCCCTCATTACTTCTTCCTGGGATATTGGTTTATCTAAGTATTCTGCATCTTCCTCGTTCAGGGAGGGGATCTGACTGTCTTTTAGGAAGTTTTGGGTTGTCTCTTCTTTACTAGTAGTGATATGTGAGGGCCTTCTGTGTTCATGAAGATTGTACAGTTTTGAGTAATAATTGTGAAAGACTTCTGCGATCTTTTCGGGGGAGTGGATTATATTGCCCTTATTGTCACGTATTGAGTGTATTTGTCTATTGATATTAATCTCTTTAAGCGCTCTAGCTAAGAGTTTTCCTGTCTTGTCTCCCTGTTCGTAGAAGATCTGTTTTCTAAAGAAGAGTGCTTTTTGAGTGTTTAGGTTGAGAATTCCTTGTAATTCTTTTCTGAGGTCGGTAAGTTCTGATTCTACCTTATGGGATAGGGATTGTTTATGTAGGGTCTCAAGTTTGTATATTTTCCTTATTAGGTTGTTGATCAACTTTTCTTTTCCTTTTTTCTTTTGGGAACCCCATTTCATTAATTCTCCTCTAATTACACACTTATGTGCTTCCCAGTTATTTAAAGGGTTTGTCTCAGTACTTAGGTTTTCTTTGAAAAATTTTTGGATTTTGTTTTGGATATCTTTTTGGATTTCCTTATCTGTCAGTAGAGCTGCATTTAGTTTCCAATTAAAGTCTGGTCTGATGTTGTTCATCTTTTTGAGGGACAGTGTAATAGGGGCATGGTCTGAAAAGGTTATTGATCCTATTTGTGCTTTTGAGATACATTTTAGATCTTTTTGGGATATAAAGATCATATCAATTCTTGAATACCGTTTGTGAGGCTTGGAGTAGTAAGTAAAATCCTTTTCTGTGGGATGGGTTAAACGCCAAGTGTCTATTAGTGTTAGTGATTGGAGAAGGGTCTTTATTTTTTTCAGGATTTTATATGAGACGAGTGTTTGGCCGTTAGATGTGTCCTGTTTGGGGTCCATGGGCAGGTTGAAATCGCCTCCTAATATGATGCGACCTTTCGCGAACCCTTTAAGTTCGTTTATAATTTTATTGCAGAAGCTGATATGTGATCTGTTCGGGAAATATACATTCGCCAATGTAATTGGGCTGCCCGCCCATGTTCCTTTAAATACAAATAACGTCCGTCTGGATCTATGAGTTGTTGAGAGAGTAAGAAGGGTGCATTTTTGTTTATCAATGTGGAAACACCTTTTGTTTTCGCGTGGGGATTCGTGGCATGGTACGCTTTGGGGAATATATTCTTTGTTAATTTGGGAACTGTTGTGCCTTTAAAGTGTGTTTCTTGGAGGAACACAATGTTGGGATTGATCTTTTTCAATTCTATAAGTAGTTTGGTCCTTTTTTGTGGGATATTAAGTCCGTTTAAGTTGTGTGAAATTATGTCTGGAGAGTTTTGTAATGTAGAGTACGCCATATTGGTACCTCTCCCTAAGGGGGAATAGGGAAGGAGGGAGTAGGGGGATAGAAGTTAGTAAGAGCAGGATAGACTTCTCTTAGTTACAGAGAATGTGAGCTACTTCCTTTAAGGTTTTACTAAGCTCTAATCAGAGCTCAAAGGTGGTAGATCATAAACAATTAAGAAATATATAAATTGAATGTAATTAAATATTCATTCAGGCATGAGTTTCCTCAATCGTTTAGTTTGGGGGGGAAGGTGGGAGGCGAGGAGTGGCGATATTGACTTTAAAAAGTCAGGTTGGGGGGGATATTAGATATTATTGTCTTATAAGTTTTAGATATAGGATATGTGTGCTGATGGGTTTTCAGCCTCAATGAAAGAGGTAAGAATATATCATGACATTAGGTTCTATTTGTTTATCAGTTGTAGGTCACTCATATCTGAAGGAACATGTGGAACATATTTGATAAACACGTTGTAATTTGTGACATTACAATTCCATTCTGCTAGTAAATAGAAATCTATCGTAAGTTGATTCAATTCACTATCATATAAGTTAACAGCCTAAATTCTGTCTAAATACCATAGTGAGGTTACCCAACTTGGACATTGTCTCCACCAAAACAAATTGTTCGGTGTGATACACTGCCCAATCGTGCATTTCTGACCTTATCATCAATAACGATGTAAAAATTTGTATAAACAGAACAAGAACATAGTTAAACTGGAGTTTGATTTTGGTCTTAGGTCACATGGTTTGATGACCTCAACATTATATGAAGTCCGTAACTTCTGAGATGTCAAGGTTATCATTGTATATTATGGTTTGTTGGAGAGTCTGAATATATGTGATGAAAAAATCAGGTTTGTTTATGTTCTGAGTAAAAATAGGGGGCTGCAACATACCGTAACCTCAAGAAGGGGGGGGACAGGTAAAGTTCTTTGGCTGCATCAGCGGTGTTACCGTTTTGTTGTTCATGTGGTCTTCACATCTTTAAAGTTGTGTTTCGGCCGTGTAGGATAAATTGTAACACCATGAGGTAAAAGAAAGTGAAATGTTAGGGAACATAGACATAAACAAAAAAAAAACAACGATAGTTAAGATTTGGTTGTAGAACTGTAGATTATATCTTATTTGGTGATCCGTGAGGAGTGGTCATTCAAAGAGTCTGTTTCAACAGTGAAGCCAAAGAAAGATTTCAATGAGGTAAGAGACATTTCGGCTTCTTTTTATGATAACTATCTTTTGAGAAAGAGGAACTAATTATAGTTCTGAAGATGAACAAATTGTGATCACTATTAACGATGATCTTTTGTTTTAGGTGTTTTGGCCATTGGTGAGTACTTCCCAGTGTGGTTCATCTTTCTGCTCTGCTTACCTTTTGTAAGGGGAGAGCATGAAGGAGAAGTACTGGGGGAGAGTGTCTCTTGATTTGAAAGTGGAGGTGTCAGAAATTCTGCATACCAGTCTGGCAGTGCAATATACTCCAAATGTAGGTTTTCGCAGAAAGAATGTAAATCGTCTGGGGTGAGAAGAAAGAATTGTTTACCTTGAAAATTAGCTTGAAGGGTAAAGGGGAATTTCCACCTATATGTGATGCCTTTTTCTTTCAGGGTTTCGAGAAGTGGTTTAAGCGCCCTTCTATTTTTGAGTGTAATTGGGGATAGGTCTTGAAAAATGAGGATCTCTTTTTCATTGAACATTATTGTGTCATTTTGCCTTGCTCTTTGAAGGATCTCTTCCTTTAGTGTAAAGCTAGTTAGGCAGCAAATGATGTCTCTTGGGGGTGCATCGTCAGAGGTTCTTGGTTTGAGTGCTCTATGAGCTCGGTCAAACTCTATCGGAGATTCTGCTGGTCGGTCAATTCGATTATTGAATATTGATGAGAGAGCGGGTTTAATTTGTTCAGTCGTGATAGATTCCAGGATTCCACGGACTCTTATGTTGTTCCTCCTTCCTCGGTTGTCTAAATCCTCCAGTTGTCTATTCATGGAGATAAGATGTTGTGAGTGGTTGCTAGTAACGTTGTCTAGTTTAGCAATGGCTTTGTCCCTTCTCCTACCTGCACGTTCACTGCTTGCCATTTGCTCTGTGAGCATTAAAATGTCTGCTTTTAGGTCAGTGATAGCTGTGGAGAAGGAGTTTTTTATGTCTGCCGCGATTTCTGTCATGTCTGCATAGGTGAGAGGAGAGTCTTGGTGGGTGTTATGTCTTACCATATCCTCTGATGCTGCCAATGAGACATTGTCTTCCTCATCTTCCGTTTCTCTGTTGGTTTTCTTTGTAGGCGCCATTCTTTCGGTTGAACCTTTCTCCTTAAAAGAATATTTCTGAAAGTATGAGGGAAATTGTTTATTATAGCAGGATGAAGAGGAACGAAGAGAGCGGCCTGGGGTATTAGTGTTGTTTATGGTAAATTTGTCCATGTCTCATGTGGTGAATCACTGTTGATGAATTCTTAGAATAGAACCTTTAAAGGCTTACTTGCCCTCAGCCAGCACAAAGGTTGTTATTGCATAGGCATTTCACTATTTATGGTGCAGGTGTTGTTAATAGTAAAGCCATAGAAATTGTGTCGGTTGCACTGCAAGAATCAACCTCTATTGTTCTGGGTTATTACTTTTAAGACTTTTATATCTCTTGGTGTAGAAAGAGTTAGTTTTTAGATGTGTGCTGGGTATTACAGAGCTCCAGCAATGGCGGTGATCTTGTGGAGATCAAAGCATGTGGGGTGTAATGAGCTATCAACTCTGTTTAAATGTCCATAATAAAGAGTTCTTACTATAGGTGTGGGGTCGGGGTGGGTTAAGGCTGTGACCGCAAGGCAGTTCAGTCCAGGTAATAGACTTTTAGGGGCCTTTGTCCGCGCGGGCCGCGTGTGCGGCGCACCGTCGGGCCGAAAATTTATCCTGGTGCTTAATCGCGGCCTACTCCGGATCCGTTAAAAGTTATTCAATCGGCTCCAAAGTTATATTCACCCAATGCTGGGGATTAGGGCAAAGGTGTGGAGGTGTTTTTACCTCAAGATGCCTTTTCTGCGGAGAGGATTCCTTTGGATTAGAGATTCCTTAGCCGGAGCTCCTCTGTCTAGCGTCCGTTCGCCACGCTCGCCAGGCCACGCCCCCCCTAAAACTTTTTGATGTAGTGCTGTCTTGTTGCATATTCAGATCCTTCTTTATGGAAAGGCTTTGGGGGTCATTTTGCCCAGAAGTTTGCAAAGATATATTGCCAAGAGGTAGCCCAGGAAAATCAATATACGTAACATCTGCTTTTATCCATATATAGTTAATATAGTTATTTTTCACAACCTGGGCAAAAAGACCTGAAAGGCTAAAATGCTTTTATACTTAGACTTGCTCAACAGCACTTTGCCTTGCTTTGTAAGTCCTACTGAAACTCGGATTCAGAAGTGTATTCAGTCACCATATTGAGGGAAATCCAAGCAAATAAATCACCATTTTCTTAAGACCCCTTTTACACTGAGGCTGGTTTTAGGCATTTTAGCTCTAGAAATAGCCTTTATAAAGCACATGAAAACCGCCTCCCATTGATTTCAATGGGCGCTTTCACACTGGGGAGGTGCACTTGCAGGCCGGTCAAAAAGTCCTGCAAGCAACATCTTTGGGGCGGGTTTGAAGCACTACAAATAGCGCTTTAAAAATGCCCCTGCCCATTGAGATGAATGGGCAGCGCTTCCAAAGCGCCTGAAAAGTGCTTCGGAATCGCAGCAAAACGGGTCTTTTTGTGGGGTTTTTTAAGGTCACAATGTAACGTGACCTTAAAAAAATGACCCGCTAGCCCGCTGAAAACCGCAGCTAAAACGCAGCTAAAGCACAGCAAAAATGACCAGCGCTTTAGTACTGTTTTAGCGGTGCTTCAGTGTGAAAGGTGTCTAATTCTCAGTTTCTGATAGGTAGGTGTCCAGTAATAAGGTAATGAATAAAGAAATAAAAACCTTACGGGGCAGATCAAAGATATAGCTCTAAACTATTATGTGTTTCCTTTAGGGATTAAGGAGTGAGAAATACAATAAGTAGAGTAAAGAAGCCCATACTTTAGTCATTGGTTCCTGTTAAACCAGTGGGATGAATGAAAAAACAATACTCCATTATCAAAACACACAATGTGGACAGGGGAATCCTTCCCACTGAGCAGCCCAGATACTCCTATTCTTGGGTCCCTCTTTGGTGCTTCTGGCCTCTCCCTCCTATCGAGTGCCCCCTCAGCCATCAGCTTCCTATGGGGGCACCCGAGCCTAGTCAGAGCTCTGTGTATCCATTCAGACACAGAGCCCCGACCCGGCCCCGCCCCCTCTCTCCAGGATCCAGGATCAGGATGAATGCCCCGGGCAGCTTAGACATTCGTGGACATCGCTAAAGAGAGAAGGGGCTTAGGTAAGTAATTAGGGGCCGTGCTGGGGGGCTGCTACACACAAAAGGTTTTTTATCTTAATGCATAGAATGCAATATATAAACTGCATATTAATGTTGTTATTTTTCAAAACATGTAGTCAACATCTGTAATTACTTGAAGTTTGTTCTTTCTGGATCTTAAGCCTCATGGTTTTATATAAGTAATAATCTGTTTGCTGCTTTTACAAACAGATTAATACAAAGAAAGCACACATTTATATAATTGGCACAGTGTGACTATGATATATAAGAGATTGTTCAAAACATGTCATTCAAAAGTTCACCTAGTCAATGTCACTGGATTTACAAGCAACAAAGGGATTATTACATAGTACTGTGATCTTTGAAACTTTAAAATGTTATGAAGTGAAATAACTGTTTTTATTATAGCTAAGTAGACACATTTCATGTTGATTTTGTAGTGCTCTATAATAGGTTGGTTTTCTGAAGAACTGCTTAATCCTTTTATAAATAAAATAATCCACACTCAATTTAAAAAAATCTAATTATGACCTCAGATCCAAAAAACTATGTGCAAATCAAATATATACTGTATACCCCCCAAAATTGTGAAACCTAAGAAGCCAATTGAAATCTTATATTGTACAGTGTTCAAAATGTTAACCCCTCATAAATACACTGCCATGGCATATTCCACCATAAGCCGTGTATGCCACCATCATTCATTTATCTATAATTTATAGTTTATTTTAGGTTTATAGATATATTTTATTGCATATATTTTTATTCACCTTTAGTGCTGTATATGATCATTGCATTATCACTATTATTATTACTAGTGCTAATAATCTTTTGTATGTAACTTGTATGGTATGGAATGGTATAGTATGGAGCGATAGGAGTAATAAAGACTAGTCTCCATCCATCCAGATCCCTACTGGTGTGGTCTGGCTCATGGCTTTCCAGCTGTGCCTGTAGGTCTGGAAGGCTTGTATATGTATATGTATGTGTATATATATCTATATATATATCTATATACAGTATATATATATATATAATTGATACACTGTATTAGCAGTGTTATTAACATTGTACTCTATCAATCATCCTCTTAATAAAGTTGCCATCACAAAACTTTATTGTGGAATGGTACGCTACCGTACCCTGGGAGTCTACATGGATGGGGGATTTTTAAGTCTGCTGTTTGTATCTTGTGAGTAGATTTGCTTGATTTATTTAAAATTGTTGTAAACCTTACAAATACCTAGTGAAGTAACGGGCCGCAGGTGATACACTGACATGAAAAAATCCTCCTACATAAGTTTTACTTGTTTATCTGCAGCCTTCTGTTTTCTACATCCATTTAAAGTCCAGAATATATAAAGCTTGTCCAACCTATCAGGAAAAAAAAGGGTACGGAAAGCTTAAATAACATACTGCAGAGCTCAGTGAGGAGAGCTCTGAGTGCTGATTGGAGGGAAGGACACACAGCACATGCTGCCAAGTGTTGGAAGTCCCTCCCCTGTCAACTTTTTTCTCTGGGTGTCAGGAAAACTTGTCACAAGTGATTCATGCTGATAGCAGAGGAATGAAGCAGCAGGCATAATGACATCAAGTGCTCTTAACCACTTCAGCCCCGGAAGGATTTCCAGCTTTAGGACCGGAGCCCTTTTTGCGATTCGGCACTGTGTCGCTTTAACTGAAAATTGCGCGGTCGTGCGACGTTGTACCCAAACAAAATTTGCGTCCTTTTTTTCCCACAAATAGAGCTTTCTTTTGGTGGTATTTGATCACCTCTGTGTCATTTCTGATCGCCGCTATAAACAAAAGAAGAGCGACAATTTTGCAAAAAAAAAACAAATTTCTTACTTTTTGCTAAAATACAAATCCAAAAAAAAAAATATAAAAAAACATTTTTTTTCACCGTTTTTGGCCGATTTATATTCGTCCTCATATTTGCGATAAAAAAAATCGCAATCGGCGTTTATTGATTGGTTTGCGCAAAAGTGGTCGCGTTTACGGATGATGAGAATTAATTTTTGGGGTTTTTATTTTTTTTTTATTTTTTACTAGTAATGGCGGCGATCTGCGGTTTTTAGCGGTACTGCGATATTTTAGCGGACATGTCAGAACATTTTGACACTTTTTTGGGACCATTGGCATTTATACAGCGATCAGTGCTATAAAAATGCACTGATTACTGTGTAAATGCCATTGGCAGTGAAGGGGTTAACCTGCAGGGGGCTCTCTAAGGGTTAACTATGTTCCCTGGGCGTGTTCTAACTGTAGGGGACTGCCCTAGCTGGGGAAGGGAAGTGGTCACAGCCTTCGTATACAGGAAGGCTGTGATCACAGCCCTTCCCCCTCACACAGAGCGGAGGTCCGTGTATACATACACGGACCTCCATTCCTTCACTCCGGGGGGGGCATCGTGGGTAGCCGGCGGCAATCGAAGCCGCCACACCCGCTCCCTGGCCCCCCCCCGAACACAGCGAGCGCGGGCGCGCGCCTCCGGCGGCACGCGCGCGCTCACTAGGCTCTGTCTCGCGGCCGCCGTCGTATGACGCCGTTTCGCGTTACAGAACCACTCTGTCGCCGTCAATTGCCGATCAGCCGTCGCCAAGCGGTTAATTGAGGGAAATACACATTATAGTACAAACTATAGAGGGATATGCTTTATTCATGTTTCATGCCTCAGGTTCACAACCACTTTAATAACTACTTTTTGCAACATAGTTCACCATGTGAGTATTCTTTTTTGACCTGTGGGTTATTCATCCTTCATGGAGTCCTGAGCAACAGCATACACATACAGATGGGGATCATTGAGCTCTCGTGTCTATCTTGACAGAGACAGGCATTACTGTTTGGTGATTGTATATCTGTTTTACTCGTGAAGGGAATCACCTGCAAATTGGATTTCATGCACAGAGGAACTGAGCACAGGGTGGAAGAATTTGTTGCTATTGGAAATTGAGAGATGAACAGGAGTGAAATGGACACTTTTACTCTGATTTACTAAAACTGGTGAATGCAAAACTGGTGCAGCTGTGCATTGTGGGCTATCGGCTTCTAACTTCGGCTTGGTCAATTAAGCTTTGACAAAAAAAACTGAAAGCTGATTGGTTTATATGCACAGCTGCAACAGATTTTGCACTCTCCAGCAGTGGCGGTGTCAGGAAAAGTCTCACCAGCTGGTGGCGCTGTGGCTCCCGGATCCATGGGCTGCAGTTCCAGTATCCACCAGCAGGTGTCTTTATAGGGCTCACCTGTTGGTGGCACTGTGGCTCTTGGATCCATGGGCTGCAGTTCCAGTGTCCACCAGTGGGTGTCTCCCAGAAACCAGAAGCTCATGAGTCATCACCTGATGCTCATTGCAGGAAGGATATTTAAACCCTGTCTGCCATGTGCTTAGTGCTTTGGTGTTTGGTCTCCAAGTGCCCCTGACCTGTGATCCTGTATCTGTTCCTAGACCCCTGTCTTGCAGCCTGATCCCTTCCCACCTGCTCTCTCCATTATCTGTTCCCTGTTCCTGCCCTGTCTTGCCCCCAGCTTCCTCTGATTGATCTCTTGTGTATGAGCCTGGCCTGGCTACGTTTATGGTTTGGCATTTTCCTATCCACTGTATATACTTTGTTTAGGCAGTTGTTCTTTGTGTGTCACTATTTTGTCATTTGGCTTGTTTTACACTGTTTGCTATGGTGGAGGTGCGTTTACATCTTTATCCACTTATCTTTTAAATAAATTATATTATTTTACAATATTTATGCCTGGCATTCTCTGTTGCAGTTCACACATCTCTGGTCACCCCAGTTGCTGACATAACACCAAGGCTAGTCCTGACCAGAAGTGACTGCACAGGGAAGCCATTTTGGCTCTGCTGTTGTTTGTGCCAAGATGCATCCACAGGAGGTTGTATACTTTTCCTTGCTGGTGACAGAGGAGAAATAGAGCATTGCCGCCAGATACTGAAGGAGTGGTCTAGCTCATTCCCTAGTTGATCTGGGCAGTATGTTTGGTGACGTTCAGCCATTAATTCAAGTCTGTGCAGAGTTGGCTTTGTCCAGTACTCCTTAAGGCAGGGATGACTTACTTCCCCCTTTCAGTATGACTCAGATAGAATCACTGGTTTGGTTATTAGAGGATGACTCGGCTTATTTCTTTGAGTATTATTTAGCATTCTCTCATCAGGTGCTAGTGGAGTGTCTTAACGCAGTGCAGTTTCTTCTTAGACAGGCCGCATGTAAACCGAACTTTGTTCAGCCATTATTACAGGCTTGATGAGATATGTTGCATTCAGCCACAGTCAACTTGCACCAACTCATTCCTGCTGTTAGACACCTGTCTTCTCAAATATCTCTCTCTCCATCATCCACAACAGCCACAGTTGCAGCCCAGTATACCCTGCTACCAACTGTGTGTCAGTACCCTGTTTCCATTTGCTGCACCTAACCTGCATTTAATCCATTGACAAATACCTCTTCTCCATTACCTATGGCAACCCCCCAGAAATCTTCCTTAGCAACTGCTCCCTCTTTTTCATCATCCCTCAGCTTTTCACTTCCATCAGCTGCACCCCCTGCTCGCAGCCCTGCGTCCACATGCAGAACCTTGGTGACTAAACCAAAAAAGAAACTGAAGTTTTTCCCAACTTGCACAATCCTACCACTATCCAAATCTGCCTCCACACCAGCCAATCTGCTCCAGCCTGCCTCCACACCTGTTGACCTGCTCCAGCCTGCCTCCACACCAGCTGATCTGTTCCAGCATGCCTCCACACCAGACAATCTGCTTCAGTCTACCTCCCTGATTGCCAATGTGGTTTGGCCTTTGTCTGACAGACCCGAACATGCTGCTAAGCCTACTATTCCTGTGCCCACCTGCCTATCCTGCTGATCCTGTACCAGCTGCCTACGCTGCTGATCCTGTGCCCACGGTCCAGCCTGCTGTTCTGGTGCCAGCTGTCCAGCCTGCTGTTCCAGTGCCCACTGTCCAGTCTGATCCTGTGCCTGCTGTCCAGCCTGATGTTCCAGTGCCCGCTGCCCAGTCTGATGTGCCTTTGCCCGCTTCCCATCCTGATGTGCCTCTACCTGCTGCCCAGCCTGATGTGCCTCTGCCCACTGCCCAGTGTCATGTGCCTCTGCCCGCTGCCCAGCCTGATGTGCCTCTGCCCACTGCCCAGCCTGATGTGCCTCTGCCTGCTGCCCAGCCTGATGTGCCTCTGCCCACTGCCCAGCCTGGTGTGCCACTGCCCAGCTTGATGTGCCTCTGCCTGCTGCCAAGCCTGATGTGCCTCTGCCTGCTGCCCAACCTGATGTGCCCAGCCTGATGTGCCTCTGCCCACTGCCCAGCCTGATGTGCCTCTGCCCACTGCCCAGCCTGATGTGCCTATGCCCACTGTCCAGAGTGATGATCCGGTCCCTGATGCCCAGCTTGCCTCTGCACATTTTGTGCCCAATAACCTGCCTGCCTCTGATGGTTCGCTGCCCGATGACAAGTCTACTTTTGATGATCTTGCTTATCTTCTCCCTTCCACACAGCCAAGTTATACTGACTATATGCCAGCTGCTCAGTTAGATTATTGTGCAAGGGCTAAGTGTCCACCTGCTGTTGGGTCTGAAAGCGCTGATCCCTTACATGCCTTATATGGGTTACCTGCTTGGCCAAAGATTCAGTTGACGTTTGCCTCGGTCGAGTCCCTCTGGCAATGTGTTGCTACTATGGCACCCAAGCCGGGTGGTCCAGACATACCCTTGGTAACTAATGGCTGCATTTGCATTCATGGCTCTGGTCGTGGTAAGCTCCTAGGGAATGGCAGAGTATGATCTGTGCCTTGCCATGATCTGGGAGGGACTGCCATAGCTTCGGGTGTACTAGGGGACCCAGGTTGGGTAACCAGTGCCTCGGAAAGACCTAGTTGGCTTTTGATGTGCAGTGCAAGCTATTTAGTTATGACAAGACACATCAGTGTCTGTATTCTGGTATTGTCACATGACCCCAGGGCTAAGTTTGGAGATAATTCATGGGATGTTTTGAGGGACTTCAGGTTTCAAATTGGGTACGCCAAAAGGGAATCTGGCCAGCAGGACACCCAGCCAGTCACTTGACCCCAACAGTGGGATACCCAGCCAGTTACCTGACCCAGGTGGGGGGACACTTTGCCTATTGATGGATCTTTGCTGTAGGGCATCTTGCTTGGAGCCCGACACTTCTCCAGCTTACAAGGAAATTCTTCTGTGGACTTATGTAACAAAAGACTGTTTTTTATGGATTGGTTCAGCTACTGCTGTTTGGAGCATCCTGAGGCCGCTCCTTAGAGGGGGGTACTGTCAGGAAAAGTCTCACCAGCTGGTGGTGCTGTGGCGCCTGAATCCATGGGCTGCAGTTCCAGTATCCACCAGCGATTGTCAGTAAAGGGCTCACCTGTTGGTGGCACTGTGGCTCTTGGATCCATGGGCTGCAGTTCCAGTGTCCACCAGCAGGTGTCTCCCAGTAATCAGAAGCTCATGAGTCATCACCTGATGCTTGTTGCAGGAAGGATATTTAAACCCTGTCTGCAATGTGCTTAGTGCTTTGGTGTTTGGTCTCCATGTGCCCCTGACCTGTGATCCTGTATCTGTTCCTAGACCCCTGTCTTGCAGCCTGATATCTTCCCAACTGCTCTCTCCATTATCTGTTTCCTGTTCCTGCCCTGTCTTGCCCCCAGCTCCCTCTGACTGATCTCCTGTGTATGACCCTGGCTCGGCTACGTTTACGGCTTGGCATTTCCCTATCCACTGTATATACTTTGTTTAGGCAGTTGTTCTTTGTGTGTCACTATTTTGTCATTTGGCTTGTTTTACACTGTTTGCTATGGTGGAGGTGCATTTACATCTTTATCCACTTATCTTTTAAATAAATTATATTATTTTATAATACTTGTGCCTGGCATTCTCTGTTGCAGTTCACATATCTTTGGTCACACCAGTTGCTGACAGACGGCTGATGAAGTTTTAGAATGGGGCGCCAGACCCCGCCCTTCCTGTTTGACCCCTCCCACTTCCCATAAGCCCACCCCTTATATAATCCACCCACTCCGTCCCCTGTATTCCACCCATAGTGTTAGGAGTATACAGCTCAGCATCACAGGACAGGGTATACAGCCCAGCATCACAGGACAGGGTATACAGCCCAGCATCACAGGACAGGGTATACAGCCCAGCATCACAGGATAGGGTATACAGCGCAGCATCACAGGACAGGGTATACATCTCAGCATCAAAGGGCAGAATATACAGCCATCATCACAGATAGGAGATACAGCCAGCATCACAGATAGGAGATACAGCCAGCATCACAGATAGGGTATACAGCCAGCATTACAGATCATGGTATACAGCCATGGCCCCCCGGGAGGGCAGTCAGGACATCAAAACCCCACACTTAACCCATCTAGGAAGTGGGCGGGCAGCAGTGTCAGGCAAGCGAGTGCTTTCTTTTTCCTCCGTCCGTGGTGTGGATCACGGCGCCATGCATCCCCCTCCTCCTCCTCCAAGGAATCCAATAGGATCTGGAAAAACAAGAGAAAAGGAAGGCGCACACACCTAGTGCATTACCAGAGACATTTAATAAATGTTTATAATGGTTTACAAGTGGATACTCACAAAGTGACATCTCTCAATGAGCCATAAAAACACTGCATGGTACAATGCGGAACACAGCGAAGGGTGAATGCTGATTTGTTTCGGGAGCATACCCCCTTCCTCAGAGCTTAGCTGCCTGAGCTCTGAGGAAGGTCTGGATCGCCTGACCATTCTGCCAATCGGTAAACGGTTAACAAACCTGCGCTCCCTGATTGGCGGAGAGGTGATTCAGTGATAGAAAAGCAAATATTTATATGCTTTTATAACACACGTGAGTGGGCTGCGAGCGCAATGCTCTGTGCTCGGAGTCCACTCTATTTTGAAGCCTATTTGAGTCTATGGCCCTAATCAAGTGCTTCAAAAAAACACCCCACCCCTGTAATTCATCTGCTGGTATCCTGAAAGGGGCCGGACACATGAATAGGGGGTGGTCGCGGTGGCCATGGATAGATTCCAGATTATATTTCTTTTTAATGAACACTTTTGCAAATTTGAACACAGGTTGTTGAACAGAACACATTTGTATACATGTCGAGGTACAGGTTTATGTTTATTTAGGAGCGTGTACAGGTTTACGTCTATTTAGGAGCACTTCATTTGTTCTTATCGCCTTTTCCTATTTTTCTCTGTTATGTTACCCCATTACTCTCAGCATATATATACTGTATCTAAGAAAGGGATAAAC
This sequence comes from Glandirana rugosa, assembly GCA_018402905.1. Taxonomy (NCBI): domain Eukaryota; kingdom Metazoa; phylum Chordata; class Amphibia; order Anura; family Ranidae; genus Glandirana; species Glandirana rugosa. Next base: position 177,649 of record BLSH010503419.1, read on the forward strand.
TACCACCGCCAACTTTACTACAGGATTATGGGTCCGCATGTCTATCTCTATTTTCTATATGTAAACATGGAGGAAGCAGATATGTAGTGCCTGTTGATCTGCAGCCAATGTATGCAACCCTTGTGCTTTTTGAGCCTGTAAGGATCCTGTAATAGGACTCTTTTGTATGCACACATTGCAAGAAAATGTTGTAAAGATTTTTTTTTTTGCATTGGTACATGTCCCCCAGGGCAATGCCCAGCTCCCTGGGCACTTTGTTTGACATTCTGTTATTAGTAAAAAAAGTGTCCATTACTGATCAGATTACACATCTTCAGTAAAGTTCACTCAACCTGTTTCAAACTGAACCTGGTTACATTCAACTCATCACTACTGGACACTACTGGACACAGTAATTTTCCTGGACCCAATGTAATCAACAATCAGTTGATTCATACTCTGTCTGTGGTTGCTTGCCTGCAGCTGGGCCTGGCCACAGTGGCATAAAAAATGAAAAGCAAGGAGAGCAGCTATTTCCCTAGGAATCCAATAGTGTGACCACCCAATAATTTTCCCACTCTGAAGCTGATAAGCAGCACTGACACTGGCACTGATAGATGACACTGATATGAAGCACTGATGGGCACTGATAGACAGCACTGATGGACACTGATAGGTGGCACTGATCGATGGCACTGATGGGCATTGATAGGTGGCACTAATGGGCATTAATAGGTTGCACTGGTGGACACTGACAGGTGGCACTGATAGGGGGCACTGTGAGGCAGCACTGATCATGAGGCACTGGCAGGGATCACTGATGGGCACTGAACCACCCATTTATGGGAAAAGGCTGACTTCTTTAACCACTTCCCGCTCTGCCTATAGAAAAATGACGGCCGGACGGGAGGTGGTTAAGGAATCCAGCCTTTTCCCATAAATCTGCTAATGGCTGAATGAGCATGATTATCTCATCATTTAAAAATAGAAAAATCAGTTGTTTAGGAATGCAGCCTTATCTCATCATTCAAAAATAGAGATATCATTTGTTTAAGAATGTAGCCCTAGAGTATTGAATAAGCTATATAAATAATATACTGTATATGATACCTAAAATCTAACTATACCAATTATCAATGTTAGGAAGTTTGAACAGACCATATGCAGTGCCCGTAAAGATAAAAATAACAAGATAATCATTTAATAAAAGTATTTGCTTCCCATTGTGCATTTAGAGCACTACCATAAGTTTGGATCTAAACTAAAAACTCAGGATTCTGGTTACTACCAGTAAGAAAATTCCCTTTGAACACCTTGTAGTTACAACACATCTAAACAAACAAAACCTTGCAACATTTTTTTAAATGCCTCATCTAAATTATAAATCAAAGTTCAAGTAATACTATTATTTGCTAAGGTCATTGTTTGAGATTGCAAGCCTTTGAAACCTCTCTTTATCATGATGTGTAAGTGCTTCAGTTTTCATCTGTAATGTTTTGCAGTAAATTTAAAACTGCATTGCTTCTACAGAAATAGGTTTAATAATAATAATTTTTTTACTTTCAAATAATTTTTATTGACAGATTCAAAAATACAAAAATAGTTTATCATTATAGACATCTGATAGGTACAAAACTTATCCTGGGAGGGGTTAGTCGAGAGATTGCTTAGTCTCTAGAGCAAGGTGTTTTCCAGCAGAGCAAAAGATACTGGTGAGTAGTGTTGAGCGAACCCGGACTGTAACGTTCGGGTCCGTACCGAACTTTAGGGTGTCCGTGGCACGGACCCGGACCCGGACATTTCAAAAATCGTTCGGGTCCAAGCGAGTTGTGATGAGTGGTCATAGAAAACGAGACGACCTTTTGTGGAACGAGATCTCTGATTCGTTAGAGAGCTGATTGGGGAGGGTCCTATTCAAAACATGGATAGTCTACAGATATTACTATTTGATAAAAACATAAAAACTTAGACAGTTATTTTTAATAAACTTTCATTTTTTTAATAATAATAATTTGGATAAAGACATCTTCGTTACGTCAAAATTTAAATGACGTTTTGTAATGTCTACTTTTGACTTCGTGAATGTGTAGTACTATTTCTCTCCAAAGTTTCCGAACGTTAGAGTTTGTTACTGGAATCGTTTATTATCATAATGAACTTGAAACTAAATATTAAATCTACTCCG
>BLSH010503419.1:191321-201411 GCA_018402905.1 Glandirana rugosa
CATGGCCTCAGGTTCAATCACAAGGTACAGACCTTTGTGTGCAGAACAAAAGATTGGCGGTCGCCTCGGACGCACTGGTAGCGCCCTGGGGTCGGTATCGGCTTCTGTGCATCTTTTCTCCTCTAAAGCTTCTACCTTGGGTTCTGCGCAGGATAGAAGCAGAGGGAATCCCGACAATCCTGGTAGCTCCGGATTGTCCTCAGCGTCCTTGGTACGCCGACGTAGTACGGATGGTGACAGATGTTCCGTGGCGTCTTCCACTTCGTGAAGACCTACTATCTCAGGGGCCCATCTTGCACCCTACTTTACCCCCGCTGGCTTTGATGGCTTGGCTATTGAGTCCCAGGTGTTGAGGGATAGGGGTGTCTCAGACTCCGTGATCCCTACAATGATTGAAGCACGTAAAAGTACCTCATGTAAGATATATCATAGGACCTGGAAGGCCTATATTACCTGATGTGAGGCAGGGGGTTTTTAACCCCCGCTCTTATATAGTGTCCAGAGTACTGACTTTTTTGCAGCAAGGGCTGGACAAGAACCTGGCGTTAAGTACACTTAAGGGTCAGATTTCGGCCCTGGCGGTTCTTTTTCAACGGCCCTTGGCGTCTCACTCATTAATCTGTACATTTGTAAAGGGGGTACGTCATGTGGCTCCTCGGATACGGTCGCCTCTGGCACCGTGGGATTTGAATCTGGTGCTTTCTGTGCTGCAGAAACCACAATATGAAAAGATTAGGGACATTCCCTTGCAACTGTTGTCGCAGAAAGTGGCTTTTCTGGAGGCTGTCACATCCGCTAGGAGGGTGTCTGAGTTGGCAGCATTATCCTGAAATTCACCTTACTTGGTCCTTCATAAGGACAAGGCGGTTTTGCGACCTTCCTCTTTGTTTCTTCCGAAGGTGGTTTCTTCTTTTCATGTAAATGAGGATATTGTTCTTCCCTCATTGTGCCCGCACCCGTCGCATCCCAAAGAAGTTAAACTGCATTCTTTGGATGTGGTGAGGGCTTTGCGGGTGTATTTGTTTTTTACAGCTTCTTTTCGGAAGTCTGATTCTTTATTTGTGCTGACGGAAGGGTCGCGCAAAGGCATGGCGGCCTCGTCAGCTACCATTTCTTGTTGGATAAGGAAGACCGTGACTCATGCATATGAGATTCGGGCAAGGTTCCCCCGTTTCCAGTCACGGCTCATTCCACCAGGGCAGTTAGTACTTCCTGGGCGTTTAGACACCAGGCCTTGGTGTCTCAGGAGTGCAAAGCGGCTACTTGGGCCTCAGTGCACACGTTTCCTAAGTTTTACAAAATTGATGCTTCAGCATCTTCGGATGCTGCTTTTGGCCGCAAAGTATTACAAGCGGCAGTGTAGGCGCAATTAGCGCCGCGTGAGAGGGCTTTTTCTGTTGGGTACAGTTGTTATAGTTTGCCCACCCCTCTTGATTGGCACAGCTTTGGGATGTCCCCACGTGTCATAAGAAGGCTGCGTCTGTCAGTGAACGGAAGAGTAAAAGGGATTTTATTATAACTTACCATAAAATCCTTTTCTCTGAGTTCACTGACAGACGCAGCACCCACACCTCTTTGTTGAGTTTGTACGGCTTGTTACGAACTGATGTGCTATGCAGAGCAGGGGGATTATATGCTAAGGTGAGGACGGCCCCCTGGGAAGGGCCAACCTATGCTTTTGTTTTATTTTTGCCTAGTCTACTCCTAGTGATATGAGCATAACCCCACGTGTCATAAGAAGGCTGCGTCTGTCAGTGAACTCCGAGAAAAGGATTTTACGGTAAGTTATAATAAAATCCCTTTTTTCCCTAATTGCAATTGCTAGGGTCTCAATGGCAATCGCGAAGATTAGGGGTGACAGAGAGAACCCTGCCTTGTACCCCTTTCTATGTTAATCAATGGAGAATAAGAGCCCTGAATGTGAATTAAAGCTTTCGGGAAAGAGTATAAGGAGTGGATAATGCCTAGAAACTGATCGCCGAACCCCCAATGCTCCAAGAGTTGAAAAATATAGGGCCAGGTGACGGAGTCAAAGGCCTTATTTATGTCAAGGGATAGAACCATCCCTCGTTGTGATGTCCCCCCGACCAATTAGATTGAAGTATAGATATAATATCAATAGCCTGTCTAGTCTGGTCAGGTCCCTGTCTCCCTGGGATGAACCCCACTTGGTGCTTGTGGATATATAAGTTAATGAAAGATGCTAATCGATTCGCTAATACTTACGTTAAACTTTTGAGGTCATTATTAATAAGAGAAATGGGCCTATATTTTCCCACTTCTTCTGGGTTCTTGTCTGGTTTTGGAATAACAGTGATAAACGCCGTGTTTAGGTCAGAGTTTATCAGTGTCCCCTATGCTTTTGAGGTTAAAAACTTGGCAGCAAACGTTTTACAGTAAGGGGGCGATAAACCGTCAGGACCAGGGGCTGATCTATTTTTTAGCTGTTTGATAACATCCATAATCTCAGTATCAGAAATAGTGCTATCATGGGAGGCCTTATGCTCGTCCGATAATTTTGGGATTGGGAGAGAGTCTAAAAACTGGGAAATGTCCCCTTTATGGTTATGTGTGGAGGAACTATATAGTTTGGTATAAAAATCTCCAAAGGCTTGGAGGATCTTAGTAGGATTAAGGGTGGTCCCTGGTCCTGGATCCAAATTTTGAGGAGAGCATGAGTTCTGAAGCGTGGGGTCAAACGGGCAGCCAGCATGGACCCCATCTTATCCTTTTGGGAATAAAACTTGGCTCCGCTCCAACGGATCTGCTTTTCTGCTTTTAGATTTAATTGAGTTCTAATTGTGTCTATTTGGTCGAGGGTGACCGATGAAGGATTATTCTTATGCTTAGCCTTAACTGATCTTTAGGCATCTTCTAGTTTCGTAACTGATATTGAATGTTCTTTTTTGCGTTTAGTTGCGCTCTGGATCAATGTTCCCCTTATGGGCTGCCCAGAGCGTTTCCGCCGAAACCTCATCAGTGTTATTTAACAAGAAATATTCTTTCAAGGCTTTTTCAATGATAGTGACCATTACTGGGTCATTGAGAAGGGATTTATTTAGTCTCCAATATGAGGTAGAGCAGCCTGGGGAGTCACATATGAGGGACATATTAACCAGCGAGTGGTCCTAGATAGGAGTGTCTACAATTTGTGAATTAAGCACTAGTGGGAGTTTATAGGAGGGGATCAGAATGTGATCAATCCGTGAATAGGATTGGTGAGGGGTTGAGAAGTGGGTAAAGTCCCTTTTTGCAGGGTATACATCCCGCCAGATATCTGCCATACCCCTGGAATGTAAGAGGCGAGCAATTTTAAGGCTAACTTTTGCAGGGCAAGTTAAACATGGTTTCATTGGGTTCGATTTATCTAACCCCTGATTGAACACTACATTTGAGTAACCCCCAAAAATGGGAGTCCCCTCTAAAAGGGGGTCCAGAGCCTGAAACATGGTTCGGAAGAAGTCAGCTTGGTCTTTATTAGGAGTGTAATAAGAAATGAAAGAGAACAGATGGGCATTCATCCACCCCTTTACTAGGATAAATCTGCCGTTCGGGTCTTTGTACTCCCCCTTCAAGGAGAAGTTGCAATGTTAGTAGAATAGAACAGCTACTTCCTTAGTTTTGTTTTCCATGCCCGCCAGGTAGAAAAACTGGGAAATATTGGTGGAGAAATTTTGGCATGAACTTAAGGGGGAAGTGCGTCTCCTGAATTAGTGCTACATCAATATGTTGGGATTTGTAAAAATTAAAGAATTTTCGGCGTTTAACCAGGGAATTAAGATCCTAAGCGTTATGGGTGGCTAGTTTCAATGTAGAACGATTAATGTTAGCCATGGAGCAGAAGTGTAAGGAAGTGATAGATCCGTGCATCACTTGCCTTGCTTAGAAGGGAAGAATTCCTCCAGTGAGTGATTCCGGACATCCCTTGAGGAAACAATCTGCCAGTCTCACCTCCGGACCACTGAGAAAGGGGTGCAAAAAGATAATGGGTTAGCTCTCCCTTAAGTAAAGAAAAAGGAGGAAAGGAGAAAAAGGCTGAGAAGAGGAAGAAAAGAAAAACAAAAAACAAACAAGGTATGAAGATGTCTATAATGCCATCTTCCAATCGTATCCGGGGGGGGGGGGGGGTGATTCCCCTGAGGACACACACTAAGAGTGTCTTAAACTAAGTTCAAACTCCCTCTTCCCCAAAGACCGGGTGTCTGAGGAGGAGGCACATGGGTAGCAACCAAGAATTCGGAGCCCATTTCTAATCAAAGCTATGAAAAGGTATTAAGAGCCTATAACCAGTACATAGACACACTTGAAATATGGGGTTTGGACCTGTACTAAAAAAGGTAACTGAGATCCCATTACCATTTCATGGGGCTACCCCCTACTCGGGGATGACGGGAGGAAAGGCCCACGTCTATTAAGAAAAGCCCACCATTCTGCCTGCAACCGGAGGGCTTCCCCCCCAATGGGTTCATAAGCAAAGTCAGGCCCAGCCCCTCCTGTGGGAGACCCAGGCGGTGTCCCACTCGAGGGGTTACCGATATGTATAGAGAAGAGCCGGTGCTCTCTTCGTGTAAAACAATGTGACAGCTGTTAAAAGGGTCATAACCAGAGAGGGCAATATGAAAGCCAAAACGGATTTAACAAACTTATAAGTGTAAGAGTCTCCCTCAGGTCAACTATAACTGTTTTATAAACTGATAACCTCTGTAACATCTGTTACTACCCGAGGAAGGTACAGCCATTCAAAATTGGGGATAATAGTGGAGATACCCATCCAGCCGGATGGTGGTCCCCTCCCCGACCCACCCCAAGGGGTGTGCCGGAGAAGGGGAGCCCCATCCGCCCGAAGGGAGACACTGGAATTCACCATAAATTGTGGGGCAACCCCCCCACACCAACCCACTAGGGCCCAAACCCTCAGATCAGAGAGCAAACCAACATCTGACCCCTAGGGGAAGCCAGATGTCAACATAATTACCAAATGACATTTCTATGAAGACTGTAGTTCCTGTTGGAATGAAAAAGCATTTAAAGTCAAGGAAACACCTTAAGATAAATTATAACAAAAATGGACAGGCGCAAAGACCTCCCGTCAGTTCAGGCAAACCTAGGGGTCCTCTAAGGGGAAGGCTGACCCAGTATAACAAGAAACGATTGAGTCAAGTCAGCCTGCAGGTTAAGTCATTTTCCTTGGATTTCTTTGATTTGGACTTATTCCAGTGTGGGGTCAGGGGACTGGCTGGGGGGGGGGGGTCTCTTGGTTGATCCATTGCCTCCGCTTGAAGTGTCCATATCAGCTTCTTGCGAAACGAGTTGCAGAAGAATTTTCTCTCCTTCTGGGAAAGTGGAGAAAGAATGGTGTTTAGACTGATAGAGGAATTTCACAGTGAAGGGGAATGTCCACCAATATTTTATGTGTTTTGGAGGCAAGGACAGTGAGAAGTGGTTTCAGGGACCTTCTCCGCTGGATAGTGGCCTGGAACAAGTCCGAGTAGATCTGGACAGGGTGTCCTTGATAGGATAGCTGGTCAGCAACCCTGGATTGTTTCATCACCTCTTCCTTCACAGCGAAGAAGTGGGGTTTGGTTATGATGTCCTGGGGGGGGGGGGGGGTCAGGGGGCTAGAGCTCTATGAACTCTGTCCAATTCTAGTCGGTGTGAAGGAATATTTGGAATTAATATTTTGATAATGTCCTGGACCACTTGGGAGGAGTCCGTAAATGACTCAGGAATCCCCCTGATCCAAAAATGATGTTGCGCGATTTTCCAATTCGTCTATTCTGGAGAGAGCAGTTTCTAAACGCTCTTGAAGCACTTGGATATGGTCAGAATTCTGGAATCTCTCATATTCAGTTTATTTTCTATGGCCTCCATGCGGGTCCCCAGATTCTGAAAATTTGCTTTCATTTCCCCTGTTATTTTGGCTGTAATGGTGGTCAGACCCCTATCCAGCAATTCAGCTAATTTATGGTAGAGATCCCCTGGGGAAGAGGGGGGTCCTGAATAGGGGTATTGAGGAAGGTAATGTCCTGGTAAGTGGATTGCAGTAGGCCTGAGGGAGAGCCTGCTGAGAATCCAAACTCCCTGCCCAGAAGTGATTCTGTGGATGTTGGAGAGGGGCTGAGGCCCTGTACAGAGTCTCTCTGGGGCTGTGGTGTGAAAGGGATGCTGGTGCAATCACTTGCCTTCCTTCTGGTGTGCCCTCTCCTCCTTGTGTCTGCCTCGTGGACACGGTGGCCATCTTGGTGCACCTGGTTGGTTACACCGACCGAAATTGCGGGCCGAGGTCTCTGGACACCGGGCCCCTGGACATATGCAGGGGAGCCCAGTGTGCTCAGGGGTCCTGTGCTGCACAAGATGGGTGGCTATCGGGGCTCTGGGCGGTGCAATTGGCTCCGGGCTTCTCAGGTGCTGCAGAGGTCCCGGCTCACGTGGCCATCTTGGATCGCCCAAGCATGCGCACTGATCATAATAATTTTTTGGACAAAAAAAATGACAGTTATTGGTGAAAATATGAAAAACATGGATTTCAAAAGTATGCACTACACCTTAAAGTTATTTTTCAATTACTTTACAATATATAATAAAGTGTATAACAGAAAACATAAGTATGTCAAAATGCAAAGTAAAAACATAAAACAAATGATGAAACAAAGAAGTTATTAAAAAGTTTCATCTGGACTTCAGATGTTTGTTACAAATATTCTTTTTCTTATGTACAACTAATAAAAGTATATTTGACCCTAAAAAGTTTCAGTGTTAATATCACAGTACAATCCTAAAATAAATGAAAGTCAATGGTCGGTAGAAGAGGTTTGTATTCATAAATCATACTTACATAGCCCACCCCTGATTAAGTGAAACTAGCATCAAATATATTTTTTCATGTTAAGCCCATGCATGGCATGCAAGTAATGTGTATGTAACATTTGCAGGTCCTGAAGATTTCTCAAAGAGATCCCACTGACAATCCTTGCACCTTATAAAAGTGAAATTAGGGGGGCGTGGCCGGCTGCTGACAGAGATGGACGCCTGATCACTTTGCTCTGCTCAGCTGCAGACTCCCAGCAACATTTAGGCACTTTCCAGCATAGGAGTTCGGTTCTAAATGGACTTAGTAGCTGCCCAACTGTGACCACTATAAATAGGTGAAGTTTGTGGTGCGCTGGTGCGGGATCCGGGACACGAGGCCCGCCGGACAACGGACTGGCACCGCAGTCACGGGAAGACCGACGGCTACAACACGCGGCCATCAGCTCTACTACCAGCCTTATCTCTTCATCTGACAAGCCACCCGGCATCCTCCATCACATCTACCCCAGCAAGGTATACCATTCCCCCTAAATACTGGGAAAAAGAAAACCAGGGGACTGGGCGGCCCTTTACCTCAGAGCAGGTACCTGAAGCGGCGGCCCCCATCTTGCGGCCTTGGTGGAAATGCGATACCGCGGCCTCTAGTCCCCAGCGCCTCCCACGCTTCTCCATCCACCGACCCAGCGTCACACAAAGAAGTGACTGCCGAAGCCCCGCTAGTGCCGTCAACGGGACGGAGCAGTGCATTCCCCTACCTGGCCGGGTGTTCCGCGGCTCTGTTGCAAGGCCCTCACATCCCGCCCGCCATCCAGACAGACTGACCGGACCCGCCAACCTAATAACCAGAGAGCAGATTCCGAACGTGTGTGCAGACACGGAGCGGATCTTGCTCTCTCAGCAGTGATATCACCAGCCCAAATAGCAGAACAATTATACCCGCGGGTGTACCCCAGGGATAAGAGGAGGAGCTGAGAGGGAATAACTAATTGAGACCCCGGTCTTGGCCTGCTTGCGAGTGCTCCTAGTCAAGCTTATCCATACGCAGCCATATACAGGCCTTACCTCCACCATATAAAGGAGATACGTTAGATATATACAGTCCTTACATTAATTCTGCTCGGTGGGCCCCCCTGCTGTTCCATATCAGCGCAGTCTCACCCCCACCTTTTGATGGGACACAAATAGTCTCCCCTCTACGGAACCACAGTTCTGCATCGGCTGTCTATCACCACATATATCAAATCTTGCAGTGAGGTCTGGGAGGCACCGCCTGTGGCAATTTGGGGTATCCCCCTCTAAAAGGAGAGGTGCTTGTCTTGGGTTGCCTAATAACAGAATCTGACTTTTACTCGCATACCAAAACTTTTACACGCAACCCACTGGGCAGGGGCATGCCCACACGGAACCAGACCAAGAAAGGTTCAAGTAAACATATCACCGACTTCTTTCTGACAGAAGACATGCTGCATGCCGCTAAAGGATCCAGCTCAACTCCAACACCCGCACCATCCACGTCAGCGGAGGGGTTAAGCCCACACATTGACATACCGGAAGAAATGGACAGCTTTGAACAGGCGGCCCATCCCCCTCAGATGTCTCCCTCTGAGAGAAGCAAGAGGGCAGCCCAGTCTCCTGCACCCTCTCCCTCTAAGGTCCCACTTTACAAGAAGCAACACTGGGATTCTAGCCAGATTGCTCCTGGGACCCAGGACTCACTGGCGGACCTTCCCACCAGCGACCAACCAGCATCAGAGCACACTCTGAAAATGATGCTCCTATCTCTACAAAACGACCTTAGAAATGAATTGCGGTCGTCTGTAACAATTTTACAATCCAGAGTGGACCAGATAGAAGTCCGCACTGAAGATCTTGAAAGAAAAGTTATGGAACAAGCTGCAAGCACAATGGAGACGTCAGACGCGGTCCAACAGCATGCGGATGACATCCACTACCTGCAAGCAAAAGTGGCCGACCTGGAAGACCGTTCCAGGAGGAACAACATCAAATTCAGAGGGATACCAGAAACGGTCAAACCGGCAGAGCTCATGACATACCTCCAACAACTATTCCTCAAACTTATACCACAACTTTCACAATCCGAGATGACCATAGACCGTGCTCATAGGATCGCCAAACCAAACCACCTCCCAGAAACGGTCCCAAGAGATGTCTTGGCGCGCATTCACTTCTATCAGGTGAAAGAAAAACTGATGTCTGCAGCACGCATCCACAAATCTCTTCCGGAACCGTATGCCAACATAGCGCTTTTCACGGACATCTCCGCAGCCACCGCTCGGAACCGCAAGGAATTCAGCCAAATTACAGCGACCCTGCGGGAACGAAACATACCATACAAATGGGGCTTCCCGGCGAAATTGATCGTCACATACAACAATCAACCTACTAATATTTTCTCTCCCAAAGAAGGTATGAAGAGATTGGTTAACTGGGGAATCCTTCCGTCACAACCTCCTCAAGAAATCAGACGAGGATCTCAACAACCCGGCCGTGGGCGTTCACTCCACCACAGATCACCAAGTAATGACCAACATCGCATAGGTTACTGATATCTCCTACCAGGCTCCAGCCTGGCATCACTTTCAACGTTATATACATCATAAAGAGCAACGGAGTCTTCGCTGAACACTCTTCATTTAGTTTTGTTTCTGTCATTTTCGGTTCACCTCTATTACCCCCGGCATTAGAAAAAGTGCTACGCACTTTTTGGTACAGGTATTTTACTACACAGGTACGTTACTGCGAAGGTGAGCTACAATAGTTAACACTTACTACGTATTTGTTTAGTTTTTTTTTTTTTTGTTCTCTTCCCCTTTTCCAGGGGGTCACACACTCCATCGCAGTGTAGCATCATACATTAACCACAACAGTACCTGGCACGAAAACCCCCTTCCTGTCCAGGCCATTTTTCAGCTTTCAGCGCTATCACACTTTGAATGACAATTACTCAGTCATGCAACACGACGTTTTAAAATACTGGCTTTGTTTCTTTTTCCGTAAAAAAGTTTTTTTTAAAGTTAGAAAAAAATAAATATCGTGTTATTTATTTGGGGGAGGATCACTAATTTATGGTGGTTTTCTTTCGAGATAAACACACTTTTTTTCCTGCGTTTAAAGTATACCCATGGCACAACGTACTGACTCATTAACAGTAAGTTTCACACTATCGCGACTTTCGACTTTTTACCGGACCTGTCCTTCCCCCAAAAGCACGGTCCATGACAACACCAATTACATACTACGATGTGACGCTACCTCACAC
>BLSH010503419.1:206495-219581 GCA_018402905.1 Glandirana rugosa
GTACACCCTCCAGGAGTGGCTTAGTTCCTTGCGACTCCCATTAAAAGTCTCCAAATGTCTCACTCACTGGGAAGGAGTCCAAAAATTAGTGCACAACTGGTATCTTACCCCAGCAAAACTTGCCAATATATATTCGACACACTCAGCTCTCTGCTGGAGATCATGTGGTATGATAGGTTCGTCCATACACATATGGTGGTCATGCCCCAAACTGACAAATTTTTGGTCTGAAGTGGCAGAGTTCCTGTCGGACCTGATGAGCTTGCCTATAACCCTCTCTCCTCAACTCATCCTATTTGGATTGGACCTGCAGTCCTGGCCATTCGACACTCATGCTCTTGCAACTCATGTTCTTATTGCCGGCAGACTTTCCGTGGCTAGGAGATGGAAATCAACAGATCCCCCATCCATTGGGGACATACACTCTTCATTAAACAACCAATGTCTTATGGAATTCATGTATGCCAAGGCACACCTGCAAGTCCCACTTTTCCAGAAAAGATGGATCCGTTGGATACAACACCCCAAATGTAACATGCAACACTAAGCAGAGTCCCTACTAGAGCGACCTGTGAACAGATTTTGAAGGTATCATTGTATCTATCTGCTCCCAGCAGCTAACGGCTACTTAGCTTTTTTTTTTTTTCTCCATGCTACACTGTGCTAGCGGAAGGCGCTGACCCACTTTCGGGGCCGGCACGTTGCGCTCTCGCAGTAAACCCCTGCTCGGTTGTCTGTGTGTGACCTCCACAGTTATTCTTACATTACATATATACAAGGTTCTGGACAACTAGTTCGAATAGAAATGTCTGCTACTTATTCTTTCTACAAATGTACTCGTTACACTTACTTATGATTGTAATCTATGCTATCGTATTTACTGTATTATTATTACTTATCAATAAAAACTAAAGTAAAAAAAAAAAAGTGAAATTAGCAGAAATAATTCTGCTGTTAAAGTGGTTGTCAACCCTGGACAACCACTTTAACCTACAGGTAAGCCTATAATAAGGCTTACCTGTAGGTTCCCTGCATATCTCCTAAACCTGCAAGGTTTAGGCGATATACAGTGTCGTTTAATGTGCCAACGCCATCAGGCATATGAGCAATGAAGAAACGGCCTCCGTGCCATTTCTTCAGCGAGATCGTGCCACGATTAGTGCAGGAGTGATGTCACGCAACTCTGGCCAATCACAGAGCCAGAGTCCACGGCCCCAGAAGGGAAAGGGGTGGGAGTGGGGATATCACGGGCTTCCAATGCAGGCAAGTGCCACATAATAGGCTAATATACGATGCATACTAGCCCATTATGCTTTTACATTGCAGGGTAATAAAGAGGAAGTAAAACCCATCAGGGTTGACTTACTCCTTAATAGACTTTGCTAGCACCCACATGAGACATTTTTTATAAAAATATCAAAACTTTATTGTACAATACTTTAAAAATATTACACACAATGCGTTAGCAATTCCTTAATAAAATATGTGCCACAAAAAAATTAGCACTGCTTTTCACTCAATTTTTTAACGTAGAGGTTTACATCTGATTTTAGCAGCTATTTTTTTGCATTTGTGCATTTTCATTTTTCCTTTTTTTGAATTTGGCTTAGCGCTGTCACATCATTTTACATACCAAAAGGTGCTTTGTAGATTACTCTTATTTTTCAATGGCTTCAGGATTTTATATGCTAGCATCACTTTGACAAGCTCTTTGGGATTTGGTAGTTAGGTTAAACATTTAAACAGAATGTGAAAGATTCTTATAATTCATGTAACTGATGATAAAATATTGCCATTCTTTAAAACTGGGTATAGGAAAATCATTACATAATGATGGTCTTTTATCTCCCGTTTTTCACTTGGTTGCAAGAAATATGATTTTCCGTGAATGCTTGGTAAATTCATTTATGAACATAAACCAGAAAATCCTAACACTTATATGATTTGTTCATTTTTTTATATCCACATTTCCTTCAATTTTTAAAGTATAAGCTTACATGTCAATTCATTTTTCACATTTTAAAAATCTGCATTTTCTGAGGATAGATGCATTCATTACAATGCATTTGTAGCTCCCATAAACTAAGACATTTCTTTTCGTTCTAATGACAGAAAATGCTAAAAGTGTTACTGTATGATTAGGATTCGAGTAAAATTTGAAATTAAAATTGAAGTATACTGTTGGCTTCTGCCAGCTTTGATACATTTTATTATTAAAACAAACCTTTCCTTCACTCTGATCATGTAAATGTGCTGCCCAGGAGCAGGCTCTGTCCACAATTTCTTTTTTGCACTTTGCTATGGATGCCACAACTTATTGACTGAGTGCATATTTCCTGCCCACTTGTGTAAACTGCATATGCCCATTTGCCTACTGTCCAATACAAGTACCTTATTAGTTTCTATGTACACAAAAGGCCTATTTCTCTCAAATATTGTTCACAAATCCCCTCCACACCCAGTTGAGCACACGGGCCACCACGGGATCTTTAGCAGTCATACCAGCAATGTCTGGTATGACAGTGGGTTTGGAATGGATTTCAACATGAGTACCTCAGTCACAGGAGGGACAAGGAAATCAGGAGAAAACAAAGGCAACTGGCTCAAGCCATCAGCATGAGTGATATTCTTGCCAGGGTGATATTCAAAATCCCAGTCATAGGCATTCAGCATGATGGGGAAATAATTTGAGGAGTGAGAGTACTTCTGGTGAACAGACCCAGCAAAGGCTTATGGTCTGTTACAGTGGTAAACTTCCACCCATACAAATGGTCATGAAACTTTTTTACCCCAGACACAATAGCTAAAGCCTCCTTGTCAGTTTGAGCATAATTCCTATCTGTCATAGACAAGGTCCTTGAATAGGATGCAATAGGAGCCTCAATACCAGTTTCCAAAACATGACTCAATACAGCTCCAATGCCATATGGTGAAGCATCGCAGGTAAGAGTGAGTGGTTTTCGTAAATCATAGTGTAAAAGTACACTGTCAGAAGATAACAGCTTTTTTGCAGCATTGGAAGCTATAGAATGAACGTCAGTCAACTTCCATGGAACATTGTTATCTAGTAAATGATGCAGGGGTTCAGCAACAGTGGCTTTGTCGGGCAGTAGAGAATGTTAAAAATTAAGTAACCCTAGGAAAACTTGCGGCTCTTGTTTGTTGGTTGGGACTGGAGCTTTATGGATAGCTTCAACCTTAGAATCAGTTGGATGAATTCCGTGTTCATCAATTTTGTATCCAAGGAAATCCACGCTGTTTACCCCAAAAATACACTTTTCTTTTTTAAATTTGAGACCAGCATCAAGAAAACGTTTCAAAACAAGTTGTAGTTGTGAAGCCAAAGACTGAATGCAATCTGCTCCAATAAGAACATCATCAAAATAAGGTACTACACCTGGAAGTCCAGATAAGAGGTCCTCTATTCATTTCTGAAATATTCCAAGAGCAGTGGAAACTCCAAACTGCAAACGTTTTGCTCAGAAAGCTCCTTTCGTTATTATTGTATGTGCAACTACAGCGTCGTCATCCAGAGGTAATTGTTGGCAAGCTTGTGCCATATCCAGTTTGGCAAACACCTTTCCTTTTGCTAACGTAGTTAGAATTTCATGTCCTCTGTGTGTGTAGGCAAAGGGAAGCGCTGACAATTCAATTAATCTGCTGCACCTGAAAAAAACCTGAATATCAGGATTGAAATTGATAGATAATGTGAAGGTGTGCTGATACTGTGTTAGAGGTGGGAAAACCCACAGTAGTTTTAAATATATTGCACAATAAAGTTGCTCTAATGTGAACACAATAAGGATACTTTCACACTGAGGCCCTTTACAGGTGCTATTTAGCTAAAAATAGCGCCTGTACAGTGCCTCAAAAATTCCCCCCAATCCACCCCAATATGAAAACCTGAGTGCTTTCACACTGGGTGATGCGCTTGCGGGATGTTACAAAAAGTCCTGTAAGCAGCATCTTTGGGGCAGTGCTGTGAGCGGTGATATACCGCTCCTCCATCACCTCTGCCCATTGAAAACAATGGGCAGTGCTTCCGAAGCGACTGCACACCGCCTCGGTAGCACGGCGCACCGGCACTTTTAACTCCATTTTAACCCCTTGCGGGGGTTAAAAGGGTTGTGCTTCCGCTCCATAGCGCCGCTATAACAGCGGTGAATCCCTGCTGAAACTATAGGGGATTTACCGCTACCGTCCTCCTGCCCCAGTGTGAAAGTACCCTAAGTGAAATAGAATGTGTGGTCTAAATTGACCTGTGACACATGTGAATAAATAAATTATCTATTAACCACTTCAGCCTGGAAGGATATATCTGTCAAGAGAACAGAAAATATAAAGCGCACAGTGCAAATAAGTCTTCAATTAATATATCAGTTCATAAAAGTCCATCACATAATAATCCATTAAGTGAAAGGATAAGATCATACATCCAATAAGGTGCTGAAAGCAGTGAAGAATCAAATTCATGATAAATCAACACAGTGAGTTTTCCACCATCTAAGAGCAAATAAGGTACTCTTACCAGAACAAAGAGGTCTGACAGCATATAAGACAAGTTAAAAATGATGTTCCCGATAATAGCATCAGATAGATCACTCGCCCAGGGGTCTGTCCTCACAGGAAAAATAAAGACCTCCACATAGTGTGATACTGTATGGCTAACAATTTTTTTAAACCGTATTGCACTTACATTGATGAAAATCAAACAGGCATAGCAACATGGAATTCCAAGTGATGAAAACTGGGGGGCAATGGTATGGAGCAGGCTCTCCGTCACCCAACGTGTTTCGTCTAAACAGACTTCAACCGACCCTCATGTCTCGTGAGTCTCAAATTGAACAGATGCAGAACTCAAGATATGTGAACCCTTTCATATGAAGTCACCACCGTCCTCAAAGATAATAAAATTGGCTGCTTACCAGACCCACATAAGTTACATGCATGTATGCTTAACCACAGCTTAAGGATGCCTTCCACTCTACAAAATCTCAGAGATTCACAATGAACAACAGCTTCCAGCAGACCCGAATGGATGAATAGGCATGGGAGCTCATCTGCGGCTGATGGAATGGATTCCAATGTACCCCCCTTATAGAGCTCAATTGGACCCTCGGTTATCCTTGGTTATCGAATTTCATGTACAGCTGGAATTTGATAGGGATGTTCATGCAGTGCTTTGTTGATTGTACATTTATAGTCAGAACAAATGCTAGCATCACCATTTGGCTTCAATACTGGAACTATTGGGGTACAACACTTAGAGTGTGTTACAGGTTCAAGTATACCTTGCTCCACAAAATGTGTAATCTCAGCATCAATTTTTGGTCTGAGAACTAATGCAACTTTGTGAATACAAATTGGGATTACTGTAGGGTCTAATTTTGAAAGAAACAGGAGGGCCTTTATACATGACAAGGCCTTCTTCAAAAACTGCACTAAAGTCCTCTATCACATTCTGTAGAGTAACTGGAGATACATTATGAACTAATGAAATTTGTTTGATCAGTTCGCTGGAACTGGATGAACTTGTGTCTTTTTTCAACCTGACTAACTGTAATTCCAAGGGGTTCAAATCACTCTCTACCCAGCAAACTTGCTCTCTGTCCCTTAGTAATTATTAAGCATAAGCATCCTCTGAAATTTCCATATTTCTCTGGTACAAAGCAAACACCCTTAACTTCCACAACTTGTTTGTTGTAGTCTACCAACTGGATATCACAGGGTGCTATTGAAGGAACATTGGGAGGCCCTAATGAGGTAAACGTTTCTTCTGAAATCAAGGAATATGCACACCCTGAAACTACTTACATTTTGCATGGAACATCTTGTAATGCAATCTCGGTGTAAATCTTTATTCCTGATAAAGAGTTTTTCACTTTATACACATAGTCATTTGTATAAACACCTGCAGAGGTTTCATCATTCAGAACAACAATTGGCGCATTAATGGAGTGTGCTGCCGTTGGTATTGTATTCACATTTGTAGACTGATCTTTAGTCTGACAGACTGTTTGTATGTGACCTCTATGTTTGCACGTGTGACAAACTGCATTTTGGGTCCAATTAGCCAATTTCCCTCTCCAGTGTCATGTGACTCATTAGTGTTACACGGTCTCAGGTGTGAATGGGGACCAGGTGTGTTAAATTTGGTGTTATCTTTCTCACTCTCTCATACTGGTCACTGGACACAGTTCAACATGGCACCTCATGGCAAAGAACTCTGAGGATTTGAAAAAAAGAATTGCTGCTCTACATAAAGATGGCCTATGCTATAAGGAGATTGCCAAGACCCTCAAACTAAGCTCTACCATGGTGGCCAAGACCATACAGTGATTTAACGGACCAGGTTCCACTCAGAACAGGCCTTGCCATGGTCGACCAAAGAAGTTGAGTGCACGTGCTCAGCGTCATATCCAAAGGTTGTCTTTGGGAAATAGACGTATGGGTGCTGCCTGCATTGCTGCAGAGGTTGAAGGGGTGGGGGATCAGCCTGTCAGTGCTTAGACCATAAGCTGCACACTGCATCAAATTGGTCTGCATGGCTTTCATCCCAGAAGGAATGGAAGATGGCGCACAAGAAAGCCCACAAACAGTTTGCTGAAGACAAGCAGACTAAGGACATGGATTACTGGAACCATGTCCTGTGGTCTGATGAGACCAAGATATGTGGCGGCAACAAGGTAAAGAGTAGAGTTGAGCGAACCTTTGGATGTTCGGGTTTGGTGTGTTCGGCCGAACTTCAGAAAAAAGTCTGGGTTCGGTACCGAACTTGACCTGAAGTTTACCCCGAACCCCATTGAATTCAATGGGGACCCGAACTTTTCGGCACAAAGATGACTGTAAAAGAGTCCTGGAAAGTGCTAGAGGACTGCAAAATTATTTAAGAACAATAATCTGTCCCTTACAGCAACAGCAGGAACCTGACCCTATAGAACTAGGAGATAATTTTAGAACAATTATCTGTCCCTCTAAGCAGTAGACTCTACCTAGTCCAGTCAGATCTTTCTGTAATGCAGGATGAGATCTGCAATCTGTCCCTAAAAGCAGTAGTAGTAGTAATCTCTACCTATCTATCTATCTGCAATCTGTCCCTCACAGCACCGGCAGCATCCTCTCCCTATACTACCCAGAGAGCATGTGACATGAGGCACTGGGACTCCAGCCTCATATAGAGGTTGGGTCACATGATGCACTGGCCAATCACAGCCATGCCATTAGTAGGCATGGCTGTGATGGCTTCTAGGGAAAACCAGTGAAACGCTTGTTGATTGGTTGCCCTGCAGTTATTCAACATGCGTGATCAAATACCCGAACCCAGAACTCGAACCCAAACTTTTTTCCAAATTTCCGGGTTTGGGTCCTTGTCACGGACACCCCAAAGTTCGGTACGAACCCGAACTTTACAGTTCAGGTTCGCTCAACTCTAGTAAAGAGTACAAAGACAAGTGTGTCTTGTCTACAGTCAAACATGGTGGTGGGATTGTCATGGTCTGGGGCTGCATGAGTGCTGCCGGCACTGGGGAGCTACAGTTCATTGAGGGATCCATGAATGCCAACATGTACTCCTGACATACTGAAGCAGAGCATGATTGCCTCCCTTCAGAAACAGGGCCACAGGGCAGTATTTCAACATAACGACCCCAAACACAACTCCAAGAGGACCACTGCCTTTCTAAAGTAGCTGAGGAAAAAGGTGATGGACTGGCCAAGCATGGCTCCAGACCTAAACCATATTGAGCACCTGTGGGGCATCCTCAAATGGAAGGTGGAGGAGTGCAAGGTCTCTAACATGCACCAGCTCCGTGATGACATCATGGAGGAGTGGAAGAGGACTCCAGTGGCAACCTGTGAAGCTCTGGTGAACTCCATGCCCAAGAGGGTTCTGGAAAATAATGGTGGCCACACAAAATATTGACACTTTGGGCACAATTTGGACATTTTCACTTAGGGGTGTACTCACTTTTGTTGCCAGCGGTTTAGACATTAATGGCTATGTGTTGAGTTATTTTGAGGGGACAGCAAATTATACAAGCTTTCCGCTCACTACTTTACATTGTAGCAAACTGTCATTTCTTCAGTGTTGTCATATGAAAAATCAGTAAAGTCAGTAAGCCAACAGTAGCGCTAAATGGAAAAATGACAGTGCAAGGGATTGATATAAAGTCCACTCTTAAGCCAACAAGATGACAATCTGGCATCAATATAGGTGTCCCGATCTAAGGAGTCCCCAGAGATCTTCTATTCTGAATCCATCACCAAGCACCACGTGAACATTCAGATGTGCCCCACAGGAAAGATTCTTACCAGAGATACGTGCTAGGCACTCTCATGCTCTAGCTACTAACGCCTGTTGTGCTTCCCTGTGCACCAGCTGATCACGAATCCCAATCAGGCAGAACTCCATATGCAGGATAAAATGAAAAGGATCGCAACATAGCGTAAAACCATTTTAGACATTTATTTCAACAACTAAAATGACATGCATCTAAAAGAACATGAGAGGCAACCCCCCCCAATGCATAAACTCTTACCAGAGAATATAAAAACCAGCACATATCACAGCCAGTGGCACACTGCAAACGCAAGCCGTCCCAGGACCTCTCTCAGACCTCCGGCGGCGTTCCTCCTCTCCCTGGGACGGCTTGCGTTTGCAGTGTGCCACTGGCTGTGATATGTGCTGCTTTTTATATTCTCTGGTAAGAGTTTATGCATTGGGGGGGTTGCCTCTCATGTTCTTTTAGATGCATGTCATTTTAGTTGTTGAAATAAATGTCTAAAATGGTTTTACGCTATGTTGCGATCCTTTTCATTTTATCCTGCATATGGAGTTCTGCCTGATTGGGATTCATGATCAGCTGGTGCACAGGGAAGCACAACAGGCGTTAGTAGCTAGAGCATGAGAGTGCCTAGCACGTATCTCTGGTAAGAATCTTTCCCGTGGGGCACATCTGAATGTTCACATGGTGCTTGGTGATGGATTCAGAATAGAAGATCTCTGGGGACTCCTTAGATCGGGACACCTATATTGATGCCAGATTGTCATCTTGTTGGCTTAAGAGTGGACTTTATATCAATCCCTTGCACTGTCATTTTTCCATTTAGCGCTACTGTTGGCTTACTGACTTTACTGATTTATCTGACTAATATGTTAAAGTAGCTGCTTAGACCTGTTTTGCATATTTTTAATTTATTCGGCGCGGATTGAGACCTTTGTGGTGACCAGGTTTTATATATTTTTTTGGGGTCTCAGTGTATGATTGTCATATGAAAAGATATAATAAAATATTTACTAAAATGTGAGGGGTGTACTCACTTTTATGAGATACTGTAGATGTGTCTCTAAAACACAAGTTCCGATTCTTCGCTCACGCTGATTTCATGTGTTTCTGCAGTGTCCATTCACTGAAATCCCATCTTTGTCCCCAGTTTTGTGTATTTTAAAATGTATTTGAATCATCGACATGGACATGCATTCACAGGACTCTTTTACTTAATTCAACACAGACATACAGGAACCATAGGTGCTCAAAAATACATGGCTCTACCAGAACAATAAAGAAAGTGAACATATGTTACAATGCTTCTCCCTACTGAACGAAGAGCAGTATAAACACAAATACATAACATTTATCAACTGTGTATATGTCCACATGTGTGACTTTACAATCATGTGGGCTGCACAGATAAGAAAAAGGAGGGAGGGGGCATGGCTTGGCACCGCTCAAAGATGGCCGCTTGATTCAAGCTCTCCAGCATGATGGAGCAAATAATTAGCGTGTAGGGACACAAGATGAGATTTCTAGACCGAGCAACGATGGGGAAAACGACAACACCTCCTCGGCCTCCCGGAGCCAAAAAGATCCGCTATCCCACTCCACAGGGAACATACCAGCGATGTTCCGCATGGCTACCAAAGAATGTGTTTATCCAGCCCAGCCAGCAACCAAACGAAAGCTCCCCGGGAAGCCGTGGCTTTACCCAGCACACCAGCCCGGGCATTGAGCCTGGCAGACCTAAACTCGGTGACCACAGATATAAAAGCCACTCTATCAGCAGCCATCAGGGACCTAAAGGCTGATATCAGCGCCATAGCAGTCCGCATGGGATACGTGGAACAATCAACTGCGTGCCAGGCAGAAGCCATTAAACAGGTACAAAGAGCCTCGGACATAAATCTTTCACCTATTTTAGAAATTCATAGAAATTTGGAGGATTTGGATAATTGTGGCAGACGCCACAATATCAGACTCAGGGGGATCTCTGAATCTGTTGAACAACAGCATATTGAGCAGTCTCTCATTGGGATCTTTAATGACCTGTTGGACAGACCTCCTGACTCCCCCATTGAAATGGAGAGAATCCATAGGGCCTTGAGGCCCAGAGGTCGAGAATCGTACCCCCCCCCCAGGGATATCATTTGTTGCCTGGTCAATTTCCCATTAAAAGAGGCCATACTCCGAAAAGCCAGGGAACACAACAGGGTTCTGTTTAATGGAACAGAAATAAAACTATTTCAGGACCTAACATTACTCTTCAGCATAGGCGTGTACTGCGCCCACTGCTGGACCAACTTCGCAATAGAGCTATTCCATATAAGTGGAAGTTCCCTTTCTGCCTTTCTGCCACTTGGAGGGGACACACCGCAAACTTAAGAACACCAGCTGGCCTTCAAGCCTTTGTGAAGCCCTGCATATCCCGCTAACAGAAGTGCCCGACTGGTGCAGTTCATTCTCCATTTCGGAAACCTGGATTGAGGTCTCCAATAACTGCACCCCTAGGGCACAGAGACACTGAGACCGAAGACGGAGGAATATCTCCCTGTCGCCATCATCCAGCCGGAGAGAAGACACACCACGGAGCCTGGGATCATCACTACCTTGTAGAAGAGACCGCCTGGACACCTAAGCATTTCCTTGATTCAAAACCATGTTCAGAGTGTACTCTTCATCTTTCTCATTGAAGCATAAGGCTGATACAACCAGGAACATAGACTTGCTTTTTGTCTCTATTATGTTCTTTTTCCCATAGACATCATCTCCCACTGAATTGCATCCCTGGAAAGAATACCCCCAGCGGATCTTAGCAAATATAACTCTTTCATAATCCATATCTAGAAACTCTGTGGTTTACCCTTCTCTGTCAAGCTTTTCTCCGGATACCAGTGTGGCTGTCTGGGGAATTTTTCCCCCTACTGATTCTCCAGGTTGTCTAAAGTGCACAGACTCTCAGCAGACAGCACCAGACAGATCCGTGATCCGTAAGCAGATTCCTAACACCTTTTCAATTTTTGCTAAACCCCATGTAGCTTGCTACCTGCTTATAATGTTGTAATGTCTCATAAGTAAACAAGTTTAGTTCCTGTAAGCATTCAAACAACCTCTCTACCCCCAGCTAACCTAGCTGGAGTCTGCTTCAAAAAGACTACACGACGGTTGTCATATATTTCTGTTGATTTTGTGGGTGCATGGTTATTTTTCCACGCCTAGGTCCCATGATTAAACTTGGAATGGTATCTGATTAAATTTATGACCCCAGCCGGGGAGCAGCGAACTCGTCCGATTCTTATCGGGGGACACACCGAGCTTCTCCTGAAGTTACAGTCATGGAGAGTGTTCTGTGTGGCACCATTTTAAGTACTATACAGAAACTCCACTAACTACAGTCGCATTTCAAAATGCCCTCTATCAATATTTCTGGCGCCACTGCAGCACCTTACTATTACAATTTTCATGGGCTGACCTCTTGGCGCAGCAAATGGAAGGGACGAGTTTGTGGCTCTCCAGAAAAGTTTAGTATGTTAAAAATGAGTTTTTTATATGGTTGTAACATATTACCATGGGTTCCTGGGATTATAGAAGGTTTGGACCAGGCTATGCTCTGTCTAAGCATTGCTCTAATACCACACAGTGCCCCCTAATAGTTACCAGGCTATTGCCTGTCATCTTCTCAAAGAATCCCTCTCTCTTCCCCATTTCATTCCTCAATGATATTATATTCACCTCTGCCTCTCATTTTTCTCCAATAAAGGCTGTTAGACTTTACTCAGAATCCTAAATAATAGTCTCCCCCATTACACTCTCCTCCTGATTAAGCACAATTGATCCCACTCTCTCAATCCGAACGCTCAACTCCCCTAGCATTTCAGTAAAGCGCTCCCCTATTTCCCAACCTTACTCAACTGTTCTGCTCTATCATTGCAGGAGCCTCTCCTTATCAAGGGTCCTGATACACATTCCCACACAGAGTGATTACTCTACATTAGTGTTGAGCGAACCCGGACTGTAACGTTTGGGTCCGTACCGAACTTTCGGGTGTCCGTGGCACGGACCCGGACCCGGACATTTCAAAAATCGTTCGGGTTCGGTCCGGGGTTCTGCTATTTTACTCCACGTGTTGAGAAGCTGCAGGGCAGCCAATCAACAAGCATTTCACTGGTTTGGCTTTAGAAGCCATCACAGCCATGCCTACTAATGGCATGGCTGTGATTGGCCAGTGCATCATGTGACCCAGCCTCTTTATAAGCTGGAGTCACAGTGCTGCAGTCACATGCTCCTTGGGTTAGTGTAGGGAAAGGAAGCTGAAAGCTTGAGGGACAGATTTGAGACATTTTAAGACCTGATCCTGCATCCTGAGATAGATTACTTTACTACTGCTGTCTGTGCTGTTGCTCTGAGGACGATCGCTACGATCGTGCTCAATGATCAGATTGTTGGGGGAATTTGAGATTTCAAATACCGCTGCTTAGAGTTGGAGATTGCAGATTAAACTCTGTCTAACGAAACGATTGTACATTCGTACACAACGATCAGAATGTTGGGGGAATTTGAGATTTCAAATACCGCTGCTTAGAGTTGGAGATTGCAGATTAAACTCTGTCTAACGAAACGATTGTACGTTCGTACACAACGATTTCGGAGATGGATCACGTCAGTCTAGTGAGTTTCGTAGTCATACACTTTAGAGTTTAATGAGGGTGTTATACTAGCAACACATGCTAGGGTGTTAGACTAGCAACACATGCTTGCATGTTAGCAAAGCAATCTGTCTCAAATTAGACGTTAGAGGTTGAGATTCGTCGCC
>BLSH010503419.1:219591-230513 GCA_018402905.1 Glandirana rugosa
CTGTCCGTTATCGGACCATTGATAATCCCCCGTGACACACCATAATCTCGTTACGAATCTGTCTCGTATCGGACCAGGTTTGGAAGATATTAGGGTCCTTGGGTACCATTATACAATGTTGGTATATTTTTTGATTAAAAATTGTATGATTTGAAAGGACCTCTCGGTGTTTGAACAGGGAAGGTAAACGACGCGGTCCTCCAGTCGGGTACTTTTAACATTATCATTCCACGACGTCACCGCGGTCTTTATAACTATCTCCCGTAAAAGTCATGGAGAGTGTTCTGTGTGGCACCATTTTAAGTACTATACAGAAACTCCACTAACTACAGTCGCATTTCAAAATGCCCTCTATCAATATTTCTGGCGCCACTGCAGCACCTTACTATTACAATTTTCATGGGCTGACCTCCTGGCGCAGCAAATGGAAGGGACAAGTTTGTGGCTCTCCAGGAAAGTTTAGTATGTTAAAAATTAGTTTTTTATATGGTTGTAACATATTACCATGGGTTCCTGGGATTATAGAAGGTTTGGACCAGGCTATGCTCTGTCTAAGCATTGCTCTAATACCACACAGTGCCCCCTAATAGTTACCAGGCTATTGCCTGTCATCTTCTCAAAGAATCCCTCTCTCTTCCCCATTTCATTCCTCAATGATATTATATTCACCTCTGCCTCTCATTTTTCTCCACTAAAGGCTGTTAGACTTTACTCAGAATCCTAAATAATAGTCTCCCCCATTACACTCTCCTCCTGATTAAGCACAATTGATCCCACTCTCTCAATCCGCACGCTCAACTCCCCTAGCATTTCAGTAAAGCGCTCCCCTATTTCCCAACCTTACTCAACTGTTCTGCTCTGTCATCGCAGGAGCCTCTCCTTATCAAGGGTCCTGATACACATTCCCACACAGAGAGATTACTCTACACTTCTCTGACCTTTCCGGACAGCTTGGTTCTTTAACCCAAGCCACAGGGAGTATAGCAGGTCTATTAATTCCTCCGGAAGTGCCCATTCTACTTCTTTTTCTTCCTTCTGCTTTGTTTATCTCCTTTGTTCTTTGATCCTCCTTTATCCCGTGCTCAACAGGTCCTCTGTCTCCTCACCCTCTCCAGCTCCAATAAGAATTAAATAAACTTTCCAACCAGCCAGATCTCTGAAATGCCTCCTCCTACATCCAGCACCACTCCTCTCTCATTAAAAATCGTATCCATTAACTCAAAGGGATTGCATATTCCAGAAAAACGAACCCAAATCTTGCAAGAATGCCGCAAAATGCACACTCACATTGCCTACCTTCAAGAGACCCACTTTCAAACAGGGAAAATCCCCAAACTCTCGAATAGAGACTACCCAACCATATATCATGCTTCCAATCAGGACACTAAAACCAAGGGTGCCTCAATTCTCATATCAAAACTACTCCCATTTCACATATCCAACACTTTATCAGACCCAACAGGCAGATTCCTCTATGTTAAAGGGAAGCTATATAACCGCCCCATTACACTCGCCAACGTCTACGCCCCTATCACTAAACAAGTATCCTTCTTTCGTCAGATAGGTGATCTTCTTTCATCTTTCTCTGAAGGAATCCTTATTCTAGGAGGTGATTTTAACGTTCCTCTAGAACCGGGCCTGGACACATCATCAGTAGCCATGAACATTCCCTATAGAGCCCTGAAACAAATCAGATTGCAACTCCAAAAATGTATGTTGCATGACACTGGAGGATGCTTAATCCCCAAGACAGAGATTACACGTTCTATTCAAACATCCATCAAAAATACTCCAGAATTGGGGCGGGGACCAGAAGCCAGATGCTGCTGTGAGGAGGCAGGTGCGGCTGTGCTGAAGGGTGAGATTTGTCTGGAGGTGGAGGGGGCTGGATGATCCTGTGTGAGAGCAAAGGAGGGAGGTGAGTGTGCGGATACCCGCTCCCTTCCTCCCCCCAAAGAGGGGGAAGAGAAAGGAATGAAGAGAGAGTTACCAAGAGGTCAGTGAAAAATCTGTTTGTATAAACTTGGACTGCTGCTTTTGAACTGCTTTGAACTGTGGTAATCGTCCCCAGCTCCCTCCTCCTCCCTGGCATACAAATGGGATATAAGAGAGGCTGATTTCACTGCATCTGCTGCATCTACTGGGCTCACTATACCCTGTATATAGGTTCTCTATACATCCTCTCCCCCTTTTTCCTTCTTTTGATAAACAATCTGGCTCCTGCCTCCTACTGTAGAGAGGAGAGATCTCTCCTGGGACACCCCCACTGAAGAAGGTGGATTTTGGAACCAATGTATAATCATTAGTGATATGGACTGCTTATTATTTTGGTATTGATCCATCCCCTTCCCCGATCCTTTGTGCTACGTGGCCGCGTTTACATCTTGGGCACCAATGCACAAATAGGACACCCTTAGTCGCTGCATTTGAGAAGGAAAAGAGAAGGACAGAATAAACTGATATAGACCTGGATACCAGGTTGAGCAAAATGGCAAAGAAAAAAGGAGATGTCTCAGCCCTTCAGGAGACTGGGACAGAAATTTCTCAAAAAACATTAAAAGATAAGAGCAAGGAAATAGCCAGCAAACTGGAGAAATTTTCTCATGGATCCCAATCAAGTGGGAAAGGGCAGCAGACTAGGGTGTCTATGTCACCAGGTGGGCCTCCTAAAATGTCCAATACACAAACTAAAAGCATCAAGGAGCAGAAAGGAAAGGAAGATCAAACGAATATATCCATTGCAGTAACTCAGGAAACATCAAGTATGGAAGGGACAACCTCAGATGACCCCACCCTAAAAGAAATACTTTTGGCAATAAATCTCTGTAAGGTCTCTCTTAAAGAAGATATGTCAATAGTAAGACATGATCTTCAAAAAATCCGGGAGAGGACGACGGAATTGGAGGAGAGAGTTAACAGTATAGAGGACGCCCAGCCTCCCCTAAAAAGGGATGTAGAAATGCTAAAGAAAACAGTTCTCAGACAGAATGATAGATTGGAGGAATATGAGAACAGAGAAAGGAGAAATAATGTCCGGATCCTAGGCCTCCCAGAAAAGTGTGAAGGGAACAACATGAGAACTTTCTTGGAGAAGTGGCTAGGGGATGTATTGGGTCGAGAGAATTTTTCTCCCTATTTCAGCATTGAAAGAGCCCATAGGATACCAACTAGGAGAGCTCCCCCTGGAGGGACACCAAGATTGGCCATTATGAGACTATTGTGTTTTAGAGACAGAGAAATGGTCCTTAGAAGGGCCAGAGAACTAAAATCTGTGACATATGATAGAAATAGAATTCTTTTCTTCCCAGATTTTTCGGCGGAGGTACAGAAAAAGCGACTCGGTTTCTCGGACATCAAGGCGCGGCTGCACCAATTGAATGTTCAATATTCTATGTTCTACCCGGCACGGCTGCGGGTGGCATATAAAGGGGTAGTCCATTTTTTGACCCCCCAGACGCAGCGGTGTCTTGGGTGGAGAAATGTGACCAGCCTGTACACAACCTACCAGGATGAACTGGAGGGTTTTTTTTTTTTTTTTTTGAGATGAGCACTGTGGGGTTTAGTGATAATAGGGAAGGGTAAAAATGTTACGAATAACTTTATGTGAATATTTTCTCTCCCTTTTTTTTTTTTTTTTCCTTTTCTCTCACTCGCTCTTGCCCCCCTCCCCCCTATGGTCTTGGGGTGGACAGGAGACAGGAGTGAGGATGATTAAAGAAAAGAGGGGAAAGAATCTTAATAGAGTGAGCAAAGGGAAGAAACACATTAAAGGGAAAAATCCTATAGGGTGGAGCATGGAAAGCACAGGCACAAGGGAGTAACAGCACCGGTAACAGTGTGTGGGGAGGGTAGTGGGAAGGTGCCAAGGTATAGGCACAGTAAATATCCTAAAGGTCAATTATATTGGTGTATCACACTGGAAAATCACATAGGTCACAAGAAAAAGCCCCATTGGGGGAGGGGGGGGAGGGAAGGAGTAGGGGGAGGGGAGGGGGGATAACTGGATTCACAGATAGATTGCACAAGGGTAAATATGAAGTGGTAAATACCCCAGGTGAGGGGGAGCGGGGGGTGGGAGGGGGGCAGGCCCCCTTAGGGGTGCCCCCCTCCCATCCCTCGGTGTCCCGTCATCGGGCCCCCTGCCCACCTCTTTTTTTGTTATTTTTTCTTTTTCTATTTTGGAACAGTGATGGGTAGGCTGGTGACATTTGGGTGGTGGAATGTAAGAGGAGTGGGGAATCTGGTGAAGAAAACGGCTTTACTAAAAACGGTTGCAATCTTGGGGATAAAAGTACTCTGTCTGCAAGAAACACATCTAACGGAGAATTCGATAAATCGTCTGAAAACTAGGAGATTCCCCCACCAGTTCCACTCCACACATACCTCTTATTCTAGAGGAACGGGCATATTAATACACGCCTCAGTGAGGTTTGAATGTATTCAGGTAAAACTGGATAAAGAAGGGAGATATGTCTTCTTGCATTGTAGGCTAGCAGGACTCCCGATTATTTTGATAGGGGTATATATTCCTCCGCCCTTCAGGATGGATATTATTGGTAGATTATTGGGGTTTATGGCGGATAAACCAGGCATTCCGGTACTGTGGCTGGGGGATTTTAATATGGTTATGGATAGCCAGTTGGACAGGCACTCCTCGAGAGGAAAGAAGTGCTCTTCTTCAGGGACTCCACTATACGAAATATTAAGTGAAACCGGAATAAGGGACATCTGGCGGGAACGTCACCTGGGAATAAGTGCTTTCTCGTGTTACTCGGGTGCTAATACTTCACTCTCGAGGATAGATCTGGCCTTGGGGAACGATGAATTGATTACGAGGATAGTAGATGTTAGATATGAAGCGAGGGGTTTATCAGACCATTCCCCGGTGGTTGTAACTGTAGAGATGGACGAGGACTCCCAGGGCAGGGACTGGCGGTTTAATCCACAATGGTTAAAATTAATAGCTCCAAAAGACCACATAATATCCAAATTACAAGAATTTATACAACTAAATAGAGGTACGGCCAGCCAGGGCCGAATATGGGATACCCTCAAGGCCTTTCTGAGAGGGGTTCTGATACATAAAATATCAAAAGTAAATAGAATAAGTGTGTAATGGGAACAAAAGGTGATGCAGAGGGTAAAGGAAATGGAGAGGGCCTATGTGGCGGACCCTACACCAGAAAATCTGGGTACCTGGGTTGAGGCCCAGGGGATCTACCGGACGAAGTCCCTTAAGAGGGCGGAAACCAAGAGGTTCTTCCTGGGTCAAGCTCAGTATGAAGAAGGAGAATCAGCCGGGTGCATGTTGGCCCTCTTGGTGAGTTCCCAGGAGAGGCAGACATTTAATGTCGACTCTCTTGGGACCCCGGGGGGGGGGGCCACCAGGTGCCCGGTTGAAATAATAAACATTTTCAAAAATTACTATATGGAGCTATACAGGTCAAAGGTGGAGAACAAGGAGAGGGAAATACAAGAATTCTTGAAAAGCCTAAATGTCCCAAAATTAATAGAGGAAGATAAAACATTGTTGGACTCACCAATAACCTTGGAAGAACTGGAAGAGGCAGTAGCCGAGGCCCCCAAGCATAAAACTCCGGGTCCAGATGGACTACCAAATGAAATATACTCAGAATATGAAGGGGGTCCTGCTTCCGGAGCTGCTGGTGACTCTCAACGATGCGATAAAAAGGGGAGTGATGCCGACATCTATGTCCGAAGCTACTATAGTACTTATCCCCAAGGAAGGGAAGGACCTGCAGCATCCAGCATCCTATAGGCCTATTTCATTATTGTGTACGGACGTGAAGTTGCTAGCCAAGGTGCTGGCAAAGCGACTAGGCAGGGTAATACACAAATTGGTCCATTTGGACCAATGTGGATTTATCTCAGGGAGATCTACCGCCCTAAACATCAGGAGGCTGTTCTTAAACCTGCAGGTGCCTTCAGAGGAGCCAGGCTCGAGGGCGGTGATGTCTCTGGATGCCGCCAAGGCCTTCGATAGTTTGGAGTGGAGGTATTTGAGGGAGGCCTTGGCGGCATTCAATATAGGACCGGGGTTTCTGAACTGGGTGGGCCTTCTATACCAGAACCCTAGGGCTAGAGTAAAGATAGCCCAGAGGTTGTCAGGATATTTTGCATTAACAAGTTGGACAAGACAGGGTTGTCCACTGTCCCCCCTGTTGTTTGCCCTAGCAGTAGAGCCCTTGGCAATAGCAGTAAGGGAAGAGGGGGAAATACGAGGGTTCAGAAGAAGTGTTGGAGAGGAAAAGGTGTCGCTGTTTGCAGACGACATTTTATTTTATCTGGGAGACACAGGCCGGTCTCTGACAACAGTGATGAGGTTGGTGAATGAATTTGGGTCCTGGTCGGGCCTTTTGGTTAACTGGGAAAAGTCAGCCCTTCTTCCAATAGATGGACGATTAGAGAAATTACCGGAAGGTATGCCCCCCCTGCAGATAGTGACTTCCTTCAAGTATTTGGGTATAGAGGTCTCAATAAATCCTAGGCATTATATAACAAAGAATTTGGATCCCCTATTAAAAAAATTTAGGATGAAAATAAAAAGCTGGAAGTGTCTTCCTCTAACAGTAACGGGCAGGAGTAATCTAGTAAAAATTATCTGGCTCCCGCAACTCCTATACGTCCTCCATAACGCCCCTATATGGATCCGGGGGTGTGGTTCAAGAGGATAGAGAGACTATTTAGGGAGCTGATATGGAAGGGCAAACGGGTTAGGATTGGGCTGAGATACCTTCCGCTCCCTAAAGATAAGGGGGGGCTGGGGGTTCCACACCCCTGGATGTATTTTCTGGCAGCTCAGCTCCAACAATTAGGGGGAGGGAAGATGAGTGCATCTGGCACAAATTATAGCTTGCGCCCCCTACAAGCCTGCACACCTCACTTGTCTTGGTTGGGAGCACTAGAGGCGGAGTCAGTGGGGACCCAGAACCAATGCCCACTAGGAACATTAATATTGAAAATTTGGCGAATGGCTAGATTGCTACTGGGATACCAGGGGCTTAGCAAATTTACACCATTATGGGATAATGAGAAATTACCGGAACTGACCAAATTGGAAGGATTCCAAAACTGGAAGAGGAGGGGGCTAATGAACCTGAGGCAGGTATTTGGAGGGAACGACCTGAAAACTTTTCAGGAATTGAGGGAAGAATTCGGTATTCCAAATAAAGAATTTTTTCAGTATCTGCAGCTGAGGCATGCCATTTCAGTCCAGTTCAGACAAGAGGGGAAACCAACCTGGTGTGAGATTCCCTTCCTGAAGAGAGTTTTGTATGCACCCGCTCAGAAGGGTTTAATTTCGGACATATACCAAAAGGTGGGGCCAGATGGGAAGGGAATGGATCTAACGAACGAAATGAAATCAAAGTGGGAAGCAGACGTGGGAGTGTTAACGGACAGTCAGTGGAGGGACATTGTGGCCCTGCCGAGCAGGGTAACCTTCTCGGCACCACGGAACTGGACCCAACTTAACATTCTCCATAGGGCCCTTTATACCCCCAAAAGACTATGCCAATTCGGGGGTCGCCGGGACGCACTGTGCACAAGATGCAGGGGTGCAACCGGCGACCTGATCCATATGATGTGGAGGTGTCCCAGGTTGCACAGGTATTGGAGTGAGGTTATCGATAAGATCAACCGGGTCCTCGGAATGGCGTTGGTTGGGGACCCGATCCTGTGCATCCTGGGCTACCTGGAAGGGGGGAAGGGGATGGGGTACAAGAGATTGGCAGTGGAGAAGTGTTTATACCAGGCGAGGAAGCAAATTACCTCAAAATGGAAGGATGTCAATCCACCGTCCTCAAAAAGCTGGCAGGAGAGGGTGGAAGCAACCATTGTGAGGGAAAGAATGGTATATCTGGGAAGGGGGAAAAGTAGTGTCTTTGAAAAAGTTTGGGGCAAATGGATAGAGTGGGAGGGTCCAGGATTTAGGGAGGCACTTGCTAAATAAAAGGTGGGGAAGATGGTCAAGAGAGGAGGACACAAGTGTGAAATGATACAACCTAGTTCTGAATGGGGGGGTGGGGAGTAGGGAGGGAGGAGGGGAGGGGAGGAAAAGAAAGAGGGATGGTATAGGGGGATAATATTTCTTATTTTTTTGTACTTTAATTGAATTTTGTCTATGTTGTATACATTAATGAAAAACAAAAATAAAGGATAATTAAAAAAAAAAAAAATACTCCAGAATCGACTATCTCTTTCTTTCACAGCAAGATATCCCTCTTCTTAAAAAAGCCACGATAGAACCTATGACCTTTTCCGACCATCACCCCATTACTATCACGCTAAACTTCCTAGACGTACAGACTAGAACAAAAATTTGGAGACTTAACACAACGTTGTTCAAAGACCCAGCTATAACAAAAAAATTCCAGGAAACCCTCCAGGAATACTTCCACTTAAACAACAATGAAGCCTCATACCCCCTATATGTGTGGGAGGCACATAAGTGCGTGATGAGAGGCGCTTTCCTGGAGACTATGGCAAGACAGAAAAAAGACAAACAAGCCAGACTTAAATTTCTAATAGCTAACATTCGCTCCCTTGAAACTTCACACAAACAATCCCTTGCTACCACCACTCTGCAGGAATTGACCCAAGCTAGAGCCCTCCTGAAGGAGGAGCTAGACATTGTCACTAAAAGACAATATATCCTCAGACATAAGATTTATTATGAGCAAGGAAATAGGCTGCTAGCTAGAGCAATACAAGAAAAAAAGAGCAGCGCGACCATACATCGTATCAGAGACAAACACAATAAGACCCACTCCTCTAACGAGGAGATTTCCACCCAATTTGAAAAATATTATCAAGATCTTTACAATATTTCCCCAAACCAAGCCCTTTCTACAACACTTCTCGATCAGGACTAATCCAAACATTTCTCGCCTAATACGGGGGTCCCAAAATCACCCCTGAATCTATTCACAAACTTAGTGCACCCCTTTCAGAATTTGACAAAGCCCTGAAAGACATGAAAATTGGAAAAGCCCCCGGTCCCGACGGGCTTCCCTTGCAATATTTTAAAATTTTCAAGGATATTTTGAAACCCCAATTCATTAAAGCATTCAGATCTATTGCCCAAGATAAACAAATCCCCCCCCCCACCTTCTTGAAGCCCACATAACAGTGATACCCAAAGAAGGGAAAGATCCCGAACTAGTGACCAATTATCGCCCCATTTCCCTCATAAATGTTGATGTAAAGATCTATGCAAAAATTCTGGCCAATCGTCTTCTTCCTCTCCTGCCCACCCTGATCTCTCTTGATCAGGTGGGCTTTATACCGGGCAGGGAAGGGAGAGACAATACGACCAAAGCCCTCAATATACACCATTGGCTCACGAAAAACAATTTTTCTGGCTTCTTTCTTTCATTAGATGCCGAGAAGGCATTCGACAGGGTGGCCTGGGACTACTTGGCCATGGTGATGGAATCATTGGAACTCCCTGACATAATGATTTCACACATAGGCACACTATACTCTGCACCAACCGCAAGAGTCCGCGTAAATGGCCAACTGACGAATGCCTTCACTTTATATAATGGCACAAGGCAGGGCTGTCCTCTTTTCCCTCTCCTCTTCGTCCTTTCTTTGGAACCTCTTTTGAACCACATACGCCACAATCATGATATCAAAGGCATTCCAATCAAAGACCACTCCTTCAAAGTCGCCGCTTTTGCAGATGATTTATTAGTCTTCCTAACAGAACCCCACACTTCTATCCCCAACCTGCTCAGAGTCCTAGAGGAATTCCAGGGTATCTCTAATCTAAAAATCAATCAGTCAAAATCAAATGCCCTCAATATCACTTTACCCCCTGAGACTCTTAAACAATGCCAAGCAAACTTCCCCTTCAAATGGGCTAACAACACAATTACATATTTAGGAATTAAAATACCGAAATCACTTTCCAAATTATATCAAGCTAACTTTGAACCCACACTAAAAACGACTAAGGAAGATCTAAAAAGATGGAATGCTCTCAATATTTCATGGTTTGGCAGGGCTTCCCTAGTTAAAATGACAATACTACCCCACTTTTTGTACTTATTTCAAACTATACCGATAGCCCTCCCTTCACA
The DNA here is from genome assembly GCA_018402905.1 of Glandirana rugosa. NCBI lineage: Eukaryota > Metazoa > Chordata > Amphibia > Anura > Ranidae > Glandirana > Glandirana rugosa. Next base: position 229,698 of record BLSH010503419.1, read on the forward strand.
ATTCTTCAAATCCTTTCGCCAGGCGTGCACCTCCTTTATATGGAGACACAAACCACCAAGAATAAAATTTGACCGTCTAACCCTCCCTAAATCAAAGGGTGAAATCGCCCTCCCCGATTTACGTCACTATTATTGGGCTGTTCATCTCACACGCATAGTTGACTGGAACATACACCAAGACCTGAAAGACTGGGTTTCCCTCGCCAACTCTCCTCCAACCAAACCCTTAGAACACTTCCCTGGATTAAATCAAATCATATCTCCTTACAAGTAGTGTTGAGCAAACCCGGACTGTAACGTTCGGGTCCGTACCGAACTTTTGGGTGTCCGTGGCACGGACCCGGACCCGGACATTTCAAAAATCGTTCGGGTTCGGTCCAGTGTCGGTACGGTAATCATCCGTACCGACACTACCGAAGATTCCTGTTTGGTCACTTTGCGAACAACTAACCGACGGGACGTCGAAGAGTTGTGCACCTCATTTTATCGTCTTGGGGCCTGGCTTGGGCTTGCTAAAAACTTTACAGGCCCAGGCCCAGGCACGGTGCCTGTGGGTTTTCAAGCCATGCCTGGGCTTGCAATGTCAGGCCCAAACGAGTTGTGATGAACATTCCTCTATACTAAACTAAATTAGGTCCCTTCACAAGATTCCCAAACCAACCTCCTCTCAACCGCTCCCTTTGGGTCAGAAAGTCCAGAACCACATACAAGGTCAGTTGATACGCACACTCTACTTGTCGGGTTATTATCACTGCATTTAGCCCCTCCCGCTAAAGTGGGAAACTAAATCCCTCCCAATCTGCCAGTTTAAAATAA
>BLSH010503419.1:244217-255180 GCA_018402905.1 Glandirana rugosa
TCAGTGACCACCGTCAGTCACCCATCAGTGACCACGGCCAGTCACCCGTTACCCATCAGTGACCGTGACCAGTCACGCATCAGTGACCACCACCAGACACCAGTCACCCATCAGTGACCACCGCCAATCACCCATCACTCATCAGTGACCACCGCCAGTCACCTGTCACCCATCAGTGACCACCGCCAGCCACCCGTCACCCATCAGTGACCACCGTCAGTCACTCGTCACCCATCAGTGACCACCGTCAGTCACCCGTCACCCATCAGTGACTGTGACCAGTCAACCATCAGTGACCACCACCAGACACCGTCATCCATCAGTGACCACCCCAGACACCCGTCACCCATCAGTGAACACCGCCAGTCACCTGTCACCCATCAGTGACCACTGCCAGCCACCCGTCACCCATCAGTGACCACTGTCAATCATTCGTCACCCATCAGTGACCACCGTCAGTCACCCGTCACCCATTAGTGACCACCGCCAGTCACCTGTCACCCATCAGTGACCACCGCCAGCTACCCATCACCCATCAGTGACCAGCGTCAGTCACTCGTCACCCATCAGTGACCACCGTCAGTCACCCATCAGTGACTGTGACCAGTCACCCATCAGTGACCACCACCAGACACTGTCATCCATCAGTGACCACCCCCAGACACCCGTCACCCATCAGTGAACACCGCCAGTCACCTGTCACCCATCAGTGACCACTGCCAGCCACCCGTCACCCATCAGTGACCACTGTCAATCATTCTTCACCCATCAGTGACCACCGTCAGTCACCCGTCACCCATCAGTGACCACCGCTAGTCACCTGTCACCCATCAGTGACCACCGCCAGCTACCCATCACCCATCAGTGACCACCGTCAGTCACTCGTCACCCATCAGTGACCACCGTCAGTCACCCGTCACCCATCAGTGACTGTGACCAGTCACCCATAAGTGACCACCACCAGACACTGTCATCCATCAGTGACCACCCCCAGACACCCGTCACCCATCAGTGAACACCGCCAGCCACCTGTCACCCATCAGTGACCACTGCCAGCCACCCATCATCCATCAGTGACCACTGTCAATAATTTGTCACCCATAAGTGACCACCGTCAGTCACCCGTCACCCATCAGTGACCACCACCAGTCACCTGTCACCCATCAGTGACCACCGCCAGCCACCTGTCACCCATCAGTGACCACCGTCAGTCACTCATCACCCATCAGTGACCACCGTCAGTCACCCATCAGTGACCACGGCCAGTCACCCGTTACCCATCAGTGACCGTGACCAGTCACGCATCAGTGACCACCACCAGACACCAGTCACCCATCAGTGACCACCGCCAATCACCCATCACTCATCAGTGACCACCGCCAGTCACCTGTCACCCATCAGTGACCACCGCCAGCCACCCGTCACCCATCAGTGACCACCGTCAGTCACTCGTCACCCATCAGTGACCACCGTCAGTCACCCATCAGTGACCACGGCCAGTCACCCGTCACCCATCAGTGACTGTGACCAGTCACCCATCAGTGACCACCACCAGACACCGTCATCCATCAGTGACCACCCCCAGACACCCGTCACCCATCATTGACCACCGCCAGTTACCTGTCACCCATCAGTGACCACCGCTAGTCACCCATCACCCATCAGTGACCACCGTCAGTCACTCGTCACCCATCAGTGACAACCGCCAGTCACCCATTACCCATCGGTGACCATGACCAGTCACTCATCGGGGACCACCACCAGACACCCGTCACCCATCAGTGACCACCGCCAGTCATCCGTCACTCATCAGTGACCACTGCCAGTCACCCATCAGTGACCACCGCCAGTCACCCATCACCCATCAGTGACCACCGCCAGTCACCCGTCACACATCAGTGACCACCGACAGACACCCATCACCCATCAGTGACCACCACCAGACACCAGTCACCCATCAGTGACCACCGCCAATCACCCGTCACCCATCAGTGACCACTGTCAGTCACCCATCACCCATCAGTGACTGTGACCAGTCACCCATCAGTGACTACCACCAGACATCGTCATCCATCAGTGACCACCCCCAGACACCCGTCACTCATCAGTGAACAACGCCAGTCACCCATCATTGACCACCGCTAGTTACCTGTCACCCATCAGTGACCACTGCTAGTCACCCATCACCCATCAGTGACCACCACCAGTCACCCGTGGCCTGTCACCCATCACCCATCAGTGACCACCGTCAGTCATTTGTCACCCATCAGTGACCACCGCCAGTCACCCATTACCCATCAGTGACCATAAGCAGTCACTCATCAGGGACCACCACCAGACACCCGTCACCCATCAGTGACCACCGCCAGTCACCCATCAACCATCAGTGACCACCGCCAGTCATCCATCACTCATCAGTGACCACTGCCAGTCACCCATCAGTGACCACCGCCAGTCACCCATCATCCATCAGTGACCACCGCCAGTCACCTGTCACACATCAGTGACCACCGACAGACACCCATCACCCATCAGTGACCACCGCCAGACAACCATCACCCATCAGTGACCACCACCAGTCACACATCAGTGACCACCGCCAGACTCCTGTCACCCATCAGTGACCACCGGCAGACAACCATCACCCATCAGTGACCACTGCCAGACACCCACCAGTGACCACCCCCAGTCACCGATCAGTGACCACCACCAGTCACTCATGAGTGACTACCGCCAGACACCCATCACCCATCAGTGACTACCGCAAGACAACCATCACCCATCAGTGACCACCACCAGACACCCGTCACCCATAAATGGACAACTTTGTGTAAAAAAAAATGTGTTTTCATTTTTTTCCCACATTTTCCACGACTACTGGAAAAAAATGACATGTTCAAAAGATTAATTATGCCTCATAGATTATACTTTGGGGTGTTTGCTTTCCAAAATGGGGTCATTTTGTGGGCAATTTCATTGTCCTTGTGCTCCAGGACCTTCAAAATTGTAATAGGTAGGTGGTTGAGAAATGAGATGTGTAATTTATGCTCGTAGAACGCCTGAAGGTGCTAGTTCAATGTTGGGCCTCTGTATGTGGCCAGGCTGTGTAAAAGTCTCACATATGTGATATTGCCATACTCAGGAGGAGTAGCAGACTGTATTTTGGGGTGTAATTTTTGCTATGTACATGCTATGTGTTGGAAATATCTTATAAATGGACAACTTTGTGTAAAAAAAAAATATTTTTCATTTTTTCCACATTTTCCAAAAACTTCTGGAAAAAATTAACCATTCAAAAGACTCATTATGCCTCATAGATTATACGTTAGGGTGTTTGATTTCCAAAATGGGGTAATTCCATTGTCTTGATGCTTCAGGACCTTCAAAAGTGTGAGAGGTCGTCATGACATTAGATGTGTAATTTATGTCCCCAGATTACCTGACAGTGCTCCCTACATGCTGGGCCTCTGTATGTGGCTAGGCCGTGAAAAATCAGCCATGTGATATTGCCATACTCAGGAGGAGTAGCAGAATGTGTTTTGGGGTGTAGTTGCAAGTATACATATGCCATGTGTGAGAAATAACTTGTTGATATGACAATTTTGTAAAAAAAAAAATAATAATAATCTTCATTTTGCAAAAAATTGTGGGAAAAAAATCACAACTTCAAAGAACTCACCATGCAACTTACTGAATACCTTGTAATGTCTACTTTCCAAAAAAGTGGTAATTTTGGGGGTATTTGTACTTTCCTGGCTTGTTAGGGTCTCAGGAAATTAGATAAGCTGTCAGTATATCAGGTGTGATCAGGTGGGATCAATTTTCAATGATTGGCACCATAGCTTATAGACCAGGGATAGGGAACCTACGGCTCTCCAGCTGTTGTAGAACTACATTTCCCATCATGCTTCTGGGAGTAATTGTATCCATCAGCCTTCCAATGCCTCATGGGAAATGTAGTTCTACAACAGCTGGAGAGCTGCAGGTTCCCTACCCCTGTTATAGACTCTATAACTTACACAAGGACCAAATAATATACACCAATTTGGGTTATTTTTAGCAGTATAAATTTGGGTTATATTTAGCAGTATAAATTTTGGTCAAAATTTATCAAGAAAAAATACTAATTTGCAAAATTTTATGACAGAAACAAAGAAAAGGGCATTTTTTTACAAAATGTTCGGTCTTTTTTTATTTATAGCACAAAAAAAACCCACTAGTGATTAAATACCCCCAAAAGAAAGCTCTATTTGTGTGAAAAAAAGGACGCACATTTCATATGGGTCCAGTGTTGCATGACTGAGTAATTGTCATTCAAAGTGTGATAGTGCTGAAAGCTGAAAAATGGCCTGGGCAGGAAGGGGGTTTAAGTGCCCAATATTGAGGTGGTTAATGTAAGACTGTGGTCAGTTTACAGAGGGGAGGGCAGCATTAGGCAGGAATCAGGATCAGTGAGGTATTTTAGGTGATAGAATGGCCAAAATTACACAGCACAATCACTGTGCTGTATAACATGCTTTAAAGGAACAGGATCAATGTTTTTTTTTTAGGGTTACAACCACTTTAATAACACTTTAAATAACCTGCTTGGGAGATGTCTTAAACCTGTGTATGAAGTAGCACATTTGTAGTATGTACACAAACAAAAGTGATATGTACAAAATAAAAATACTACTTAAATTGCTGGCCAGTAAATACCATTTCCTTGCCATCTTGTATATGGGCATGGGTAGCTGAGTACTACAGTAGAGATATGTACCAATGGAAAATAAAAGTTTTTACATACCATTCAGTGGGAAGATGTTCTATTATTAAGGCTTAACAATCCTTTAAATAACATGCTTGGAGGTGCCCTAAACCTGCCCGTGAAGTAGTGCATATGTAGTTTATGCACACCAGTAAAAAATGACAATTACAAAAAAAAATGAACACACAAATTTATAGCCACTAAATTACTTTCTCTTCCGTTCACTGACAGACGCAGCCTTCTTATGACACATGGGGTTATGCTCATCCTACTAGGAGTAGACTATGCAAAACAAACAAAACATAGGTTGGCCCCTCCCAGAGGGCCGTCCTCACCTTAGCATATAATCCCCCTGCCCTGTACAGCACATCAGTTTTTATTTGCTTAGTGCAAGGAGTAGACCTGGTTCCCTATGGGATCTGCGGTCTCCTGAAGATTCGTCTGATGAAAACTGCTATCAAGAAGCTGGCTGGTGGTATAGAGGACATCTAGAATCTAAAACTTTCCCCAGTCGGGCCGACACTATGCGAGCTACCCTTAGGGGGGCCCACCGCATAGCGCCCGTTCCGTGCGGGCAGCCAGTGGCTAAAACCCACTAGAGCCCAGTGACTGGTGCGCCTGTCAAGTGGCCTGGCCAGCAGCATGCCTCTTTTTGGGGAGGTAGGTCTGCTCCGGTGGCTAACCGCTGCGCCCGTCGGATTGGTGAGTGGACCCCTCTTCCGCCTTAGGGGCGTGGAGAGTGGGCACCTGGGCAGCTTTGGTGGTAGCCGGCCGGTGGGGTCCGTTAGAGGGACATACTGGGTGATACCCTTTTGAGAATTATCTCCTGTCCCCCCCTCCCCCCACTCCCCTCCCCCCCCACAGTACCGCACCTTGCACTGACCGTTCGGAGCTCTGCGTCAATCGGTTCGCCGCCATTTGGTGTGGATCACCGTACTTTGCACCGACCGTTCGGAGCTCTGCGTTAGGCGGGTCGCTGCCATTTGAGTGTGGGTCACCGCTCGTTCGTGGCCGACCGCGCGTGTGTTAATGGCAGCATCCATTGTTTGATAACCATGCGGTTTCCAGCCTGCTCTTTTGCGGCCCCCAGTGGTCGTTTGGGAGAAGTTCAGTCCTTTTACAGGAAGTGTTTAAAACGGAAGGGAGCTTCCGGTTTGCGCTTGGACAACGTGGCTGACACGCAGTAACAAGCTCCTGGAGTGCAGTAGTTTATTGGGCATTGCTCTTCCGGTCGTAGTGCTGAGGCATCAAAACAGCAAGTATAGCTGGCTCTCCCTGGGTGCTGGTAGCGGGGGGTGCAATCCTCCCGGGTCTCCCTGGCTGGTTGGTGGGGTAGAGGTGGTGGTTACACAGTGGGGGTGCCGGAAGGCTGGGATGTCAGAGGCCGGCAATACTATGGCAGGGGTATCTGCGGATCTACAGTCCACCCCAGGAACATTAGTGTCCTTGGAACAGCTGAGGGCGGTGTTTGGGGAGTTCTTTCCCCGGGCAGGGGTTCCCGTTCCGAGGGGCCCTCAGAAACTCCCACCCCCCCTCTTTCCTCAGGGGAGGATTTGGATCTAGAGAACACCTCAATGGTCACACCTGTGGACCTTTCAGAGGGTGAACTGCCCTCAGAAGGCAAAGATTATCAGGAGGCTCATTTTTCGCGTGATAAAGCGATAGTGGAAGCGCTGATCACTGATATCCGCGACTCCATGCGGCTTGACCAAGCAGGGGAGTCGCATATGTTTGTGGACCGCTTAAACCCCCTAGGTCCCCTAGGGCTTACCCTTATGATCAGGTGTTTGAACAGGTGGTGTTCAAGGAATGGCTGAGGCCATCAAATTCCTTTGCTTTTCCTAAAAGCTTTGCTGTTCGCTACCCCTTTGAGGATAGCTTTACTAAGAGATGGGATTCCCCAGTGGTGGACCCTGCCATGGCTCAGGTAAATAAAGCAGCAACCATTCCCTTGGAGGGGTCTCCATCCTTTAGGGAGGCGGCCGATCACCGCACAGAGGCAGTGTCTAAAGCGCTATTCTTGTTGGCTGGGTCAGCCATGCGGCCGGCGCTAGCAGCTGCGATGGCGGCACAGTCTCTTCGTGAGCACGCTGCCGCACTGCACACTGGTTTATCTGGTGAAGGTGCACAGGCTGAAGTACAGCGGGCACAACATTTGGAAGAAGGTCTCCGCTACATATGCCATGCTGCTTTGGACCTTCTTCCCATATTGTCAAAAATATCTGTTTTTTCAATTGTTATCAGGCGGGTGCTGTGGCTCCGCTCTTGGTCGGGCGACCAGGCTTCAAAGAAAGCTCTTGCAGATCTTCCCTTTCAGGGAGGACGTCTGTTTGGCCCACAGTTAGATGAAATTATTAAGGATTTCACGGGAGGGAAGAGTAATTTTCTTCCAGAGCCAAAGCGGCGAGAAGTTTTTTCGGGCACCCGGCTCAGCGGGTAAGGGCTTCAAAGCCAGGAAGGCTTTCGCGGGGCACAGTAAAAGGCCCTGGCAGCATAAGTCCGAAAAAGCGAAGGATAAATCTACCTCCGCATGATGGGTTGCCCCCACCCGCCTCACGGGTGGAGGGACGGTTGCTGGGGTTCGCAGACAGATGGGCTGCCTGCATCACCGATCGGTGGGTACTGGAGGTGGTGTCCTCCGGGTACAGGATAGAATTCAGCTCTCTGCCCCCAGAAAGGTTCTTCCCCTCAAACTTGAGGCTCCCTCAGGGGCATCGGGAGGCACTTCTAGGCGCCGTTCGGGCACTCGCCGAACAGGGAGTGATTGTACCAGTACCCATGGTGGAAAGATTTCACGGATTTTACTCAAACCTTTTTGTGGTGCCCAAAAAGAGCGGTGTCAGACCAGTTCTGGACCTGAAGGCGTTAAACCGCTTCGTAAAAACGAAGAATTTCAGGATGGAGTCCATCCGCTCGGTCGTGACCGCCCTGCACCAAGGGGAATTCCTGGCGTCCTTGGATATCAGGGATGCGTATCTCCATGTTCCAGTCTGTCTCAGTCATCAGCGTTTTCTGCGTTTCGCAGTCGGGGACCTGCATTACCAGTTTGTGGCACTTCCCTTCGGGCTGTCCTCATCTCCCCGAGTGTTCACCAAGGTGGTGGCCCCGATGCTGGCGTTGCTGAGACAGAGAGGTATCGCGGTTGTAGCGTACCTCAACTATTTTTTCCTGAGAGCAGAGTCTGCTGCGGCTCTGGAGGAGAACGTGACAATCACGGTGTCCACGTTAGAGGAGTTCGGTTGGCTGATCAACCTGCAGAAGTCATCATTAACTCCATCTTGCCGGCTGGAGTACCTGGGTCTGATTCTGGACACGGTGCAGGCAAGGGTGTTTTTAACACCGAGCAAGCTCCTGACACTTCAGGCAGCAGTGTAAACCCTGTTATCGCGCCAGTGGTTACGGTTCTGTATGCGAGTGTTGGGGCTCATGGTGTCGACTTTCGAAGAGGTACCTTACGCCCAGTCACACTCGGCTCCTGCAGAAGGCAATTTTGTCGCAGTGGGACAAATCTCCCCTATCCCTAGACAGACTGATCAGGTTGGATCATCAGTCCCGAGGATCCTTGATCTGGTGGATTCGGGCTCCGGCCCCTCAATTGGTTGATAGTAACAACGGATGCCAGCCTATCCGGCTGGGGAGGCGTCCTGGGTCAGTTCTCTGACCAGGGTCATTGGTCAGTATGGGAAGCTTGTCTTCCGATAAACTGGAACTGAGAGCGATCAGACTGTGCCTGTCCCGTTGGTCAGAAAGGCTGCGAGGCCTCCCTGTCCGGGTTCAGTCGGACAATGCCACGGCTGTGGCATATGTGAACCATCAGGGCGGAACAAGAAGCTCGGCAGCAGCCGCAGAGGCGGCTTTGATCCTTCGGTGGGCAGAACTTCATGTGCCAGCTCTCTCTGCAAGCTACATCCCAGGCGTGGAAAATTGGCAGGCGGACTTTCTCAGCCGCTGGACTCTGGATCAAGGGGAATGGTCCCTACATCCAGAAGTGTTCTGCCAGATTTGCCTCAAGTGGGGCACACCAGAGGTGGACCTCATGGCCTCCAGGTACAATCACAAGGTACAGACCTTTGTGTGCAGAACAAGAGATCCGTTGGCGGTTGCCTTGGACGCACTGGTAGCGCCCTGGGGTCGGTATCGGCTACTGTACATATTTCCTCCTCTAAAGATTCTACCGTGGGTTGCACGCAGGATAGAAGCAGAGGGAATCCCGACAATCCTGGTAGCTCCGGATTGGCCTCGGCGTCCTTGGTACGCTGACGTAGTACGGATGGTGGCAGATGTCCCGTGGCGTCTTCCACTTCGCGAAGACCTACTGTCTCAGGGGCCCATCTTGCACCCTGCTTTAACCTCGCTGGCTTTGACGGCTTGGCTATTGAGTCCCAGGTGTTGAGGGATAGGGGTGTCTCTGACTCCGTAATCCCTACTATGATCAAGGCACGTAAGAGTACCTCACGTAGGATTTATCATAGGACCTGGAAGTCCTATATTACCTGGTGTGAGGCAGGGGGTTGGAACCCCCGCTCTTATATAGTGTCCAGAGTACTGTCGTTTTTGCAGCAAAGACTGGACAAGAACCTGGCGTTAAGTACGCTTAAGGGGCAGATTTCGGCCCTGGCGGTTCTTTTTCAATGACCCTTGGCGTCTCATTCATTGATCTGTACATGTGTACAGGGGGTACGTCATGTGGCTCCTCAGATACGGTCGCCTCTGGCTCCGTGGGATTTGAATCTTGTGCTTTCTGTGCTGCAGAAACCGCCATATGAAAGTATTAGGGACATTCCCTTACGATTGTTGTCGCAGAAAGTGGCCTTTCTGGTGGCTTTCACATCCGCCAGGCGGGTGTCTGAGTTGGCAGCATTATCCTGCAAGTCACCTTACTTGGTCCTCCATAAGGACAAGGCAGTTTTGCGACCGTCCCCTTCGTTTCTTCCGAAGGTGGTTTCTTCCTTTCATTTAAATGAGGATATTGTTCTTCCCTCATTGTGCCCGCATCCATCGCATCCCAAAGAAGTTGAACTGCATTCTTTGGATGTGGTGAGGGCTTTGCGGGTTTATTTGGGTTCTACAGCTTCCTTTCGGAAGTCTGATTCTTTATTTGTGCTGACGGAAGGGTCGCGCAAAGGCTTGGCGGCCTCGTCAGCTACTGTGTCTCGTTGGATACGGAAGACCGTGACTCATGCATATGAGATTCGGGGCAAGGTTCCCCCGTTTCCGGTCACGGCTCATTCCACCAGGGCAGTTAGTACTTCCTGGAAATTTAGACACCAAGCCTCGGTGTCTTAGGTGTGCAAGGCAGCTACTTGGGCCTCAGCGCACACGTTTACTAAGTTTTACAAAATTGATGTTTCAGCATCCTCGGATGCTGCTTTTGGGCGCAAAGTATTACAAGCGGCAGTATAGGCGCAGTTAGCGCCGCCTGAGAGGGCGTTTTTCTGTTGGGTACAGTTGTTATAGTTTGCCCACCCCTCTTGATTGGCACAGCTTTGGGACGTCCCCATGTGTCATAAGAAGGCTGCGTCTGTCAGTGAACGGAAGAGAAAAAGGGATTTTTTTGTATAACTTACCGTAAAATCCTTTTCTCTGAGTTCACTGACAGACGCAGCACCCACCCCTCTGCGTTAATTTTGTACGGCTTGTTACTAGAGTTGAGCGAACCTCTGGAAGTTCGGGTTCTGCTGGTCCGGCCGAACTTCGGGACAAAGTCCGGGTCCGGGTCCGGACGGAACCCGAACGATCGCACGGACACCGAACCCCATTGAAATCAATGGGGGCCCGAACTTTTAGGCACAAAAATGGCTGTAACAAAGTCCCGGAAAGCCCTAGAGGGCTGCAAAAGGAAGTAAAATGGGGGTAAGAGTAGGGCAAGTGCCCTACAAAAAAATGGGGACAGGGAAATAACTTTAAATATTTTTAAAAAAATTAAAACATAAAAAAAGCAAAAATGGAGGTGAATGTGGATCATCTTCAGAAAACGTCGGGAGATCCCGAAAGGCCCTGAAACAATGTCGGTAAAAACACGGATTTTCAAGCCCGGGGGTAACTAAAGTTACCCCAAGCCACAGGCACGCTAGCAAGCCCAAGGCAGGCCTGGGCCTGGGCCTGAAACAGGGCTTCAAGCCGGCCTGGTCGTCTTGGGCTTGAAGGTCTCCAAGCGAGTTGAGATCATTGTTCGGCATGTTTTAATTGCGTCTCCCCACCCACGACGCAGACAGT
>BLSH010503419.1:259234-278101 GCA_018402905.1 Glandirana rugosa
GGAGTGGCAATGGTTTTGGAACAATAATCTATCCCTCTAAGCAGAAGCCTCTACCTAGTGCAGTCAGATCACTCAAAGCAGCAGTATGTGAAATCTCAAATTACTCCCACAATATGATCGTTGTGTACGATCCCACAATATGATCGTTGTGTACGATACGAACGTACGATCGTTGCATTAGACAGAGTTTAATCTGCAATCTCCAACTCTAAGCAGCGGTATTTGAAATCTCAAATTCCCCCAACAATCTGATCGTTGAGCACGATCGTAGCGATCGTTGTTTTATGCAGAGCTTGATCTGCAACTCAAAGCAGCGGTATGTAAAATCTCTAATTTCTGCTATCTGTCCTCAGAGCAACAGCACAGACAGCAGTAGTAAAGTAATCTATCTCAGGATGCAGGATCAGGTCTTAAAATGTGTCAAATCTGTCCCTCACGCTTTCAGCTTCCTTTCTCTACACTAACCCAAGGAGCATGTGACGGCAGCATCAAGTGACTCCAGCTTATATAGAGGCTGGGCCACATGATGCACTGGCCAATCACAGCCATGCCATTAGTAGGCATGGCTGTGATGGCTTCTAAGGGCAAACCAGTGAAACGCTTGTTGATTGGCTGCCCTGCAGCTTCTCAACACGTGGAGTAAAATAGCAGAACCCCAGACCGAACCCGAACGATTTTTGAAATGTCCGGGTCCGTGCCCCGAACACCCGAAAGTTCGGTACGGACCCGAACGTTACAGTCCGGGTTCGCTCAACACTACTTGTTACGAACTGATGTGCTGTACAGGGCAGGGGGGTTATATGCTAAGGTGAGGACGGCCCCCTGGGAGGGGCAAACTATGCTTTTGTTTGTTTTGCCTAGTCTACTCCTAGTAGGATGAGCATAACCCCATGTGTCATAAGAAGGCTGTGTCTGTCAGTGAACTCAGAGAAAAGGATTTTGCTGTAAGTTATACAAAAAATCCCTTTTTTGCATTTATAAAGAAAGTAACCAGGGATTCTCTTCACCTATACCAAACCCTTACCCAACATAAAATGCATGGGGCTCCCCCTAAAATCCCATATCAGACCCCTATGATTGATGAGGGCCTGGTATGGATTTTAAGAAGGGTGGGTCCCTAAAAAATCCATACCATGCCCTTACCTGTGCATGCATTTTGCAGCCTCCTTTCTTGGATTACACTAGGTTACATGTTCTCAACATAGATGCCTTGCCAGGGGGCTGATCTTTTTGTGAATTCATGTTGGGAGGATGGTAACCGGAGAACATATTATTTTAATGCAGCTTCCAGATTTATGAAAAGTCCCCCCCCCCCCCCACAGACCTCCACAATTACCAGGCCAGGGTTGAGGGTAAGAGGCCCTTGTTATTATCAACATAGATACAAGGTGCCTTGCCTGGGGGGTCCCTTATAAAATATACCAGGCCATATGCCCTCCCCATGTTGAAAGCATGCTGGCTGGTATGGTTTAGGAGGGGAAACACATTTGCTGCCCATGGTTTGGGTCCATTGGTGTGGATGACCATAAGGGACATTTAATTTCTGTCTTTCTTGTCCAGTGATGTATATTCACATCAATCATGATGAACACCCTCTGACTCAAGGAAACACAGTGAAACATCTATTCCCAATGATGATTCACCATGAATCATAACTTCCAGCCCTACAGCTGAATTTAAATTAAGGGGTGAAAAATGGAGCTGGTTGACATGACCATGTTTGGTCCATGATATCTTATTGCACTGGAAGCCCACTGGCTTGTTTTCAAGTTGTGACAAGCCAGGGGGCAACAAGATAGTGGTTAATAGGACACTGGGTGCCCTGGCCTCCTACCTATTAATATTCCTGTGCAGCTGAGTTGTTCCCCAGCCAAAAGCTAAATGGAAGCAACAGGGTCAGGGATATAGCTGATGTCATTATCCAAATATAGGCAAATCTCATATAGGACATGTCCTAGCTGCCGACCATGATGGACGCTCAGCTCTAACTCTCCTCACTGCCACAGGAGCACTCAGCAGCTAATTGCAACATGCCTGGCCGAAAAACACCTTCAGGAGGTCGGTTGATACCTTGGGGATCATATAAAATATGTCCCACAAGGAACTTCTGACAGCAGGCCCCCGCTGAGTCACTGAATATTTCATGCAGCCGGCCCAGAAGCATCACCAAAATGGCGCAGAGGAGACCATTTGCTCTCCTACCTCATCTCAGGCACATGGAGAGGAGAATCAGGAACTGCTCTCAGACATGGATGAAACCCCACAGGATTCCTTGCCTTCCTCAGAGCGGGCAGAGGTAAGAGGGTTGCAGTGTACAGGCTAATCGAAATGCAGACTACTCAGAACCCTTAGCTGCCTTCCCAGCCTCTGACTCCCTTGCCACAGAAAACACCTTAAAGGCCATGCCACTTTCTCTTCAGGCTGGCTTGGAGACTTAAATCAGATCCTTTATCTCACACCTCACATACAGGATTGACTGCATGGAGGACCACATTTGGAACTACAGCTATGGGAAGTAGCCATGGCACATGATGAGATGGTAGATGCACATAAGGTACAAGCAAAATCGATCCCCAAATTTCAGCTTAAAGTGGGGGATCTAGAGAATTCCTAAGCCGCAGTTCCTCCCAGATGCAGTCCCAAGGTATGTACTAGTCTGAATCCATTTTTATTACATTAAGGATAGTCTCCTCAGAGTTGTTAGATCTATACCATTCACTTCCCCAGCCATATGCAGGAGTAAGTCTCTATCAGGATCTGTCTGCAGTGACCTCCCAAAGGAGGAAAAAGCTTTTGCCCATCACCAATGTATTACGGGAGCACAACATTATTTACAGTTAGGGTTTCCCCACCAAACTTCTGGTCGAGTATCAGAACCAGCAAATCCCCATCACTTCCCCAAAGCAAAGTTTCAAGCAGCTCCACAATTGGTGTCTGGCTCCCAAACCACCCCCGACCATGGCATGCAACAATCCTACCACTAACACCAGAAAGGCTTGAAAGGCCTATCAGCATAGGTCTCTTGGAACCACAACTTCCATACCTAATCTCTCCGACAGCCTCATGGCAGGTACACTTAGGCTCTCTATCTTTGCTCCTAAACCAGAGCAGTGCATCCCATCAGTTTCTCCCTTTGTGTTTTACTTTTATATGTTAGACTCCCCAACCACGTAGTGTGCTAAGCACATAGATTCCTATTGGTACAAATAATGCTATTGATTATTAGGCTGTTGTTACTGTTGAGCTACTCTGTATTGCATCTTATACTCATCCAAGTATTGTCTCTAATCTATTTCTTTTCCTTTACACTATTACTTGGTAGTACTCTACCTCTGAGTAGTAACCCTCCTCCATCTACTGCTACCACTGCCTAATTCAGTCCAAATGTCACTTTACATCACTTCCATCAATGCAAAGGGCCTTAACAGCCCATTTAAAAGATCACGATTATGGAGGGAAGCTTTGTCACAAAAAACAGATGTTATCTGCATTCAAGAAATGCACTCTATGCATGACAAAGCACCTATCTGCCAACATAGGGTGTTTCTACACATTTTCTTTGCTAATGTCTCCAAAAAGGTCAGAGGCATCATGATCGCAATCAGAAACACTTTCTCTTTTCAGCTCCACCATGTGCACTTTGGTGCAATTGGTGCACTACCCAAGAGACCACATCATTGTATGTGGCAATTTCAAAGATATGATCCATAGAACTATTGATTCATCTAACACATGATTAAGCGCATGGCCCTCTCCTCATTTATACAATTGGAAGACCTGTATGACCCACGGCAGTGTTTGCATGGTTCAGAGAGGGACTACAATTTCTACTCTGCATCTCAGAAATCCTATTCTAGGATTGATCTTTTCCTGACGCACAAAACTCTCTTACAAGCCATCTCACAAGCCATCTGCACATATCTACATGCCTCGTTTGACCATCATCTTAAAAGATTGGTAAAAGCATACCCATATGGGAACAAACCAGGTGCTCTCTTAGCTAGCCAAGTAAAATGAAGGGCAGCACTATCTAGAATCCCCTTTAGGTACAAGGCTCAAAAACAAAAGGTAAGCAATCCTAAAGATATTGAAGACTGCTTTAGAACATTTTTTTTTTTTGAATATTCAGTTTTTATTGGTACATTTTCATACAGTACAAGCTGAAATGCATCGATATGAAAAGGAGAGATACAAAGACATTGGTATTTTTCAACAGCATATGAGTTAAACAACTGTGTTCATATGTAACTGAGAATTATCATATTGCAGAAATACACTAGTAATCAATCAAGAGACTATGGTGTCGCAAGGAAGTGCTAATATATAATAAACATTAACTGTTGTATATAAATCAATCAAAGGGGAGGAGTACCTTCCCCAACCTCCTACACCCCTCTCAGGCTCATGCTGTGCAGGGGGTCGGGGGAGGCCCCTATCTCCCCTCCCTCTCTCAACGATGAGGAAAGACAATATGTTTCTGTTGACTCATTGTAACCAGCAGTCAATTGGGAGATAAGTTCCTATGGTTAATTGTTTCAATAGGCAGAGGAGTCCAATGAGGGCATAGTCAGGTGTCAGATTGGTCCTGTCTTCCGGGGGAGATCTGAAGGTGTCCTCCTGTGATAGTGTTCCTTGGGTCGTTTAGCCATTTGTCCCAGAGGGTGTAGATGGACTGGATGGTCATATTTGCTTTTGCAAAGGAAAGTTCCATTGTCCCGTGGGTGTTTATTAAGAGAATAACATCTTGTAGTGAAGGAGGAGTGCTGTTTTTCCATTTTCTTGCCAGTGCTAAGCGGGCTGCTATGAGGATGTGGGTAGCAAGAGTTCTGGTGTGCTTGGGCCATAGGGGGACTGAGAGGCCTAACAATAGGTCTAGGGGGAGAAGTGGATCTTTAATGTCACACATGTGGTGGAGAAGGTTCTGCACATCTTGCCAGAAGTGACCCAGGAGGGGGCACTCCCACCAAATGTGATAGAGAGAGCCGGGGAGGTTGCAGTTTCTCCAACAGAAGGGAGATGCGGTAGAGTAGATAGACGCAAGTCTTGTTGGAGTGTAATACCATTTGTGGAATAGTTTCTGAAGTGATTCCCAGTGTGTGATACAATGTGAAAGTTGAAACGGGAGGGCCAAGGTCGATGTCCATTGCTTGTTGGGGGGGTTTGTCCCTGTGAGTCCCATCCAGTATTTAGCCGAGGGTGGGGGTTGGTCTTCTAGCGGTTTAGTGAGGAGGTTGTATAGGTAGGAAATTCCTTTAGTAGCTGGTTTAGGAGTTTCAAAGTATTTGATGATGTCCATTAGATAGGAGGTCTCATTGGTCACTAGGAGAGAATTCAGTAGAGATCGTACTCTTAGATACAGGAAAAATGAGGATTTGGGTATATCATAGGATTGTTGCAGTTGCTGAAACGTGTGCATTCCTGAGGGAGACATTATCTGCCGAAGGGAATGTATCCCTTTCCTTTGCCAAGAAGTGAGGGATAAGTCCGGGGTGATTAGCTCCAGTGCTTGGATGGGTATATGTTGTAGTGTTGCAGCTTCAATCCGTGGAGTTTGTCCAGTTAGTGAGGACCATACCCGAAGTGCCGCAGTGATGGTTTTCATGAAGTGGTGTTGTGGTTTTTGATGGAGCAGGAGGGTAGCTAGTTTCAGTCTTGGTTCTGTGGCCATTGCCGTTGTTTCTATTTGAGTCCATGTTTTATTTCTTGATGGATTCCACCAGTCCTTTAGTTGGTCCAGTACGGTGGCTTTATAGTAGGTTTGTAAGTTTGGTGCTCCCATTCCCCCATTTCGAACAGGGGTTAGAAGAGTGTCTTGTTTCAGCCTCGGAGCCTTGTGATGCCAAATAAATGAAGAAATTACTTTTTAAAGTACCCGTATTTGGGAAGGGAGGAGGGGTACTGGAAGAGTGCGGAAGAGGTACAGGACATGCGGGAGTAAATACATTTTTGTCTGAGCTATTTTTCCTGCCCATGAGGTGGGTATGTGGGCCAATTCTTTAGATATGCGTTCAAGGGTGTCCTTGGTTTTATCGAAGTTTACCTGCAGGATAGTATTACTAGGGTATGCTAGTACTGTGCCAAGGTATGGGAGTTGAGAGGATGGGGCCCACTTGAAGGGTGTGATTGTGGAGATGTCAGCTGTGGTTTTCGTGTCTATACCCAACCCTAACATGGTAGATTTGCTGCTGTTGATTTTATAAAGTGATATTTCACTGAATCTGCTGAGGATGGCCTGCACTGCGGGTAGGGATGTTTCGGGATCTGATAAGGTGACAATGACGTCGTCTGCATAGAGACCTATTTTGTGTTGCGACTCTCCTACCAGGATTCCCTTGACCTCATTATCTTCTCTGATCATTTGGGCAAGTGGCTCCATTATCATGGCAAAAATCAGGGGTGATAAGGGGCACCCCTGCCTAGTACCATTTGTTATTAAAAAGTGGTCTGATTTCATACCGGAGGTCCACACTCGGGCACTCGGAGTTGTATAAAGGCTCATGATCGCTGATAGGAATCTGCCCGATATCCCGAATTTTTGGAGCACAGCTTCCATGTATCCCCAGTGGACTCTGTCGAACGCCTTCTCCACGTCCAGGGAAAGGAGCAGAGAAGGCGTTCGACTGTGCTCCGTCCACTGGATAAGGTCGATTAAGCGTCTTGTGCCATCTGAGGCCTGCCTTCCCGGTACGAAACCAACCTGGTCGGGATGTACTATTTCTGGAATTAGGGGGCCTAAACGTTGGGCGATTAGTTTGGCGTAAATTTTGGTGTCGGTATTTAGTAGCGAGATCGGGCGATAGTTTGCTGGGTTAGTAGGAGGTTTACCCGGTTTCGGGATGGTGACAATTAGTGCTTCTAGAGCTTCTGGGGGTATTGTTCCTGTGTCCGCATAATTGTTGTATACTTTACAAAGGTGGGGGGGTAAGTAAGGAATGAAATTTTTTAAAGTATTCATTGGGGAATCCGTCTGGCCCCGGGGACTTGTGGTGTGGGAGTTTTTTGATAACTTTTTCGATTTCTTGGGGGGAGAAAGGCTGTATAAGTGCTTCTAGTTGTGAGGGGGATAAGGATGGGAGGCTTATGTCGGAGAGAAAGCGTGCTATAAGCTCTTTTGGGGGGGAGGTATTTGGTTCGGAGTCTTTGAAATTATATAGCTTACCGTAGAATCTACTGAACTCATTTGAGATGTCTAGAGGGTTAGTTAATTTTTTACCTTGTGGATTAAGTAAGGAGAGTATCTTGGTATTGGCTACTTGTTTCTTATATTGTCTGGCCATATATGCACTTGCTCTGTTGGCCGAGGTGTAATATTGGAGTTTCAGCTTTTTGATATAGAAATCAAATTTCTTGCGTAGGTGTGTGCTTAGTTCGCGTCGAAGAGATGTCAGTTTTTGGGATAAGGTTGGGGAGGGTTGCTGTTTGTTAAGAGATTCCGTATCTCTGATCTGCTGCAACAGGTTGGTTGTGATGGCTGTGTGTGCTTTTTTTCTCTGGGCTCCTAGTTGGATGAATAGGCCTCTCATTACTGCCTTGTGCGCATTCCACACTGTGTTACAGCATACTGCGGGATCGGCATTTAGTTGGAAGTACAAGTTAAGTTCAGACTCTATCTTTTCCTCTATTTGTGGGTCAGCAAGAAGAGAGCTGTTCAGTCTCCAGATGGTGTGCTTGGGGATATGGTTAGAAAGGGAGAGTTTAATGGAGACTGGCGCATGATCAGTCCACGTGATCGTCCCTATTTGTGCCTCGGAGACATTTTGTAGTAGGATTTTGTCAGTAATAAACATGTCAATCCGAGAATAGGTATTGTGGGGGGGAGAGAAAAAAGTGTAGTCCCTTTCGCTATCATGTAGGCATCTCCATGGATCATACAGATCTTCATCGTGTAATAGAGAGCAGAGAGCTGAGGGTCTCCTTTTTGAGGGGTTTGATGTGTCTATAGCCGAATCTACTATGTCGTTAAAGTCCCCACATAGTATGAGGGGGTCAGAGCGAAAGGGAGACACTTTGTTCAGTATGTGTTTAAAGAATTGGCGTTGTCCCTTATTAGGGGCGTAGAGATTTACTAGGGTCAATCGTTGATGGTCTATCGTTAATGATAGTATGAGGTATCTACCCTCTGGGTCTGCTTCACTGTGGTGAATCATGTGTTGGACATTAGTTCTTATAGCTATCAGCACCCCTCTGTGTTTTTTGGGGGTGTTGGCCGTGTAGATGGTGTTGTATTTCTTATGGGTGCATTTGGGGGCTTTATTTGAGGCGAAGTGCGTCTCCTGCACGCAAAGAATGTCTGCGTGCTGGGACTCGGCTTCTTTCCATAGCATATTTCTCTTAAATGGGGAATTTAAACCCTTCGCGTTGATTGAGGTGAGGTTTATGGCCATTATGTGGGACTTCTGAGGGTCCGCGGAGGGTAAGTAGGATTGTACCTGCAGGAGGAAGGGGACAGGAGAGCGGTGATTATAAAGTCAAATTGATTTTATTGTTTCCACTATATTCGGGGGTTTGGGATATTGGAGTGGTGTTGGTTAATTAGTGAAGTGATACTCTGGTCCCTGGTTACTTGGTGGAGGGAGGGGAGGGCAGTGCATAAGTACTTCTGCTTTGTGAGAACGTTAACCTTGTGCGACAAGGACAATAAGGGGTTTAGATATTGGAGGGAACAACAACAAAAAAAGAAAAAAAAGAAGCGAAAAATATAACTGAACAATAACAATATAGTTTCACAGTGTGCTTGGCACACGATAACCTGGGGGGGTGTCTTCAGGAGGAAGGTGTGTCCACACTTAGACCCTGTTGTTGGGGTGGGGGACCCATGCTTACAAATAGTCAGGTTTTGGATTTACGTGGGGTTTGGTTCCGTTTCAGAGGAGCCGGAGCACCGGTACCACTGTGTTCACTCGGATCCGGAGGAAGTGGCAGAAGGCCCCAGTTGGTGAGCTTTTTGTATCCATCTTTAGGAGATAAAATTGGTATAAGCCGATGCTGGTAGGTGACCAATAGCTTGGTCGGAAACCCCCATTTGTAGGTTATCTGTTTTTCCTGCAGTATGGAGGTGATTGGAGTGAAGGCCCTCCGCATTTCCATAGTGGCTCTAGAGAGGTCATTGAAGAGCTTCACATTAGAGTATGGGGCTGGTAGTGGATTAATTCTTGCTGCATGCAGGATTTGTTCCATTACATGAAAGTAATGTATTTTAGCAAGGATATCCCTTGGTACATCAGGGGCTAGGTGCGGGGGCTTAGCGATCCTGTGGGCCCTGTCAATAGTGATGTCTCGGGCGTTCAGGCGGGGGAGTAACTTTGCAAACAGTTGCTGGAGGTGAGGGATGATTTCATTTGGTTTGACCGATTCCGGAATTCCCCTGAATTTTATATTTTGTCTCCTGGAGCGGTCTTGTAAATCTGCCAGCTTTAAATTGATACGCTGCAATTCAGCCTCATATTGGTCATGAACATCCAACAGTTCATTATGAGCTTTAGAATGATCTGATATACGGTCCTCTAAGGCAGCAGTTCTGTCTTCTAGGTAGTCAACTCTCTCATGTATCTGCGTTATGGAGGTCTGGAGCTCCCTATGTAGGTCCTTTTGGAGTGTCAGCAGCATGTGTTTTAGCATAGTCTCTGACACAGGGACATCTGCTGCTGGCATTGCTGCTAGTGTCATATGAGCCTCCATGTCTTGGCCAGAGCTAGAATTTGACCAGGAGTGTTTCTTAGTAAGTGGCTCTTTGTTAGGAGACAGTGCTGGGGACGTTGCTGTTCTCTTACCTCTGTCAGATGGACTGGCTGAGGGTTGTGGATCTGGTGAGGGGAGAGTGTCCATGTCCTGCTGAACGCTCGCTGAGACATCGTTGTGCCGTGGAGCAGGGTACGAACTTTCGTTCTGGGCGCGGCCCTGTGCGATGCGATCATTTCCTGAGGCGGCGCCATTTTGGGCCTGGTTCATCGCTGCGGGCTTGAAGAAATCCGTGAGGCGGCGGGGAGTTGGCAGTTTCAGTCGACTCCCCTGCATGCCCGGGAGGTAGGGGCTGCTGTTCCCGTCGGTTTGTGGCTTGTAATTGGGTCCGGTTGCTTCGTATTGAGTTAGGGTCTGTCGTGTGGAGCGGAGCACTGAACTCAAGCATCCATCTTGGTCCGCTGCAGGCCACGCCCCTGCTTTAGAACATTTTACACCAGCCTGTATAACCTAAACATGTCTTCCACAGACCCCAACTCTGACCCTGCTAAGACTGCACAATTTCTAGATTCATTATGCCTACCCTCCCTTACACTTGCCCAACTAACTGACCTAAATACACCTTTTTCTGACATAGAAGTAGTGAAAGTGATCCGCTCCCTTCCTTTACACAAAGCCCACGGCCCTGAAGGCTTTTTTAATGAATATTTTAAAACCTTTGCTGAAATCCTCACCCCAAACCTCACAAGCTCTTTCACCCATGTTATGGCCACAGGGAATTTCCCTAAAGAATCCCTTGAAGCTCTCATCGATACCATCCCAAAACCAGGCAAATCATCATAGAACCCGGCTAAGTATAGACCAATATCACTCCTTAACATGGATCTCAAAATATTGTCCTAGCCTCCCACATTTCGGTGTAACCTACACTAGTTCACTCTGGCCAAGTGGGCTTTGTCCCACAGTGCCAAGTCTCAAATGGAACCAGACGGTTCATCAGTCTCATCCACTGGGCTGAACATCACAGGACGCCTTCTCTGCTACTGTCATTGGATGCAGAAAAGGGATTCCACATGGTACACTGGTCCTATCTTAAAGCGGTTTTCCAGAAATTTGGACTGGCAGGTCATAAATATACAGCCATCTCAGCCCTCTAATCCCAACCATCTGCCAAAGTTTGTACCTCAGGCATTCTTTCCAACACATTCAACATCACCAATGGCACATAACAGGGCTGTCCCCTATCTCCACTAATATTCACCCTTGTAATAGAACCCCTTGAGGAAGCCATCCAGGTACACCCGCGGATCATTGGCCTTCAAGTACTACCCACACTATTGGTCTATATGAAAATTACTTGATCATTGCAATGACTAACCCCACTCAATCTCTTCCAGCCCTTCACGACCTCCTCGTCAAATTTGGTCAATTCTCCCCGTATAAAGTCAACTGTGCTAAATCCTCTATGCTTGGCATTCATTTGCTTAGATCAAAAAATAAAACAAGCTCGGATGTCTCCTCCTTTCGATGGGCCCCTGCCTATTTGCTATCTTACCTAGGAATACAACTGACAGGGCCTTCCAGTAATATGCTTTGTCTAAATTATGACATTATGCTAAAAAAATTGCAAGACTTATGCACCTCCTTACAATCCGTTCGCAACTCATGGGCTGGAAAAATAGCTATGTCTTAGATGTCCCTTTTACCTCATGTATTATATTTCTTCGTATCCCTCCCAGTCACAATTGTGTTCTCCCAACTTACCGTACTCCAATGGACCTTCAACACCTTTATTTGAGACAACAAACACCCCAGAGTCAGACACTCTAATCTATCTACCCCCACAGTGCAGGCAGGAATAGAAGCACCGGACATTCTATGCTACCATAAAGCCCCTCTGCTGGCCCAAGCCAAGCACTGGGGGGCTCATGATTCTCACCCATCCTGGGCACACGTTGAAGAAACTTCTCTCTCACATACCACTACACGAGTGCTGGCAAATACTGTAACTGCTGACTTTTAATATAAGGACACTTACCTGTCCAGGGAGCCTGCAATGTCGGCACCCCAAGCCGACCTGTCCACTGGCACTGGGTGCAGGCACCGGCATTCTTACTAAGGGAAACAGCTAGTAAAGCCTTGCGGCTTCACCGACTGTTTCATACTGCACATTTGCGAGTCACGCTGAACTTTCTGAATGGTCCCACTGTCTTCTGGGACCTGTGTGTGTCTACCAGAAGGCAGCAGGGGAAGGAGAAGGGGCCACAAATGATGTGGCGCCCTTACACAGAAGGTAAGGTATCCGCTCCCCCAAAAGGTGCCAAATGTGGCACTGTGGGGGGGAGCAAATAAGTGGAGCTTCCACTTTTGGATGGAACTCCACTTTAACCAACATTTACAACTGGAACTCATATTCGCCAAAGCTCATATGACAATGTACAAATTTATGAGAGATTGATCCCCCTGGCTAAATGACCCTAAGAGCCATATGACTGCTTAACCCTATCCACTCTCCTCTCATTACAAAGGCTCATGGATCAACCCATACAACCTTGGTCCCAGTAAAGCCAAACAAGACTAGCTATTGTACCCTCTTGGTTTATACCTTGGACCTCCTCTATTTCTACTCCCTCCTTTCCACTGACTCTTATCTCTATTCAATCTTGATACCCAGACTGCTTTGGAGTACTTAGGAATACTTTGGGATTTTGAATTCTTAGTCTACAATCTTAGACATGTATTTGTTTGGAATGTTAGATTGGAATGCTAACCTGTAAGGTGCACCATGTTACTCTGTAGGCATAATTTGCATACATATTCGATCCCTAATCCCTAGGAGACCAAATATTAACTGTCTGTTTCTTAATAAGTTGTTATGCTTGATAAATAAAATTCAACTATCAAAAAAAGAGTGGGTGCAGTCTGATGGTAACTGAGAGACTAAAAAATATTGAATGTCACAATAAGCGGCACTTCTCATCGAGGAATAAATGTGGGTGAAAGTTGGCAACTGTTATTAAAATTGCAAATATACAGCAACTGAGCCTTTTAATGCAGCTATTCTCTTTATAAAAATTATGAAAAAGTTTGTTCCAATATGAAAAAAGAATTGAACAGCTAGAATACAGTGTGGATCATGCCAGACGGCATTTACCTGTTGTTTAGGTACTCACTATCTTGTAAAAAAATGTCAACAGTAAGTAAAAAAAGTTCTCAATAATTCAGTAAGAAACTCTACAGTGTAAAAGCCATTTATTTTCTGAGATACAGCAATACAGATAGATGATTGAGCGCTTTAATCTGATATATTCACTATCCACTATATCACACTTACCTTAGTATATTGCTCAATTTTACATTATTATACAGGAGACTATTTCACACATCTTTTATTATTTCTAAGAGTAGCAAGAGTGTTTGCATCTGCTAGATGTCCTTATTTTATGCTTTTTTTTGGGTCATTTCTTTTTTAATAATTCATTATTCTAAACCACACAGGTGTTCATCCTGGTCAATTTATTTTACTCTTGTGAATATAAGATACTCAAAAAATATTTCTTTTTTGTATGTTTAAAGACCTGAAATCAGAAAATAAGTTGCCATGGAAATTGTTCTGAGGAGGTGGTTAAGAAAAAAACAAATGATTAGGTAAGGCCAAAAGAAGATGCAACAAAAAAATGACTGAGACACATATTATTTTGCCCAATTTACAAGTATAAATGAATGTATGTATTGCCAAGTAACTTTCCTGTTTATATGGTACTGACCTGTATAGATGCAAACCTAGAAATTTTTAAAGTGGTTGTCAACTCTCCTTTAAAAAAAAAAAACCCTGCAAAACAAAGGCATAATGAGCTAGTAAGCATTGCATACTAGCTCATTATGAAATACTTACCTTGGAATGAAGCTGTTGCAGCGGTTTTCCCGCGATTTTACCACAATTTCGGATCAGTACAACTTTGGTCCTACTTTGTTGCAACTTTGGCACAATGAAAACATATTACAAAGTCATACAGAAATAGTACAGAAATTGCATTTATATTATTCAGATGCGATTTGCATGCAACTTTGAGGGGTTAAAATTGAAGTCTATGGACCTCAAGTTGCATCAAAGTTGGGCCAAAGTAATGCAGGGACTACTTTGAAGTTGGCACGACTTGAAGTCGTACAGATATGAATGGTACTCATAGGAAATAATGGGGAATGACTTGTCATGTGACTTTGCAGTCCAAAGTCGCAGGACAAGTCGCATAAGTGTGAAAGGGGCTTAAGCCTTATTATAGCCTTATCTGTAGTTTAAAGTGCTCCAAGTGTCTAGAGTTGACAACCACAGAGCATAAATACTTATCTGTATTATCTGGAAATCGATTGACTGATTGATTGATTGATTGACTAAATTTCCTCAAAGGTAGAACAGAATTTTGCTATCTTAGATATCACTAAATTGTGGCTTGGTAAAAAGGTATAAGGGTACCCTATGAGAACCAGCATATTTTGATGCTCCAGTAGGGAAAATATTATATTAAACTCTTATCCTTTACAGCCAAGGAGGTTGCCATCTTAGCCCTCATTCACATTGACTGCGGCTTTGAAATCCCTCAATTTCAAATCAGAATGTCAGTGCGACTTTTGGTGCGACTTTGATGGCATCTATGCAGCTTCATGCACAGATGTCTATTTAAGTCACACCTAAAAGTAACCAAAAGTAGTGCATGTACTACAAATCGATATGGCGTTGCACTGATTTGAACAGTGACATTGTCAGCAATAAATTGCAACTTGTCATGCGATTTGACCTGTCAAATCACATGAAAATTCTCTCCAATGTGGACAAGGGCTCAAGTCTGGTATACATAGAACCAAAATCGGCCTATTCAGCAGGAACCAGACACATTTTCTCTGTGTGTAAAAAGCTGAAACCATCTTATCATGGAAAGCATGTCCACTGTGCCATTGATAACAGTCCATGGTTAAGGTAAAAGTAAAAAACTGAGCTAATATTACAGTAAGCACCTTATAATACTGAAAAGCATATGTTAGTAAACATTAGTGAAAACAAAATATGTGCAGACAAATATGAACAATATGTGTGTGTGTTATAAATAGGGCAAACATCTCCTCAGTGAACAAAATATCCTATGGCAATTGTCTTTATGATTATTCTTCGGAAAAGCTGTGAGGGTATGTTTGCAAAGCCTAACTTCATAATCCATATCAGAAAGCCGTAGAGAAGAAATTTTACTTATATTCATACAACGTATAAATATGCATACAGTACACACTTTATTACGACTGAATAGGTCATCCATGACCTAGGAAATGCAATGAAACTTTCACAATTACACTAAAAAGATGCCTGTTAAAAATATGTGCTAATTGTGCATTTAAATAATTAAAGTGGTTGTAAAGGCTAAAGGTTTTTTTTACCTTACTGCTTTCTCTAAGGTAAAAAAACCTTCAATGCTCAGCTTTCCCCCAAGCCTCCCTTTATACTCACCTGAGCCTGATGCACATGTGCGATGTGCATGAAAGCAGCGTCTCTCTCTGCTCTCTCCCATTGGCTTTGACACAGCAGCATGAGCCATTGGCTCCCTCTGCTGTCAATCACAGCCAGTGAGCAGAGAGTCGGGAATGGAGCTGAGCAGTGCTCTATGTGTCAATGGACGCACAGAGCAGGTTTGGAAGCTAAACCGCACGAGTGTCCCCCTATCCGGGGAGGAGCCAGGAGCGCAGCAGGGGGACCCAAGAAGAGGATCAGCACTGCTCTGTGCAAATCCTTTGCACAGAACACGCAAGTATGACATGTTTGTTATTTTTTTTTTAATTATTTATTTACATTAACTTTAATTCTATATTTAAGAAGAAAGAGAAGGCGCCTCTAGGTGCAGATGTTAAAAGTTTATTATAACAAGCAGGATTATCAAACTCCCATGTAGCAGAAGAAATTAAGCATGTCCGCATGCATGTCTGCGGAGGGATGTATAGTAAACAGCTAAGTCCGCGATGTGCAGGTCTCTGTATGCTGTAGCCACAGAGCGTTTACGGGGGAGCCGAATGACCGCCTGCAGTAAGTCAAAGTCCGCTCGTGGTGTAGGAGAAAGTCCGGAGCTTCAGGGAGACAGCGTATACAGCGTCCTACGTCACTGTAATGTGACGCGTTTCTGAGTATCACAGCCTGTGATGTAGATAACAGGCGCACTCTTTCCTCAGGCATATCATAACACGGATTGGTCGCTGCTTTATATCCAAAAGGGTAAAGTGACATCTAGTGGTACTACTCTTGTGGCATCGTGATAGTGTGGGTTCATAGGGACCATAATAAAACATTATGGATAAGAATACATTTAAAAATTATTACACACTGCTACCATGAGAACCATAAGTGGTGTAATATCAGGCACATTGTTATTGGGGATAAGTATTCAACAATATAGTCGTATAGAGGCAAAATTATATATCTATTAAAAAACATCCAAGTTAAAAATTATATGCACATATATACATAGTAGTACTAGCAATAAAATTGCATGCACTCCTATATGCATACTCAGCAATATAGTTACTACAGCTCACAAATAATAATAATGATGAATACATGTATATATATATATGCATAGACAAATAATATGGAAAAATGGTCATGAAAAAAGGAGATCAGGAAGACCCAATGTAAATATGAAGTAAATAGCATAAATTAAATTATATGGAATAGCATGGAATAGATATATATGCGTTTCTTTACCATAAGGTGCATGCTATGTTATATAATTACTTACTTACTGTCAGTAGGCCTGCCACCCCCATGGGAACAAATGAGTGTACATGTACCTAAAGACAAGCAAAACAGGGTTAGCTGAGGGTGTTAAAACAGCTATTCTATAGTATCGTAACTATTTCGATAGTCTCGTTCAACCCTCCTGGAGAGAGGGCATCAAGGTTATAAATCCAGAAAGTCTCTCTTGCGCAGAGCTTACTGAAGGGCTCTGCACCAGAGAGAGACCCAGGGACCTGTTCAATTACCCAAACCTCCAGGCCCTCAGTAGACTTTTTGTGGACTTCAGAAAAGTGTCGGGGCACACTATGTATGTCCTTACCCTCCTCCATAAGTCTCCTGTGTTTGCCGAAACTTTGGCAAAGTGGGCAAATAGTGCGGCCAACGTAAATAAGGCCGCAAGGGCAGGTGAGAGCATACACTACATGATCTGGTGAACAGTTAAAGAATCCATCCAAATGATACGTTTTATTTTTGTAGCAGAAATATTTTCGTCCATGTTTAACAAAATGACACGTTTTGCAGAGAGCCTTTTTACACTGGTACATCCCTACCAGTGGGACAAGCACCAAGGGGTTAGACTGTGAACAAGGTGGTCTAATTTTACTAGGAGCAATCTTATTTTTAAGATTGGGGGCTCTCCTATATATCACCCTAGGGCGTTCGGGTAAGACAGTACCCAAATGGGGGTCAGTACGTAGGATGTCCCAATGTTTTGAGAGAATCCTTTCCATCTTTTTATATTGTGAATGGAAGGTGGTGATGAATCTATATGGTAGATCATCACCACAATTTTTGGCTTTTTTTGGTGGTATTCCGTGTTGATAGTGTTTGCAAGCTTGATCTATAAGAGATGACGGATATTGTTTATCCGAAAATTTCTCTTTTAGTAGATTACTCTGGATGATGTAATAGCTGTCAAGTGTGCAATTTTGTCGCAAGCGGCAGAACTGTCCTTTGGGGATATTGTTAATCCATTTCGGGTAATGGCAGCTGGTATAATGCAAAAAGGAATTGCCTGCCATCGGTTTGGTATAGTTACTAGCACAAATATTGCCATCTTCGTGTCTAAGGTCTAGATCTAGGAAGGCAAGATGGTGAGGGTCTGATACAGAAGAGAAGGTAAGTCCATAGGGATTATTATTACAATATTCTACAAATGACTGAATAAGTTCATGGGGACCGTCCCAAATGATGATAATGTCGTCTATATACTCACCGTAAAAAACGACATTACCAGAAAAAGGACTATTATGCCAGATATAGTTATCTTCCCAATAGCCCATGGATAAATTGGCATATGATGGAGCAAAATTGACTCCCATGGCGGTTCCCTGCGTCTGAAGGTAGAACTCATCTTCAAAACTAAAATAGTTATGAGATAAGCAAAAGTTTGTGGCATCAAGAATAAAAGAAGCCTGTCTGGGGTTTAGAAGAGAATCATGAGAAAGAAAAAATTCTAGAGCCCTAAGTCCAAACTCGTGAGGAATAGAAGTATATAGTGAATTGACATCTAGGGATAGCCACACATAACCCGGTTCTCATTTGTATGGGGTTAGTAACTCCAGTAAATGTGTGCCATCCCTGATGTACGGCTGTGATTGGTGAACTATAGGTTGAAGGAAAGTATCAATATATTGGCTAAGCCCAGAGGTCACACTCTCCATCGCTGCAACTATGGGTCTGCCTGGGGGCAATGTTGGGTGTTTATGAATCTTGGGTAGATGATAAAAATATGGTATTTTATAGAAATCTTTGCGTAGAAAGGCAGCCTCAGATTTGGTGATAATACCATCTGCTAAAGCGGATTTGACTAGGACATCTAATTCCTGTGAAAAACCTTTCGTGGGATCACCCTGAAGTCTGTTGTATGTGGTAGTATCGGACAATAATCTATGAGTCTCAGTGGTATACGTATTTCTATCCATCACAACTATCCCACCACCTTTGTCTGCAGGTTTAACCACTTCCTTACTGGGCACTTAAACCCCCCTCCTGCCCGGACCAATTTTCAGTTTTCAGCGCTGTCGCTCTTTGAATGACAATTGCGCGGTCGTACGATGTTGTACCCAAACAAAATTGGCGTCCTTTTTTTCCCACAAATAGAGCTTTCTTTTGGTGGTATTTGATCACCTCTGCGTCATTTCTGATCGCCGCTATAAACAAAAGAAGACATGCTGGCGCGTTAACAGTAAGTTTCTCGCTGTCGCGACTTTTGACTTTTAACCAGGCCCGTCCTCCCCCCAAATTCACGGGTCATTCCTTCACCAATTTGGACGTCTGTTTCCACCACCCTATCAACACTACCTATCTTTATGCATATGGTGACTCTGAGTATCTAATAACAGGCTATGATGGTGTATGTTGTCTGAAGTCCCACTAGGGTGCTTTCCAAAAAGTGTCCTTAATCTACAGGA
>BLSH010503419.1:278111-293395 GCA_018402905.1 Glandirana rugosa
ATTTAAATGTCCACTGATTACTGTGTAAATGTCATTGGCAGTGAAGGGGTTAACCTGCAGGGGGCAGTGAAGGGGTTAACTATGTTCCCTGGGTGTGTTCTAACTGTGGGGGGGCGGGGTTGACAGGGGCATGACAGATCTAACTGATCCCAGTGACAGGGATCAGTAGATCTGGCATGCCCCCCCTCACAGAACGGGGAACCGCCGTGTTTACTTCGGCGGTTCCCCGTTCCTCCTGTCTGTATGGAGATCGCGGGTCTCCGGCGGACATCGGGTCCGCCCGACCCGCGGGCACGCTCCCGCAGTGTGCGGCGGCACGTGCACGCGCCGCTCGCGCCCGCGGGAGCGCGCCCAGCACGAGCCGAATGGGAGGACGTCTATTGACGTCCTCCCGGCATTTTAGAGCCGCGCTGCAGCCGTCATTCGGCTATAGCGCGGACGCCAGGAGGTTAATGACAATATCCCTATTGTCCATAAGTTGATCCAGAGACTTTTTCTCTGCAGGTGTAAGGTTATGACAATATTGGTGTGTACGTGTGGTGGATTGGCACATGCGTAAGAGATCCGCATATACAACCCTATAGAAGGATTCCAGTTGTGGTCCCTTAGCATGAGCTGGGAAGAAAATAGACTTGGGTCTAAGTTGTGAGTGTATGATGGGTGGGAAGGTACTGAGATGTTGGGTAAGAAGGTATAACATATCATCATCAACTGATGGGGATGTAGGTACCTCCAACGGATATTCACTAAAAATTTTTTTTTAGGGTTGTATATGCGGATCTCTTACGCATGTGCCAATCCACCACACATACACACCAATATTGTCATAACCTTACACCTGCTTACAACAAAATTGCACACTTGACAGCGATTACATCATCCAGAGTAATCTACTAAAAGAGAAATTTTTGGATAAACAATATCCGTCATCTCTTAAAGATCAAGCTTGCAAACACGGAATACCACCAAAAAAAGCCAAAAATTGTGGTGATGATCTACAATATAGATTCATCACCACCTTCCATTCACAATATAAAAAGATGGAAAGGATTCTCTCAAAACATTGGGACATCCTATGTACTGACCCCCATTTGGGTACTGTCTTACCCGAACGCCCTAGGGTAATATATAGGAGAGCCCCCAATCTTAAAAATAAGATTGCCCCTAGTAAAATTAGACCACCTTGTTCACAGTCGAACCCCTTGGTGCTTGTCCCACTGGTAGAGATGTACCAGTGTAAAAAGGCTCTCTGCAAAACGTGTCATTTTGTTAAACATGAACGAAAATCTTTCTGCTACAAAAATAAAACGTATCATTTGGATGGATTCTTTAACTGTTCATCAGATCATGTAGTGTATGCTCTCTCCTGCCCTTGCGGCCTTATTTACGTTGGCCACACTATTTGCCCACTTCGCCAACGTTTCAGCAAACACAGGAGACTTATCGAGGAGGGTAAGGACATACATAGTGTGCCCGGACACTTTGCTGAAGTCCACAAAAAGTCTACTGAGGGCCTGGAGGTTTGGGTAATTGAACAGGTCCCTGGGTCTCTCTCTGGTGCAGATCACTTCAGTAAGCTCTGCGCCAGAGAGACTTTCTGGATTTATAACCTTGATGCCCTCTCTCCAGGAGGGTTGAACAAGACTATCGAAATAGCTACGATACTATAGAATAGCTGTTTTAACACCCTCAGCTAACCCTGTTTTGCTTGTCTTTAGGTACATGTACACTCATTTGTTCCCATGGGGGTGGCGGGCCTACTGACAGTAAGTAAGTAATTATATAACATAGCATGCACCTTATGGTAAAGAAACGCATATATATCTATCAGGGGGTCTTTGCCATGCTATTCCATATACCGTATTTTTCGCACCATAAGACGCACTTTTCCCCCCCCAAAAAGTGGGGGAAAGTCTCCCTGCGTCTTATGGTGCGAATGCTGCAAACCCCCCCCCCCTCGTCGCCGCCGGGAGCTCGCATTACACTGCGGGCTCCCGGACACAATAGAGCGCTGCTCTGATCTCACACAGTGAGAAGACAGAGCAGCCACAGTACTTCATTTGGCCACTGGGGCTTCATTCGGCCCCAGTGGCCAAATTAAGTACTGCGGCGGCTGGAGCTGCTTCTTTCTGAATGGGATCTGGCTGCAGAGTGGAGCTCCACTATGCGCAGGGTGATGACATCATCACAGCGCAGTGGTGGCAGGAGATATGAATCTCCCTCTCAGCTCTGTCAGGCTACATTTCATGGACACAGGTATGTGCTGTATTTCATGGATCTGGTGTATTGTGCTGTATTTCATGGATCTGGTATATGGCTGTATTTCATGGATCTGGTATATGGCTGTATTTCATGGATCTGGTATATGGCTGTATTTCATGGATCTGGTATATTGCTGTATTTCATGGATCTGGTATATGCTGTATTTCACGGATCTGGTATATGGCTGTATTTCATGGATCTGGTATATGGCTGTATTTCATGGATCTTGTATATGCTGTATTTCATGGATCTGGTATATGGCTGCACTGGTAAATATTTTAGTACACCATTTGGTTCAGAATATTTTTTTTTCTTGTTTTCTTCCTCTAAAACCTAGGTGCGTCTTATGGTCAGGTGCGTCTTATGGTGCGAAAAATACGGTAATTTAATTTATGCTATTTACTTCATATTTACATTGGGTCTTCCTGATCTCCTTTTTTCATGACCATTTTTCCATATTATTTGTCTATGCATATATATATCTACATGTATTCATCATTATTATTATTTCTGAGCTGTAGTAACTATATTGCTGAGTATGCATATAGGAGTGCATGCAATTTTATTGCTAGTACTACTATGTATATATGTGCATATAATTTTTAACTTGGATGTTTTTTAATAGATATATAATTTTTGCCTCTATACGACTATATTGTTGAATACTTATCCCCAATAACAATGTGCCTGATATTACACCACTTATGGTTCTCATGGTAGCAGTGTGTAATAATTTTAAAATGTATTCTTTTCCATAATTTTTTATTATGGTCCCTATGAACCCACACTATCACGATGCCACAAGAGTAGTACTTGGATTATACCACTAGATGTCACTTTTCCCTTTTGGATATAAAGCAGCGACCAATCCGTGTTATGATATGCCTGAGGAAAGAGTGCGCCTGTTATCTACATCACAGGCTGTGATACTCAGAAACGCGTCGCATTACAGTGACGTAGGATGCTGTATACGCTGTCTCCCTGAAGCTCCGGACTTTCTCCTACACCACGAGCGGCCTTTGACTTACTGCAGGCGGTCATTCGGCTCCCCCGGAACGCTCTGTGGATACAACATACAGAGACCTGCACACCACAGACTTAGCTGTTTACTATACGTCCCTCCGCAGATATGCATGCGGACATGCTTAATTTCTTCTGCTACATGGGAGTTTGATAATCCTGCTTGTTATAATAAACTTTTAACATCTGCGCCTAGAGGCGCCTTCTCTTTCTTCTTGTTTTCAGTGATCTCGGATATGGCTATCCTATAGAAGAGCTACCGATCTGCAGAATTGTTGTTGCTTTTCACCATACCCCCAAATCCTTTGCCTGGCCTTGCGCCTATTCTTCCTGTGTTTAATTCTATATTTGGAAACGTAATCCAATTTTCTGAAACTATGGTGGACTTAAAAAATAACTGCATTGGGATTGTGGAGTATTTTATTGCTTCAAAAATCACTAATATGATACTTAAGCTGGGTTCACATTTCCTCCATGAGGTAACACATGTTACTGAAACATGTGGTAGCACCTAATACATGCTATGGTGCCACTCATACTAAATAACATCCCAATGCACTAAAACAATTCAGCTTCTATGTGTAGCTTTCTTGAAAAAGGCTCAGATGAGATTTTAGCTTTGATGGGTTGCATTGGCAGCATGTGTAATATCAATGAAACATCTTAATGCAGCGCACAATCATACATAATATGCATAAACATAAGGCTGTTACAGGATAGCAGAGATTTGAATCTGGCCTTTTTGACAGGAATATTGTTTACCATCGTTTGAAATGAAATTGTTGCTTTAAGTACATGTAACCAAAAATAGGGATTTTAATTGGTAAATAATTCATTTTATCAATATGTTTTATATAGATAGATAGATAGATAGATAGATAGGTAGATAGATAGATAGATAGATTATAAATAAAGGTGCTGAAAACAACTGATAAAAGACCTTTCAGGAAGAGGATGATGTAGCGAGTGCTACACGCTGGAGCTGGTTTGATGACCTAGCAGGGACATACTTTTTTTATATACCTAATACGGATTTATTTTATGTATTTTTTACCAGGACTTGGTTACATTTACATATTTTGTACCTGGACCTATGAATGTTTTTACTGAATTCTGACTAAAAGACACAAGTTTTTTACATATTACGCTATGGATTCCTCTCTGTGTTTTTCTCCCTAAAATTGGATGGACGAACGCACCACCGCGAGGAACACCAGTGGATTATAAAGACAGGCATTTCACCCCTGCAGGGGTAATGCCCTCTGGTAAGCAGGGGTTCAAAGGGGAGCACGCGTGAACAACACTTCTACCTCACATAAACTGCTTCTAATGAATAGGGGTTTAGAGGAAGAGCACTTATGAGCACTGAACACCTTAAATTGTATGAAGAATACTATATGTTATATATTTGGAGAAGAAAGGATATCCTGGATCTGATATACGTGAACTGTGAACCTTTGCTTATGACTAATCTATACGGACTGATATGAACTTTACTATTCCCATAATTAGATCTTAATAAGTTCACCTCTGAGTATTAGACATACCATCGCATTATACTAGCACATTATTGAACCATTTATGATTTGTATTTACCTGTTTTCTAATGGTGCATTCACTTGATGTTTTTAATGGTGTATATACTTGCACAAGCTACTGTTTAGGTTTATTTGGGACGGTTTATACTTTCGCCTATTGTTTTTATACTATGACACGTTGGATTACTGAGCACCACAGGAAGTTATTTTAGCACATATGCACTTTATTATTTATTATTTATAACGTCACACTACAATTTTTCACTGTCTTTGTATATTGCTAGCACATACTAGCACATCATACTAGCACATTTTTTACTCATATTTTAAATCTCACACTCAGGCAGCGCCACATCCAATTATACTATGAAAAATGATATATTAACCTCAAAAGACTTTATGGACATGTGGATTTCAGAAATATAAACTCACCAGCTAGTCATACGCATAGCAAGTATTAGGCAATATCAACCACAGTTAATCATTTGGGAATAGAACATACAATCAAAAGTGGTACCCTAAATCTAAGCGGTCTACCGCCCACAAGTTCAGTCGTCTGCCTGTATTAAATTAATTAAACTGGGCAATTAATTGGCATCTTTAATGCAGGATATTTAAAAACATGACCAAAAACAGAAAATAATGGCATTTTCATCAAAAGCAATTTGATGTTCCATCAGCTTTGAGCAGGGCAATTTCAGTAACTCCAAAATAGGCTGAAATTGCTGGAAAGTTGCCATGTGAATGGCCAGCTTAGCTTTCCATTCATTTTGTGGTGGATAGAGTATCTTGCTTTAATAGAGCCTAGCAATTACTCAGTTATCTATAAACAAGCAGCCTATCATGTATCAACATACAGCAACATGTTAATTATACATACCTTCTATTATGATTTGTAAACCTATAGATCATTATCAGAGATATTTGAGAGCTGACGTATTGTATCATATCTTGAATTTTTAAATTACTTAAAAGAAAATGTAAGAATAAAACTGCTAACAGCAACACAAAGCTTGACAGCAGAAACCCTCTATTCGTTTCTGTACTAGGTATTTGATAGACAGAATATTTTTAAAAGCTCATACAATTATAATAGCTGAGTTTCAAGAAAAATGTAAAGAACAGAACAATCAATAATACCAATAAAATTCAATGATATTTTTTGGGCCAATCATTTATGACATTTTTCATAAATGCTTCTTCCACTAGTTATAATTTACAATGAGCATTGGAAGCAAAGAAAATAATTATACATATTGACAATTACCTAATAAAACAGGCTATATAATAATATAGAATCTGAAACAATAAATATCTAAAACATAAAATAAATACTTTTTGCGTACAAGAAAAACAGGTAAATAGATTAGGGTTTTCTAGTGACATTACTTTATTCTATGATAAACTAAAGGATGCAAGTGTTTCACCTCTTTTTGTAAGCTGCCATGTGACTAATACTCTGTGTTAAGAACATTTACAATAGGGTATATGTAATAGTTATAAATGTTCACACAAATCTGTGATTGATCTGTGGCCAATGGGATGATTGAGCATATACAGTGTCTCACAAAAGTGATTACACCCCTCACATTTTTGTAAATATGTGACAACACTGCATATCTTCAGTACGCTCCTACAATGTAAAGTAGTGAGTGTACAGCTTGTATAAAAGTGTAAATTTGCTGCCCCCTCAAAATAACTCAACACACAACCATTGATGTCTAAACCACTGACAACAAAAGTGAGTACACCCTTAAGTGAAAATGTCCAAATTGGGTCCAATTAACCATTTTCCTTCCCTGGTGTCACACTCGTTAGTGTTACAAGATCTCAGGTGTGAATGGGGAGCAGGTGTGTTATATTTGGTGTTATCGTTCTCACTTTCTCATACTGGTCACTGGAAGTTCAACATGGCACCTTATGGCAAAGAACTCTCTGTGGATCTGAAAAAAAAAATGTTGCAATACATAATGATGGCCTAGGCTATAAGAAGATTGCCAAGACCCTGAAACTGAGCTGCAGCACGGTAGCCAACACCATACAGCGGTTTAACAGTACAGGTTCCACTCAGAGCAGGTCTCGCCATGGTCAACCAAAGAAGTTGAGTGCACATGCTCAGCATCATATCCAGAGGTTGTCTTTGGGAAATTACATATAAGTGCTGCCAGCATTGCTGCAGAGGTTGAAGGGGTGGTAGGTCAGCCTGTCAGTGCTCAGACCATACGCTGAACACATCAAATTGGTCTGCATGGCTGTTGTCCCAGAAGGAAGCCTCTTCTAAAGATGATGCACAAGAAAGCCCGCAAACAGTTTGCTGAAGGCAAGCAGACTAAGGACATGGATTACTGGAATCATGTCCTGTGGTCTGATGAGACCAAGATAAACTTTTTTGGTTCAGATGGTGTCAAGCGTATGAGGCGGCAATCAAGTGAGGAGTACAAATACAAATGTGTCTTGCCTACAGTCAAGCATGGTGGTGGGAGTGTCATGGTCTGAGGTTACATGAGTGCTGCCGACACTGGGGAGCTGCAGTTCATTGAGGGAACCATGAATGCCAACATGTACTGTGACATACTGAAGCAAAGCATGATCCCCTCCCTTCAGAGACTGGGCCGCAAGGCAGTATTCCAACATGATAATGACCCCAAACACACCTCCAAGACGGCCACTGCCTTGCTAAAGAAGCTGTGGGTAAAGGTGATTGACTGGCCAAGCATGTCTCCAGACCTAAACCCTATTGAGCATCTGTGGGGCATCTTCAAATGGAAGGTGGAGGAGCACAAGGTCTCTAACATCCACCAGCTTCGTGATGTCATCATGGAGGAGTGGAAGAGGACTCCAGTAGCAACCTCTGAAGCTCTGGTGAACTCCATGCCCAAGAGGGTTAAGGCAGTGCTGGAAAATAATGGTGGCCACACAAAATATTGACACTTTGGGACCAATTTGGACGTTTTCATTTAGGGGGTACTCACTTTTGTTGCCAGCGGTTTAGACATTTATGGCTGTTTGTTGAGTTATTTTGAGGGGACAGCAAATTTACACTGTTATACAAACTGTGCACTCACTACTTTACATTGTAGCAAAGTTTCATTTCTTCAGTGTTGTCACATGAAAAGATATAATACAATATTAACAAAAATGTGAGGGGTGTATATATACTGTATATACACAGTACTGTGCAGAAGTTTTAAGCAGGTGTGAAGCAATGCTGTACAATAAGAATACTTTCAAAAATAAATATTTTAATTGTTTATTTCTAGCAATTTATGAGATGCAAAGTGAGCGATCAGAAGAAAAATCTAAATCAAATTGACATTTGGTGTGATTAATCTTTGGCTTCAAATCATTATCAATTCTACACTTACGCACAGTTTTTGAAGGAACTCGGCAGGTAGGTTGTTCCAAGCATCTTGGAGAGCTAACCACAGATCTTCTGTGCATGTAGGCTGCCTCGATCATTGTGCCTCCTTATGTAATCCCAGAGAGACTCGATGATGTTAAAATCAGGGCTCTGTGGGGGCCAAACCATCACTTCCAGGACTCCTTGTTCTTCTTTACACTGAAGATAGTTCTTAATTACATTGGCTGTATGTTTGGGGTCATTGTCCTGCTGGAGAATACATTTCGGCCAAACACACGCCTCCCTGATGGTATGGCATGATGCATAAATATCTGCACGTATTTCACAACATAGAGCACACCAGCCAAAGAAACTTAATGCAGCAGATGAAAGCCACATATGCTTACTTTCCTTCAACATTAGAAGATGTGAAGCAGTGCCATCAGCACAGAACTGCCAGAAACTAGTGGGACCCAGGTACACCCATCTACTACCCAGAGAAGTCTGGCAAAAGTGGTCTTCATGGAAGATTTGCAGCCAAAAAGCCATACCTCCAACATGGAAATTAAGCTAAGCGACTCATGAATGCAAATGATGAGGTCCAAATTTAAATATTTAAATATTTGACTGAAGCAGGAGGCAATTTGTTCCAGAAGGGCTGAAGAGTGGTACAATAATAAATGTCTGCAGGCAACAGTGAAACATGGTGGAGGTTCTTTGCACATTTAGGGCTGCAGTTCTGCAAATGGAGTTCGAGATTTGGTCAGTACCAATGGTGTCCTCAATGCTGAGAAATACAGGCAAATAATTACCCATTGTGTCGTACCATCAGGGAGGTGTGTGATTGACCCAAAATGTATTCTGCAGGAGAACAACAACACCGGACATACAGGCTATGTCATTATGAGCTATCCTAAACGCAAAGAAGAACAAGGTGTCCTGGAAGTGATAGTTTAATATACCACAGAGCCATGATCTCAACATCATTAAGTCTGTCTGAGATTAAATGGAGAAACAAAAGGTTTTGAGGCAGCCTACATGCACAGAAGACCCATGGTTAGTTCTTCAAGAAGTTTGGAACAACCTACCTGCCGAGTTCATTCAAAAATTGTGTGCAAGTGTACCTAGGAGAATTGATGATGTTTTGAAGCCAAAGGTTAATCACACCAAATATTTAGTTTTTTTTTTTTTCTATTCACTCACTTTGAATTTCATAAATTGATAAAAATAAACAGTTAAAATATTTATTTTTGAAAGCATTCTTGCTACACCACTGTTAGACAGTGTCATTTGGTTGGTTTTGTTTGACATGCGTTGCCCTTCCATGTGCTCCTTCCTGCAAAGGCCAGTTATAGGTTGGGGCAGTGCCCATTTGTTTGCACTGTTGGAATACTGGTATGGGGACGTACTGGACACCTTCGCTGCCATTGTGCTATATGCCGGGTGTCGAGTGTGTCCCTGTGCCTTTGAGGAGGGGTGGGTTCCCTCTAGGCTCACCTGCCCTCTGCCTATCCATTACAATGCATGTGCTTCTACTGTGGGGGCTCACAAAATTTAGAATTAGGACTGCATATAATATTGGGATGCCATGAAGTGGCTCTGCAGCTTACACATGTATTTGCAAATGTATGCAAACTAAACCATTGTTTTTAATGAATACTGTTAGACAGGATAATATAGTTGGTTGCAGACTGGTCAGTGCGTTGAGCTGGGAATTTTCTTTGGTTTTGTTTGACATGTGGGGCCCTTCCTTGTGTCAGTTAAAGGTGGGGACACTGGCCGCTCTTGTTTGAAGTGTATCCAGAATAATTGATGCTGTTTTGAAGGCAAAAGGGTGGGCACACCTTATCTTGATTTTTTTTTTTTTAAACAGTAATAAGTTTATTCACATATTCAAAAAAGATGGTTTCCATACACAAACTATTAGTTCAATGGATTATCAAATGGTGAGATAGAGATAAGTATACATCACATAAATCTATAGATCAATACGATACAAAGTAATTGCTTATAATGCCATGGTTATGTGATAACATAAGCAGTATTACCATGTTTATTATCATTTTTACAAGTTCTGTTTATAGAATTTACCATTGTTAAACATCTTAATCATATATAATCAGTAAAGGAAAAGAAGTTAGAATATTAAGAGTAAAAGACATAAAGAAGTAAAGGAAAGGATACGGAGCAGCCACCAGGTTCATCCAGGCTATGTTATTCTGAGGATATCAGGGCTTGGAAATGATCAGAATATCTGAACATAACCCAAAGTCTCCAAAGTTTGTTGAACCTTCCAGTTTTTTCTGCCGCTATGGCCCTGATTTCTTCCATGCTATATATATTTTGTGTATGTTGAAGCCATTCCTGTATAGTAGGCACCCTTGTTG
Source organism: Glandirana rugosa (assembly GCA_018402905.1). Taxonomy (NCBI): domain Eukaryota; kingdom Metazoa; phylum Chordata; class Amphibia; order Anura; family Ranidae; genus Glandirana; species Glandirana rugosa. The sequence goes on from BLSH010503419.1 coordinate 288,659, forward strand.
ACTTCCAGTATCTCAGAATTAAATCTTTAACTGCTGTGAGGAGAAACCTGGTTATGGAGTTTTTGTAGCGTTTCATTGTGCCATTAGATATATGGAGGAGGCATCATGTAGCATCTAGATGTATAGTAGTTTCTGTTATTTGTTTAATAATTTTGCATGCTTTATTCCAGAAGGTGCGTATCATATGACACCCCCACCATATATGTAGCAGGTCGCCTTCTTCCCCTCCACATCGCCAACAGAGACTGGAAGTCAACGGGAACCACTTATGAATCTTCATAGGTGTGTCATACCAATTTGTTAGCAATTTGTAGGAGGTCTCCTGACTGTGTGTATTAATGGAGCTTTTGTGTGCGAACACGCATGCATGTAACCACTGGTCGTCAGTAAATGTGGTATTTAATGCTTTTTCCCAAAAGTGTCTATTTTTGTCCTGTGTAGTATTAATTTCTGATTGGAGCCACGTATACATTAGGGAAATTGTCCCATCTACTTTTACAGCTGTCAAGCACATCTATTCTAATGGAGAGGGAGATCTAATATATTGTTTATGCCTAAAAGTGTTGCTAAGGAAGCTATGAATCTGTTGATATTCCCAATGTGATAGGGGTTTTCGCCCATCTTCCTGGTTAAATTCCGCAAGCGTTTTTATTCTGCCTCTTATAAAGCCATGGGTTGCCAGTAGAAATTTTTTATTTCCCCCATCCTATCCCCGACAAAATTGCGTACCCATTCCTGGTGTAAACTCTGGGTTAAAGCTTAATGGGGTTAAGGGGCCTGGTGTTGAAATTAGTGTCGCTTTCCTACTTATTTTGTGTGCTATATGTAGGGTAGTTCCTATAACTGGGTGTTTTTTATTCAGAAATTTTATTAAAAGATTTTCACAAAAAAAGCAAAATACCAAACATATGAAGAGATACCATACATACATAAGTAACATAGGACATTACATCTTGATTAAAGTTGTTCATACAACAACAGAGGTGTGGGTGAGGACATGACAAGGTACGTTTGGTCGAGTAGTTCAGGGAGGCAAAAACTTAAGGTATATTTGAACGCTGCTGACCATTGAGAAGGTCTTGAGAGAAAGAGAAGGATAACTGAATGCGTGGGATTGACTTGCAGAGTTTATCTTGCTAGGGATCTACAGCGTGTTGGCATATCAAGGTCACTCCCTAGGTCAAGGTGTACCTTAAGTCATTGACTATGTAAGAGAAAGCATCTCAGGCCAGACTCTGTTGTAGTGAGAGAGGTGCCTCCTTATTCCACGTGGGGGACCTGGGAGCTAATAAGAGCGGGGGCCTCTATGTTCCGGGAAGGTCGGGGAGAGACATAGCTCATGCCCTGTGTCATAATCTTCGCCTCCCTTCCCAAGGGGCCCATGAAAGCGCGGGGAAAGGGGGGAGGGGAAGAGGAGAGGGAGAATAAAGGGGGAGGAAAGCAATAAAAGAAAAAAAAAGGGAAAGGGGGGAGGAGAAGGGGGTTATAAGGTGGAATAGGAGAAAAGGTGGATAGACAGAAGCAAAGTTGGAAAATAAGAACAGCAGTGGGGGAAATGCGACCTTTCTAATTAAGGGATGGTAATTCTGTCATTTGGGAGAGTAGATCCTGTTTGAGCAACTCTATGATTGCGATATGACATGATGTCTTGGTAGGGCTGTGAGCGAACGAACCTCAACCAGGGGTCCCAGGTGGTGGTAAATACATTTAATCGGTCATTCGAGATATGGATCAGTTCCTCTAATTCACATATGTGGTTAAGTTTGGCTACCCATTCCTTCAGGGATGGGGGGCTCGGTAGCTTTCCAATGAATAGGTATGCATAGGCGGGCCGCGTTGATCATAGGAACTGCTATGGATTTGCGGTAGTTCTTTCTGGGTATGTCACACAAATGCAGAAGAAACTGGGAGGGGGAGAATTCCAGAGGTAAGGAGGATAATTCACATGTGAGAGCATGGATCTTTCACCAAAATGGCTGTAAGACCGGGCAGGACCACCAGATGTGGAGGGGGAGCCCACATCATTATCATAACACCAGCAAGTGTTAGGGATAGATGGCATGAGTTTATGTAGTGCTTCAGGGGTTTTGTACCATCTGGTGAATATTTTATATCCATTCTCTTAAATGTTCACATTTAATGAGCCTGTGTGGATAAATGAGTGGACCCGCTCCCAGGCTGCCTCGTCTAGTACTTTTGTGAGCGTAGCTTCCCAATACTGATGGGTGGAGTGTATAACCGAGCTGGCACCTCGAAATAAGCCAGAGTAGATTGCAGATATGACATGACTTTGCGGGGAGGTGTTTCCGCACAGTGATTCAAAAGGTGTCATTGGTTGTGAGTAACTCTCACGGCATGTTGGATGGTCCAGAAAATGTTTAATCTGGAGATAAGCCCCGAGTGGGAACTTGGAAGTTTTGGATTGTTCCACCAGGGTATTGTAACGGATGAATTTACATCTGTAGAAAAATGATCTGGCCTGTACTCAGTCACAGGGCCACTCATCTTTCAGGAAGCTACTCGACAAGCCTGGTGGGAAATCCGGATTGCCTCTCAAGGGGGTGAGGAGACTCACAGTACTAGATACTGTATGGTGTTTACATGCCTTGTAGTAGGTATGAAGTGTCAGGCCCACAAGTCTCTCAGTTTGGGCTCAGAGAGTAAGTGTTCGATCTGGATCCATTTCTTACAGTGGTATTGGACATTCCAATCCACGATCCATCCTAGGTGGGTGGCTGTGTAGTAACGGTGAAAATCAGGCAAGCTAATACCCCCCTTTGCCTTAGGCAAGACCAATTTGTCCCAACTTATCCGTGGGCTTTTACCTTTCCAAAGAAAGAGTCTACAAATAGTTTTAAGCTTCGTGAAAAACAAAGGAGGTAATTGTATGGGGAGGGCCTGCATCCTATACAACAGTCGAGGCAGAATTGTCATCTTAAGGATGGAGGCCCAGAACAGATATGGCATGTCCCACCTCTGTAAGTCGCTTTGTATTTTGTTTACTTCCATGAGAAAGTTTATTTTATAGGTGTCGGCTAAGGTCTTGGGTATATGAATGCCAAGGTATGGTATAGCACTGGGGGCCCATCGGAATGGGAAATTCTTTTGGCACAGTTCCACCACATCAGGAGGGAGGGTCACATTCAATGCATGGGATTTGGATAGATTAATTTTTAGGTTGGATATCGTTCCAAATTGTTTTAGCTTATCTAAAAGATTTGGGAGAGAAGTCAGTGGGGCTGAGAGGAACAAGAGAACATCATCGGCAAAGGCCGTTATTTTGAATTCCTGGTCCTTAATCTTGATGCCTTTGATGTCGAGAGAAGCCCTAATTTGACGAAGGAATGACTCTAAAGTGAGGATGTACAAAATTAGGGAGAGGGGACAACCCTGCCTTGTGCCATTATGAATGGAGAAGGCGTCTCGATAGGTGGCCATTAACTCGGACCCTGGCTATTGGGCTGGAGTAGAGGTACTGGATGAAAGCCATAATCCGCTTGCCCAGCCCAACGCCCGCAATTCAGCTAACATATAGTTCCAAGCCACTCTATCGAACGCCTTCTCTGCATCCATTGATAGGGAAAAAAACTGCTCTTTGTGTAGTTGTAAGCCAGTGGTGGATATTCATTGCTTTGATGGTGTTGTCCCTGGCCTCCCTGCCAGGAACAAAATCTATCTGGTCTAGATTTATCCATTTCGACAGGAAAGCATTTAGCCGGGTTGCCAGGATTTTTGAAAAAAGCTTCACATCCACGTTCAGAAGTGAAATTGGACGGTAATTCTTGACGTCTGAGGGATCTTTCTCGGATTTGGGAATTACCATGATATGGGCCTCCAGGCATGCAGAAGGGGTTTTAACCATAGCGGAGAGAGAATTGAATGCCGCCAAAAACCACAGGCCTAGTATGTCTGGGAAACTTTTATCGCATAGAGAAGGCAGCCCATCCGGGCTTGGGCATTTGCCTGGTTTAGTTGTTTTCAGGGTTGCAACCCACTCCTCCATAGTCAGAGGGGCATCCAGAGACATTGCTTCTGATTTGGTAAGTGCTTTGGGGCTAAATTAGGTTAAGATGTTTGATATCAATGTGTCCTGTTTATTGGAGTCGACTGCAGTCGGAGGGTTGGGGCTGATGTTGTAAAGGCAGCTGTAGTAATTCTGGAACTGAGTTGCAATCTCATTGTTTCTGGAATACGTGGACCCTGAATGGTCCCTTATGTGGTGTACTGTGCTATCAAGGGTGCGTTGCTGGGTAAGCCGTGCTAGAAGTCTGCCCGGTTTGTTACCCTGTTCATAAAATAGCCTATGGGTCAGAGTTAGTGTTGAGCGAACCCGGACTGTAACGTTCGGGTCCGTACCGAACTTTCGGGTGTCCGTGGCACGGACCCGGACCCGGACATTTCAAAAATCGTTCGGGTATCCGATAAAATACTTGTCCCATTGTTTGGCCCGTCTGAAGATCGTGCCGAATGGGTCGTTGCGTGGGAACTATCGTGTCATGTGGTGTATTCCCTGGTAAGTCCCAGGTGCATAAGGTCTTTGTTACTCTAACGTTGAGTCAAGGTCTTAATGATGTCGACGGAAATGTTGTAGTCGGGGTTGGGAGGCTGACGTCAGCTGAGGTTATTTGTCCTGTGTAACTATAGTTTGTAGAATTGGATTAAATCGGGGTTTCGTGAATGGTTTAGTCTTCGTTACAGAGACCTACGGGGAGACTGATACCTCCTCACCCAACGTTG
>BLSH010503419.1:319065-332521 GCA_018402905.1 Glandirana rugosa
GTCATCACCGCATCCCAGAGGGCAAGTGTAAATGGGGGAGGGATATATATATTCACAAATGTATATGAGTGATTATTGATAGTAAGAACTACTATAACATATCGGTCAAACGGGTCTGTTACAACATTCGTAATGGAGCAGCAGAGCGACTTGGTGATAAGAACAGATACTCCTTTTGCATAGTTTGAATATGTGGAGTGTAGCGTATGTGCCACATATGCCTTTTTGAGAGTCATTACCTTTGACCCCACCAGATGGGTCTCCTGTAAAAATATCAAATGGGGCTTGTACTTATTCACATAGTTGAATATCAGGGATCGCTTCACTCTAGAGTTCAACCCTCTGACATTCCATGATAAGACTTTTAACTGTTGCGTTGCCATGGTAAGAGAAGAAAAGCAAATACATATAACATCCCTCCATCCCGCCCCTGGACATCACAAACAATGGAGCAGAAAAACATTACCATCTCATGAATGAATCTCCCTTGACCCTCATTTACCAGCATAACACAAAACCATATTCTAACATGACCCCAGAGAACAGTCCGTGTAAACAATCCCCCCACCCGGCTCATAATCCCCAAACGATTATGTGCTTAATCCCAAAACTAGTATTCCGCAAAGAGGAGAGACCATTCGGAAACTGTCTGTTACAGTTGTGCTTGGTCCAGTCTTCCAGCCATTCTTTAGGAGATCAGGTTCAGTCTTATGCAATGGTATATTTTTCCCCCCACCCGGGAGCATATATATTCCGGAAACATAGAAAAATTGCTCAACTAAGCAAGAACTTATTATCCCCACTCCTACCACAATGATTGTTCCTCAGGAGTAGCCCAGATGTCTCAAGGCCCCCACTGCCTTTCAATCCGGATATCCCCATATCCAACAAAAAAGGAAAAAAACAAAAGGGGGCTGGTCCCATATTGAGTGGAAGGATTGTGGAAAATACAGAGAGGATAATTTAGCCACAGTAAATAGAGTCTGGTCCAATGGTATCTGAGGATTAATAAAGTTATTCTCCTTCAACATGACCCAGTCTCTACAACATCAAACTAATGGAGTATTCTGGAAATATTGTGATGGTGTTGCTATTAAAACGCAGATCTGGCAGATTGCGAGCTTTCTTTAGTGCAGCGTCTCTGTCCTTAAAATGGAGGATTTTTGCGAGTAGTGCACGGGGAGCAGAGCCCGGGGGGGGGGGGGCGGATGGGGATCCTATGCGCTCGTTCTATGGCGAACAAGGGAGAGAAAGTTTCTGGTCCCAGCGATCTTTTAAGCCAGTCCATAATAACATTTTCTGGATCCTTTCCCTCAGCCCCTTCCGGGAACCCCAAAAATCTTAAATTATTCCTTCGCAAGCGGTCCTCCATGTCCCCCAACTTCGCCGTCTGTGCCCTCTGTGTCGCCTGGATTTCTCTGACCGCTGCACTAAGTGGATATAAATCATCCTCCACGGTACTAATCCTCTGCTCTATGGTGGTGATTCTGCTTCTCAGCTTATGGACATCCTCCTTGAGGAGGGAGAAATCCACTCTCAGGGTGTCCATCTGTGTGGATAGTGAAGCATGGCAGTCTTTAATGGTAGCCATAATCTGAGATAGGGTAGGCTCCTGTGTTTGGATTAGGGGTGTTACGGTGTCAGTGTCCCCATGAATGTCCCGTGTAGACTTACCGGAGCCGCTCCCGGCCGGGTCCTGCCAGTCAGCGGGTTCACCTTCCCAGTCTGGAGATACCTGAGGCCGCGGCGCTGTTCTTGGTGGTAGGCCGCGGGCGCCATCTTGGGCCTCGTGTGCATAGCGGGCCAGCTTCTCCGCCGGGGTCACCGCGCTGTCCTTCCCATATTTCACCATCGGATATGCGTGCCCGTGAAGGAGAGGGGTCTCGTCGGGTATCTCCCGGTGTTTTTAGTAGCGCTGAACTCGCAGGATATGGTGCAGGATGATATGCTGGAGACGGAGCTCTGAGAAGACGCTGCTTACATGCACGCAGCCGGACACGCCCCCCCAATGAAACCCTCTTTAACGTGTCCTCAAGAGATTTTATCTTCTGCGCTCTCTGTGGGGACTGGATGAGTTCTGAGGCCTTCCCCTTATAATGGTGGTCAAGGAGGGTTGACAACCAGTAATGACCTTCTCCTATATGCCACATATTCTTGGATCCTTTTGCAGGCTTTGAAGCATGAGGTGGTCCATGCACATCAAATTTGCCAAGGCTTGAGAAGCAGACTCCTTGAGAGCACTCAGAATGACAGCATTTGGAACTTCCTCCTCCCATCCATGTACTACTCCCAAGGGTCCTGGGTTTGGAAAGCTATCGCTTACAGATTGATGCATGTCTTCCTCTTCTTCAAAATCTATGAAACTGCCAGAATCCTCCTCCTCATCCTCCTCCCCTTTCTCCTCCTGTGTGTTCTGTGACATAGGAATGATGGTGTCTGGATAAAGTGGGACTTGAGAGGAAAGGAAGTCCTCCTCTTCTTCCCACTGCTCTGCCTCCAGTGCCCTGTCCATAATGCTATGCAGAGTCTGCTCCAGCAGGAACACAACAGGGATTGTGTCACTGATGCATGCACTGTCACGGCTCACTATCCTTGTGGCCTCCTCAAATGGTGTCAGCCATTGGCGTGGGGAAAAAAAGCCGAGGTGGCCTGAGCCTGTCATCATGCCGTACTCTCACAGGTACTCGTTGATGGCCCTCTGCTGCATGTATAGCCACTGCAGCATTGCCAAAGTCGAGTTCCACCTGGTGGGCATGTCACAAATCAGGCGGTTTATGGGCAGGTGGAATTCTCACTGAATTTCAGCCAACCGAGCACTGGCTGTGTATGACCGACTGAAATGGATACAGACTCTTCTGGCCAGCTTTAGCATATCTTCCAACCCTGGGCATGTATTTAGGAAACACTGCACCATCAAATTGAGGACATGTGCTAGGCATGTCACATGTGTCAACTTTCCCTATCTAAGGGCGGACAGAAGGTTTGAGCCATTATCGCACACCACCATTCCTGTCTCCAGCTGGCATGGTGTGAACCTGGTGGTGGTGTGGCGTGGGCCTGTCCCTGCAGAGCTGCAAGAATCTCTGCTCAGGTGTGGTTCCTGTCCCCTAGACACACCAGCTGAAGCATTGCATGGCACCTTTTAAACGGACTCATGGAATAGCACTTTGAACGCGTACCTGATGTTCATAGGACAATTCTGCAGAGGAGGGCATGGAGGTGGCGGAGGAGGAGGAGAGGGTAGACCTCGCAGGTCTGGCATCATCACCACCAGCTGTATGGAGACGTGGGGGCACAACAAGCTGCAGTACTGAGCCCTGTCCTGCATCCTTCCAAGTTGCAAGTAGTGTTACCCAGTGTGCTGTGCACTAAATATATTGTCCCCGCCCATGCTTGCTGGACCATGTGTCAACAGTAAGGTGGATTTTACGGCTGACTGCCTTGCCCAACGATGCCAGAACTTTCCCTTCCATGTGATGGTAGTGAGATGGAACGGCCTTGAAAAGTAGTAGCGACTGGGAACCTGCCATTGTGGTACAGCACATTGTGCGAATTCACGGAAGGGGGCAGAATCCACCAGGCTGAAAGGCAGAAGTTGGAGAGCCAACAGCTTTGACAAGCTTAAATTTAGACACTCGGCATGTGGGTGGCAGGGGCTGTATTTTTTTCCACTGCAGCAGATGGGGCAGAGTAATTTGCAGGCTAGGTGGTGTGCTGCTGGCCGATGTGCTGCTAGGACCTGTGACACCCTGTGCTATACCATCATCCCTGTCAGTGGAGGCTGCTGAGAGGTAATGACTCAATATAGCAGGGGCAGACGGAAGTGGGTAAGGAGGAGGAGGAGCAGGAGGGACAGATTTGTGTCCCTTTTGTGTGGCTTTTAGGTGCTCTTGCCAATGGGCTGAGTGGTTGGACGTTAAATGCCTTGTTAAGCATGTGGTACCCAAATGGCTGGTGTTTTAGCCACGTTTGAGACACAGTTTGCAGATAGCAACAGTGCGATCTGCTGCAGATGTGCTGAAAAAGGCCCAGACAGCTGAGCTTTGGGAAGGGGGCTGGGAGATAACAGCTACAGAATGTGATGGAATAGGGTGGCTGCCCTCTACTCTTTCTTGATGTTGGCCTCCTTGAGGTTGTGCCGCTTCACCTTTGGTTTCACCTCTGCTCTATCTGGCACCCAAGTCGCATCAGTGACCTCATCATCATCATCATCATCATCATCTCCATCTTCATCATCATCATTACCATTGGAGACAACTTGGCAATACGCTGCGGCTGGAGGGGACATAAAGGCCAATTTGTCTACCAGTGTTCTCACCTCTCTCTAGGCTCATGTTCCTGTCATCCTCAACCTCAGAACCAACATCTGAATCCAGTAATGGCTGGGCATCATCAAGGAGAAAGTGGCTGACGTTGTGGTCAAATAACTCAGCTGACTCCTCCATGGCTGATGTTGGGGCTATTGCAGGAATAGATGTGGACAAGGAGGCAGGTTTATCCACTCTGGTAACTGCAGGGGACTGCACACTTGTCTCTGCTTGCATGACAGAGGATGAGGAAGGTTTAGTAAGCCAGTCCACCACCTCCTCTGCATGCTGAGACTGGGTAGCACAGGCAAACTCACTAAACAGAGGAAATGATGCCCTTTCTGAGGACTGACCACCATGTCCACCTTTGCCTGTGGACACATTTGTTGTTGACCTCCTTACAGTACCACGGGTACGTCTGCTGCTCCTTGTTGTCCTCCCAGACATTATTGGGTGGAAGGGGGTGGTGCTTATTAGCAAATGTAAAGAAGAAGTGTAAATCTGTATGTAGATGCACTTTAATCAATATAAAGTGGTGTTTGATGCACTCTAATTTGAGAACTCACACTACATAGACACACTCTACGGATACACTATAACATATAGCAATATAATGCATCAAACGTACAATTACACACTGAACTATATAGCGTTAAACTGGCAGTAACGCACACAGGAGTAAATGGTGTTAAACTTTATATATTCTTTATTTTCAGAATTTTTCATTAAACATTGACCATTCAAGTTCATACACAAAATAAACGGTGAGAACATATGCTCCACACACCCTGGTACTCGTTAACATATAATATCAAACCATATTATTTCTACTACTAACTAAAAGAGAGTTATCTGCTGGGCCTTGTCTACCCCTTGCATCTGTACATGTCCTCATATATATGTGTAGACGTATTACATTTGGAGAACAAAGTCTACATTGTTACCTACATAGCCCTTCATCCATATCCTTAACAAAAACAAACAACAAAACACACACACAAAAAAAAAGAACCCATACAGAGCCAGGAGCCACTAACGAACAACATGACTATGGACACCTATCCAAACTTCCTACCTTATTCCTCTTCCATGAGTATGAGTCCATATTCCCTAGAGCTTGTGTATATAGACCATTGTACCCATTTCTCCCTACACTCCTCTTCTCTCCCTTCCCTGGTAGCTATAATACGTTCCATAGCAAAAATATCCGCTACTTTACTAAGCCACTGACTGGTTTTAGGAGATGTTTCCTGTTTCCATAATGCTGGGATACAAGATTTAGCTGCATTCAGCAACTGAATCAATATGGATTTTCTGTATTTACGTTTGGGAAGGGTAGAGAGTTGTAGAAGATACTCTGCCGTTTCCTCTCCCAAATCATACTCCGTCAAGTGTTTTGTGATCTCTCATACACTTTCCCAAAACCTGTCTAGCTTGTGACATGATCAAAAATATGTAATATAATACCCTCGTCTTTTCTGCACCACCAACATTTATTCACTACGTCAGGAAATGCTTCCTTTAACAGAGAGGGGACCCTGTACCATCGTGTAACAATTTTATATGACAACTACTGGTATTTGGTGGCTACGGAGGAGTAATGTAAATGGTGTTAAACTTGCAGTAACGCACACAGAAGTAAATGGCATTAAACTTGCAGTAACACAGAAGTAAATGGTGTTAAACTTGCAGCAACACACAAAACTATATGGCGTTAAACTGGCAGTGACACCACACAAAACGATATGGCGTTAAACTGGCAGTAATGCATACAGAAGTAAATGGTGTTAAACTTGAAGTAACGCACAAAACTATATGGTGTTAAACTGGCAGTAACACACACAGAAGTAAATGGTGTTAAACTTGCAGTAACACACAAAACTATATGGTGTTAAACTTACAGTAATGCACACAAAACTATATGGGGTTAAACTGGTAGTAACGCACACAGAACTATATGACGGTAAACTGGCAGATTCGCACACAGAAGTAAATGGCGTTAAACTTGCAGTAACGCACAAAACTATATGGAGTTACACTGGCAGTAACACACACAGAAGTAAATGGCATTAAACTTGCAGTAATGCACAAAACTATATGGCGTTAAACTGGCAGTAACGCATACAGAACTAAATGTGTTAAACTAGCAGTAATGCACACAGAATGAAATGGCGTTAAGCTTATAGTAGCGCATTAAAACTATATGGCGTTAAACTAGCAGTCATGCACACAGAAGTAAATGGCGTTAAACTTGCAGTAATGCACAAAACTATGTGGCGTTAAACTGGCAGTAACGCACACAGAACTATATGGTGTTAAACTGGCAGTAACACACACAGAAGTAAATGGCTTTAAACTGGCAATAACGCACAGAGAAGTAAATGGCGTTAAACTTGCAGTAAGCAATCAAATAGATGGTGTTCAACCGTCACTACACTGACGCTATCTGAGCTGTCCCTACTCTAGCTATACACTAATGTAAAGATTAGTGACACGGTCTCATTGCAATACACTGAAACTATCTGAGCTGTCCCTACTCTACATATACACTAATGTATGTATGAATGACACCGTCTCACTACACTACAGTGAAACTATCTGAGCTGTCCCTACTCTAGCTGCACACTATGCAAAGATGAATGATGGTCCTCCTCACTACACTCACACTATCCCTAGACTGATGCTAAACGAATATCCTACACTGACAATTGAAGCACAATTGCACACTATAGCACACTAACTAACTAATAGCACTAAACAGAGCCCTGATCTATCTCTCTTCACGCCAAAATCACACTGAAAATGGCTGTCATTGAAAGAATTATTTTATACTGTGGGGCGGGAATGAGCCACGATTGGATAAAGTCATGATGACAGTGTCCAATCATGACTCTGACAGTGCTCTGTGCCCTGATTGGCTGAAACTTTCACTGCTTCAGTCAATCAGGGCTTGCAATGCACTGTGTAGCACCACAATGCATTGTGGTCTGTTCCGGGGGCCGAACAAACGGTCGAATATCCCGTTTGTCCTGCTGTTCACCGAACGGACGAACAGCGAAAGTTCGGCCAGAACTTATGCTCGGGCTGAACCATTCGCCAATCCCTACTCTCCTATGCCTGTTTATATCTCCCCCTCCTCCCCCCTCTCTCTCCCTGTCAGTACGTAGCTTCTCCTCTCTGCTCTGCTCTCATAATTAACTTTAAAAGCTGCTATGCCCTTTATATTAGAACAATAGCTTCCTCTGTGTCCGTGTTATATCATTAATATTCTTATCTATATAGATAACACACCGGCTTCCTACACATGGATCTCTCTCCAGCTGAGGTCAGCAGCAATGCTTGGCCCCACCCTCAGGAACTCTGGCTTAGGAGAGGAGAAGAGAAAAGGGACAGCTGATTGTAGGAAGAAGCTGTGTTATCTATACAGATAAGTATATATAAGTTATTATTATTATTTTTATATTCATATTTATTTTTATTATATTTTTTCTTCTTTAATTATTTTTTTCTTTATATGTTTTTTAGATATTTTTTATTTTAATTTTATTATTATTATTTTTTTTTTTTTCTCTTTCAATAGTTTTTATTGTAATTTCAGAATGAAGTAACATCAATGTGGAATATCGATTGTACAGTGCAAAAGAGTTACATTTTCAACAAGGAAGGAGAACACAATAACCATTATAATGTGAACTTTGGAGAAAATACAAAATATGATTCATGGTTAATACTGTATCCTAATTAAAGTAATTAAGTTCTGTATATCTTGTAGTAGAAACAGCGAAGACTATTTCAGTCAAATAGATTCAGGAGCCAGGGCTCGTTGGAGTAGGCGAACATTTTGTGTACAGAATGTTTAAGCTCCTTGGATAGGGAGTCTTTCCGGGCCGCCCCAGACGAGGTACGCAAAATGCCGTCTTCCCTTCTCGGGTGCCCCCTGTCCACCCCTATGGGATCAAACCTGTGGAGGAGGGCTATCCCAACAAGAGGAGCCGCACTATTGTTAAACTTCAGCACGGGGCTTTTCGGAAAGCTCCCCAAGATGCCCGGGGGGGGGACTCCCCGTGCCCCTAATTCGGGGATCGCAGAGGCCCCCCCTCATTAGAGTTCCTTGTTGAGGAACAAAGACCATAGAGGGGTCGGTTAGTATTCCAGCAAATCTTTATTCATAGAAAGGTCAATGGTAATAGGGAGGTGAATGGAGAAAGGTGGAAGGAGAGGAGTGAAAGCGATAGAGAGAGAGAGTGGGTAGTAAGGGTGTTTGTGGTGAATCCTCGGATATCAAGAGGGACCCGGGATGTGGCCTGGGTGTAGCGGTACCTTTATATAATTGGCCCAAGGTTCCCAAATCGCTTCAAACTTATCTTCTTTGTCCAGCAATTTGGCCGCTAGGAGTTCCTGGGCCATAATCTTATTATTATTTTTATTTTTTATTTTATTTCAATTTTATTTATATTTTTATTTTCTTTATTTTCCCATATAGCAATATTGTTAATATATTTTTTAAAATAGCAAATACAATTTTACACTAATGTTTTGATATATATATAGATCTATCTAAAATCAGAGGTGACGCCCCGAGACTTGAAGTGAGCTAATATAATAATATATATGGATGGGGACATGCAACATGGTAGCCCGGGCTGAGTTACATCCAATCACAATCACTGCCCCTGGGTATAAAAGTCTGACTAATACCCAGAAATGATGTCTGTTGATGACGCCTACAGGAAAGCGAAACGCGCTGACGTATTTCGGGTTACAAGTCCCACAGACGTCACTTCCAGTTATCATGGAATGCACGCTGGCTAGCAGCATTCGTATTGATTTCTCTCATGCCAGTTTGTATTTTACATATTGTAAGTACATTCATATTAGCGCAATAAACCAAAAATTTTAACAGTACTTCACTATATCGGTTTCTTTTTCTCCCTTTTCATTTGGATTTATGAGGTGCATGTTGGAAACCGTTTGGGCTCTCAGCTTTCCACAGTGGGATAGTGATTCCAAAAGCCTGTTAGACCTCCAGACTGAAAAGCTGGTGGTCACTGGTATTTGGTGAGTAGGGACGCATAGGGGGGCGATACCCCACATCACTTTTGAAGCACGGAGCACTTTGGATTATTTCAAGCACTTAAAGCACAAGAGCACTTTTATTGGACTTGCACTATTAGTTTTTTATTATGAAATCACTGCATTTATTATTTTACACATTTCTGCTAGCGCTGTAAATGTATACATTTTCTATATATATATGTTATAACACAGGCACTTTACATAAGTAACTTAACAACCACTTTAAACATGCCTTATTAAAACTACAGGGTAAAAATGACATAATAATTAAACTGGTCCGATAAGGGCATAAACCTGGTGGTTATGGACCGCAAACAATATGAATCTATGTGTCTACAGATTCTTAAAAATCGAGAAACCCATTTCCCAAACTGTCATTGGTTGCTACTGTAGTGAATATAGGAATATTATTTACAAGGCTTTCTCGCAAGTAGAGTTGAGCGGACACCTGGATGTTCGGGTTCGGCGGGTTGAACCGAACTTCGCAAAAAAGTTTGAGTTCACCTCTGAACTTGACCCCGAACCCCATTGAAGTCAATGATGAACCGAACTTTTGGGCACAAAAATGGCTCTAAAAAAGTCCTGGACTAGAGGGCTGCAAAAGGAAGCAAAATGGGGGTAATAGTATGACAAGTGTCCTGCAAACAAATGTGGATAGGGAAATAAAAAAAATGGAGGAGGAGGTGGATGGGGAGTAGGAGGATGAGGAGGCCTCAAAAAAAGAATAAGTTCACTTAAGTATACCAATGGCTGTGTGAGGCCAGTATAAATGTCTATTCTGCACAAGGTACAGACAAGTCTTGTGGGATCCATACCTGGTTCATTTTAATAAAGGTTAGCTTGTCCACGTTGGCTGCAGACAAGCGACTGCGCTTGTCTGTGATAACACCCCATGCCGTGCTAAACACACGTTCAGACAATACACTGGCTGCAGGGCAGGCCAGCACCACCAAGGCATAAAGGGCAAGCTCAGGCCATGTGCCCAATTTGGAGACCCAGAAGTTGAATGGGGCAGACCCATCAGTCAGTACATGTAGGCACGTGCACACATACTGTTTCACCATGTTGCTGAGATTCTGCCTCCTGCTAAGACGTTGCCTATCAGCTGGTGGTGCTGTTTGTTGTGGCGTGCTGCTGACAAAGCTTTGCCACATTTCGGCCATACTAACCCTGCCTTCTGAGGTGCTGGCGGTGCCACAGCTGCATTGGCGACCTCTTCCTCCTCCTCTGCCTTCGCCTTGTGCTTCCACTGAGCCCCTGGTATCATTTGGGAATTCCCTCAGCAGCGCGTCTACCAGTGTGCACTTGTAGTCACGCATCTTGCGATCATGCTCCAGTGAGGGAATTAAGGACAACACGTTGTCCTTGTAACGGGGATCCAGCAGGGTGGCCACCCAGCAATCAGCACAAGTTACAATGTGGGCAACTCGGCTGTCGTGTCACAGGTACTGCAGCATGTAGTCGCTCATGTGTGCCAGACTGCCCAGAGGCAAAGACAAGCTGTCCTCTCTGGGGGGTGTATCATCTGTGTCCTCTGTATCCCCCCAGCCACGCTCCAGTGATGCCCACGAGCTGCGTTGGGTGCCACCCTGCTGTGAACACGGTTCCTCCTCCTCCTTCTCATCATCCTCGTCCTCCTCATCCTCCAGAACTGTGCCGTGGCTTGAAAATTTTTTACATGGCCTATGCTGGTGCAGGAACCCACCCTCCGAGCTACTTGTGAATGACTGGCCTGATAACCATGGAAATGACCCCTCTTCCTCCTGTGCCACATCCTCTTTCATCATCGCCCAAAGTGTTTTTTCAAGGAGACATATAAGTGGGATAGTAACGCTGAGAACAGCATAATTGGCACTGGCCATGTTGGTGGAGTACTCGAAACACCGCAATATGGAACACAGGTCTCGTATAGAGACCCACTCGTTGGTGAAGTAATGCTGTTCCGCAGAGTGACTGACCCGTGTGTGCTGCAGCTGAAACTCCACTATTGCCTGCTGCTGCTCGCACAGTCTCTCCAGCATGTGCAAGGTGGAGTTCCTCCTTGTAGGCACGTCGCATAGGAGGTGGTGAGCGGGAAGGCCGAAGTTCGGCTGCAGCACAGACAGACGAGGAGCAGCAGGGTGAGAACTCATCGGTCTGTGGTTCAATGCCTGTCCACAGCTCCTGCGCAGTGTGGGGTTTATCCCCCAAACATATACGTTTTAAAACAGCCTGTTGTCATTTCCCCCTGGATGTGCTGAAGTTGGCAGTGAAGGTGTTACGCTGACCGGATGAGGAGGTGGTAGAGGAGGAGGAAGCAGCGTAGGAGGAGGAGGAGGCAACAGGAGGCAAAGAGAAATGCCCTGCAATCCTCGGTGGCGGAAGGACATGCGCCAAACTGCTATCCGCCTCAGGCCCACCCACCACTACATTTGCCCAGTGTGCAGTTAGCGAGATATAGCATCCCTGCCTGTGCTTACTGGTCCACGTATCAGTGGTAATGTGGACCCTGTCACAGATGGTGTTGTGCAGTGCATGCTTGATCTTGTCCCAGACTTGTTTGTGCTGGGAAGGGATGCTCGCCTGGAAAAGTAGTGGCGGCTGGGAATCACATACTGTGGGACAGCCACCGCCATCAGGTTTTTAAAACTGCCCGTGTCCACCAGACAGAATGACAGCATTTCAAAGGCCAGGAGTTTTGAAATGCTGGCATTAAGGGCCAGGGATTGCGAGTGGGTAGGGGGGTACTTCCTCTTTCTCTCCAGTGTTTGGGAGATGGACAGCTGTAAGCTTCCATGGGATCATGGTGTGGAAATGCCTGGGGACGGTGGCAGGCATGGTGGTGTTGCAGTCATGTCGTCTGTTTGCTGGGTGGCAGGTGACACTGGCCCAGTAGAGGTGGAGGAAGAGGCCGAGGCAGCAGCAGAAAAGGAAGCAGGAGGAGCCTGAGACTTTTATTGGATTTTGAGGTGCTTATTCCACTGCAGCACATGTTTTGCATGTAGATGCTTGGTTATGCAGGTTGTGCTCAGGTTTAGAACATTTATGCCTCGCTTCAGGCTCGGATTGCACAGCGTGCAAACCATTTGTTTCTTGTGGTCAGCACATTGTCTGAAGAACTGCCACGTCAGTGAACTCCTTTGAGCTGCCTTTGGTGTGCTAGGTCCCTGGGTGCGGTGGGTAGTAGCAGCAGCAGTTTCGTGATCATCAGAGACGTGCTGCGGTGGTGTTTCCGTGTCCTCATCCTGAAACAGAATTGTTTGGGCATCGGTGCACTCAATGTCTTCCACTTCTGGGGCAGGGCTATGTGGATGGCCCACGGAATGCACACCAGCAGAGTCATCAAAAAGCATAAGAGACTGCTGCATGACTTGGGGCTCAGACTTCTTGGCTGATTCACAAGGGGCTGAGGTGAAAGACAGATGGCCATGGGGTTCAGGGGCCAACTCTGAGCTTTCTGCAAGGGACCGGGTAGGAGACAATGTGAAGGAACTGAAGGCATTGTCTGCCACCCAATGTACTATCGTCTGTACTTGTTCTGGCCTCACCATTCGTTGAGCGGCATTCGGGCCTACCATATAACGTTGAAGGTTCTGTCGGCTACTCGCACCTGAGGAATGTGTTTCACTTGTGCATGTAGCAGGCACAGATCGATCACGTCCTCTCCTTGCAACAGGAGCTTCACCACCAACACCAGCAGCACCAGCAGCACCACGACCACGACCACATCCCTTATTTGACGCTCTCCTCATTCTGGACAAAAATATACTATTTTTATATACAAATTTATATTATTTTTTATAACGCTAATCCTCTCCCTACACCAGTATGGGATGATTTTATAACGCTAATCTGTCCCTCACACCAGCAGCAGGAACCTCTCCCTACACCAGTATGAGATTATTTTATAAAGCTTATCTGTCCCTCACACCAGCAGCAGGAACCTCTCCCTACACCAGTATGAGAAGATTTTATAACGCTAATCTGTCCCTGACACCAGCAGCAGCAACCTTTCCCTATACTAGCGCAGTTTATTCCCTACACCAGCACCAGCACCACGACGACCACGACGACCACAACCACCACTTCGAGGA
>BLSH010503419.1:382459-398852 GCA_018402905.1 Glandirana rugosa
CGTGTCCCTATTCTCCCCCTCTTCTCTCTCTTACCTCCTTCTTAATCCTCCCCCCCTCTTTATATCCTTCAAACGCAATGTGTTGAAAGAGACAATATAAAACATGCATGAATGACGTAACATATCAGGTACCTACCTGTAAAGATAAACACGTCAAGCGAACTATATATGTATTCTAATACATTCATGTGATGCTAATATAGAAATGACGTTTAATTTAAATCAACATGAGCAATACCAATATGAAAACGTTTGATTTATGTTACATGTAATGCAACTTAAATAAATAAAAATTATATGTTGAAAAAAAAAAAAAAAAGGAGAATAAATTCTTCTTCTTTTTTTTTTGAAAATAGCAAAGTAGACGCACTTTTTATATTTGTGCAAGAAATGCACCGCTCACACCAGCAGCAGGAATGTCTCCCTACACCAGTATGAGATTATTTTAGAACAATAATCTGTCCCTCACACCAGCAGCAGGATCCTCGCCTTTTAGCACTATGAGATGATTTTAGAACAATAATCTGTCCCTCACAGCAGCAACAGGAACCTCTTCCTATAGCACTATGAGATGATTTTAGAACAATAATCTTTCCCTCACAGCAGCAGCAGCAGGAACCTCTGACTATAGCACTACGAGATGATTTTAGAACAATAATCTGTCACTCACAGGAGCAGCAGAAACCTCTCCCTATAGCAGTATGATATGATTTTAGAATAATAATCTGTCCCTCACAGGAGCAGCAGGAACCTTTCCCTATAGCAGTATGATATTATTTTAGAACAATATTCTATCCCTCAGAGGAGCAGCTGGAACCTCTCCCTATAGCAGTATGATATGATTTTAGAACAATAATCTGTCCCTCACAGCAGCAGCAGGAACCTCTCCCTATAGCACTATGATATGATTTTAGAATAATAATCTGTCCCTCACAGGAGCCACAGGAAGCTTTCCCAATAGCAGTATGATATGATTTTAGAAAAATAATCTGGCCCTCACAGCAGCAGCAGGAAACTCTCCCTATAGCAGTATGAGATGATTTTAGAACAATAATCTGTCCCTTACCGGAGCAGCAGGAACCTCTCCCTATAGCACTATGATATGATTTTAGAACAATAATCTGTCCCTCACACTAGCAGCAGGAACCTCTCCCTATAGCACTATGAGATGATTTTAGAACAATAGTCTGTCCCTCACAGCAGCAGCAGGGACCTCTCCCTATAGCACTGAGATTGGTGATTTTAGAACAATAATCTGTCCCCCACAGCAGCAACAGGAACCTCTCCCTATAGCACTATGAGATGATTTGAGAACAATAATCTGTCCCTCAGAGGAGCAGCAGGAACCTCTCCCTATAGCACTATGAGATGATTTTAGAACAATAATCTGTCGCTCACAGGAGCAGCAGGAACCTTTCCCTATAGCACTATGAGATGATTTTAGAACAATAATCTGTACCTCACAACCAGCAGCAGGATCCTGGCCTTTTAGCATTATGAGATGATTTTAGAACAATAATCTGTCCCTCACAGCAGCAACAGGAACCTCTTCCTATAGCACTATGAGATGATTTTAGAACAATAATCTGTCCCTCAAAGGAGCAGCAGGAACCTTTTCTATAGCCCTATGAGATGATTTTAGAACAATAGTCTATCCCTCGCAGCAGCAGCAGGAACCTCTCCCTATAGCACTATGAGATGATTTTAGAACAATAATCTTTCCCTCACAGCAGCAGCAGCAGGAACCTCTGACTATAGCACTATGAGATGATTTTAGAACAATAATCTGTCCCTCACAGGAGCAGCAGGAACCTCTCCCTTTAGCACTATGAGATGATTTTAGAACAATAATCTGTCCCTCACAGCAGCAGCAGGAACCTCTTCATATAGCACTATCCGATGATTTTAGAACAATAATCTGTACCTCACAGGAGCAGCAGGAACCTCTCCCTACAGCAGTATGATATGATTTTAGAACAATAATCTGTCACTCACAGGAGCAGCAGGAACCTCTCCCTATAGCAGTATGATATGATTTTAGAACAATAATCTGTCCATCACAGGAGCAACAGGAACCTCTCCCTATAGCAGTATGATATTATTTTAGAACAATATTCTATCCCTCAGAGGAGAAGCCGGAACCTCTCCCTATAGCAGTATGATATGATTTTAGAACAATAATCTGTCCCTCACAGCAGCAGGAGGAACCTCTCCCTATAGCACTATGATATGATTTTAGAACAATAATCTGTCCCTCACAGGAGCCGCAGGACGCTTTCCCAATAGCAGTATGATATAATTTTAGAACAAAAATCTGGCCCTCACAGCAGCAGCAGGAACCTCTCCCTATTGCAGTATGATATGATTTTAGAACAATCACTTGTCCCTCACGAGAGCAGCAGGAACCTCTCTCTATAGAACTATGAGATGATTTTAGAACAATAATCTGTCCCTCACACCAGCAGCAGGCACCTCTCCCTATAGCACTATAATATGATTTTAGTACAAAATAATCTGTCCCTCACAGCAGCAGCAGGAACCTCTCCCTATAGCACTTAGAGATGATTTTAGAACAATAATCTGTCCCTCACAGCAGCAGCAGGAACCTCTCCCTATAGCACAATGAGATAATTTTAGAACAATATTCTGTACCTCACAGGAGAAGCAGGAACCTCTCCCTACAGCAGTATGATATGATTTTAGAACAATAATCTGTAACTCACAGGAGCAGCAGGAACCTCTCCCTATAGCAATAAGAGATGATTTTAGAACAATAATCTGTCCCTCACATCAGCAGCAGGAACCTCTCCCTATAGCAATATGAGATGATTTTAGAACAATAATCTGTCCCTCACACCAGCAGCAGGATCCTCGCCCTATAGCACTATGAGATGATTTTAGAACAATAATCTGTCCCTCACAGCAGCAACAGGAATCTCTCCCTATAGCACTATGAGATGATTTTAGAACAATAATCTGTCCCTCATCGGAGCAGCAGGAACCTATCCCTAAAGCAGTATGATATGATTTTAGAACAATAATCTGTCCCTCACAGGAGCAGCAGGAACCTCTCCCTATAGCACTATGAGATGATTTTAGAACAATAATTTCCGTCCCTCACAGCAGCAGCAGGACCCTCTCCTATAGCACTATGAGATGATTTTAGAACAATAATCTGTCCTTCACAGCATCAGCAGGAATCTCTCCCTATAGCACTATGAGATTATTTTAGAACAATAATCTATCTCTCAGAGGAGCAGCAGGAACCTCTCTCTATAGCACTATGAGATTATTTTAGAACAATAATCTTTCCCTTGCAGCAGCAGCAGGAACCTCTCCCTATAGCACTATGAGATGATTTTAGAACAATAATCTCTTCCTCACCGGAGCAGCAGGAACCTCTCCCTATAGCAGTATGATATGATTTTAGAACAATAATCTGTCCCTCACAGGAGCAACATGAACCTCTCCCTATAGCAGTATCATATGATTTTAGAACAATAATCTGTCCCTCACACCAGCAGCAGGAACCTCTCCCTATAGCACTATGAGATGATTTTAGAACAATAATCTGCCCCTCCCCGGAGCAGCAGGAACCTCTCTCTATAGCATTATTATATGATTTTAGAACAATAATCTGTCCCTCACAGGAGCAGCAGAAACCTCTCCCTATAGCAGTATGATATGATTTTAGAACAATAATCTGTCCCTCACAGGAACAGCAGGAACCTCTCCCTATAGCAGTATGATATGATTTTAGATCAATAATCTGTCCCTCACAGGAGCAGCAGGAACCTCTCCCTATAGCAGTATATGATATGATTTTAGAACAATAATCTGTCCCTCACAGGAGTAGCAGGAACCTCTCTCTACAGCAGTATGATATAATTTTAGAACAATAAGCTGTCCCTCACGGGAGCAGCAGGAACCTCTCCCTATAGCAGTATGATATGATTTTTAGAACAATAATCTGTCCCTCACCGGAGCAGCAGGAACCTCTCCCTATAGCACTATGAGATGATTTTACAAGAATAATCTGTCCTTCCCATCAACAGCTGGAACCTATCCCTATAGCACTATGAGATGATTTTAGAACAATAATCTGCCCCCCACACCACCAGCAGGCACCTCTCCCTATAGCACTATGAGATGATTTTAGAACAATAATCTGTCCTTCACACCATCAGCAGGAACCTCTCCCTATAGCACTATGAGATGATTTTAGAACAATAATCTGTCCCTCACAGCAGCAGACGGAATCTCTCCCTATAGCACTATGAGATGATTTTAGAACAATAATCTGTCCCTCACAGGAGCAGCAGGAACCTCTCCTATAGCACTATGAGATGATTTTAGAACAATAATCTGTCCTTCACAGCATCAGCAGGAATCTCTCCCTATAGCACTATGAGATGATTTTAGAACAATAATCTGTCCCTCACAGCAGCAGCAGGAACCTCTCCCTATAACACTATGAGATGATTTTAGAACAATAATCTGTCCCTCACACCAGCTGCAGGAACCTCTCCCTATAGCACTATGAGATGATTTTCGAATAATAATCTGTCCCTCACACCAGCAGCAGGAACCTCTCCCTATAGCACTATAAGATGATTGTAGAACAATAATCTGTCCCTCACAGGAGCAGCAGGAACCTCTCCCTATAGCACTATGAGATGATTTGAGAACAATAATCTGTCCCTAACAGGAGCAGCAGGACACTCTCCCTATAGCACTATGAGATGATTTTAGAACAATAATCTGTCCCTCACAGGAGCAGCAAGAACCTCTCCCTATAGCACTATGAGATGATTTTAGAACAATAATCTGTCCCTCACACCAGCAGCAGGAAACTCTCCCTAAAGCACTATGAAATGATTTTAGAACAGTAATCTGTCCCTCACAGGAGCAGCAGGAACCTCTCCCCATAGCACTATGAGATGATTTTAGAACAATAATCTGTCCCTCACGGGAGGAGCAGGAACCTCTCCCTATAGCACTATGAGATGATTTTAGAACACTCATCTGTCCTTCACACCAGCAGCAGGAACCTCTCCCTATAGCACTATGAGATGATTTTAGAACAATAATCTGTCCCTCACACCAGTAGCATGAACCTCTCCCTATAGCACTATGAGATGATTTTAGAACAATAATCTGTCCCTCACAGCAGCAGCAGGAACCTCTCCCTATAGCACTATGAGATGATTTTAGAACAATAATCTGTCCCTCACAGGAGCAGCAGGAACCTCTCCCTATAGCACTAGGAGATGATTTTGGAACAATATTCTGTCCCTCACAGCACCGGTAAACTTTACCTACTCCAGTAACAGATGGTTTTAGAATGCTATTCTGTCGCCTCACAGCACCGCCAGGAACCTGTCTGTAATGCAGGATGAGATAATATTAGATCCATAGTTTATCCCTCACAGCACTAGTAAACTGTACCTAGTCCAGTATCAGATGGTTTTAGAATGCTAAGCTTCCCCCTCACAGCCCCGCCAGGAACCTGTCTGTAATGCAGGATGAGATGATATTAGATCGGTAATCTATCCCTCACAGCACTAGTAAACTGTACCTAGTCCAGTATCAGATGGTTTTAGAACGTGATTCTTTTGCCTCAAAGCACCGCTAGGAACCTGTCTGTAATGCAGGATGAGATCATATTAGATTGGTAATCTATCCCTCACAGCGGCGGTAGCATGCTCTCCCTACACTAGCCTGAGACAATGTGACACGCGGCACTACGTGACTCCAGCTCATATAGAGGCTTGGTCACATGATGCACTAGCCAATCACAGCCATGCCATTAGTAGGCATGGCTGTGATGGCTGCTAAGGGCAAACAAGTGGAACGCTTGTTGATTGGCTGCCCTGCAGCTATTCAACAGGCGCCAAAAATAGTCTGGGTTACATGATGCACTGGCCAATCACAGCCATGCCATTAGTAGGCACGGCTGTGATCGCTTCTAAGGGCAAATGAGTGAAACACGTGTTGATTGGTTGCCCTGCAGCTATAGAAAAGTTGCAAAAAATACCCGAATACCGAACCTGAACCCGGACTTTTTTCAAATGTCTGGGTTTGGAGCACGGACACCCCAAAGTCCGTTACGAACCCGAACTTTACAGTCCGGGTTCACTCAACTCTATTTGGGGTCGTTATCATGTTTGAATACTGCCCTGTGGCCCAATCTCTGAAGGGAGGGGACCATGCTCTGTTTCAGTATGTCACAGTACATGTTGCCATTCATGGCTCCCTCAATGAACTGTAGCTCCCCAATGCTGGAAGCACTCATGCAGCCCCAGACCATTAAACTCCCACTACCACGATTGACTGTAGGCAAAACACACTTGTCTGTACTCCTCACCTGGTTGCCACCACACACATTTGACACTATCTTAACCAAACAAGTTTATCTTGGTCTCATCAAACCACAGGACATGGTTCCAGTAATCAAAGTCCTTAGTCTGCTTGCATTCAGCAAACTGTTTGAGGGCTTTCTTGTGCATCATCATTAGAAGGGGCTTCCTTCTGGAATGACAGCCATGCAGACCAATTTGATGCAGTGTGGTCTGAGCACTGACAGGCTGACCCCCCACCCCTTCAACCTCTACAGCAATACTCACAGCACTCATACATCTACTTCCCAAAGACAGCTTCTGAATATGATGCTGAGCACATGCACCCAACTTCTTTGGTCGAACATGGCGAGACCTGTTCTGAGTGGAACCTGTCTTGTTAAACCGCTGTATGGTCTTGGCCACTGTGCTGCAGCTCAGTTTCAGGGTCTTGGCAATCTTCTTATAGGCTAGGCCATCTTATTGTAGAGCAATAATTATTTTTTTCAGATCCTCAGAGAGTTCTTTGCCATGAGGTCCCATGTTGAACTTCCAGTGACCAGTATGAGAGAGTGAGAGCGATAACACCAAATTGAACACACCTACTCCCCATTCACACAATGGGTGTGGTGAAGAATCAGTGATTGAGATCTACTTTTTGGACACTTTAATTTGGACACACGATTGCTCTTTATGTGTGTTTGACACAGGATATATTGCACAAATTTGCACAGGACACTTTACTTATTTGAATAATAATATCTGGACACTGGTGAGTGAATTTTATTGCACAAGTCTGACTAAGTGGTACATCTTAGGGGATTCTCTTTGCACCCTCTATTATTTATTAAACAGGTACATTGTTAGTACTCTCTGTGTACTTATCACTGAGAATTAATTTGGCAAAATTAATGAGATATTCTTTGTGTTTTAGTTCCTAACTGACAGATTAGTATTTATTATATCTTACTAGGGATTTTTCATTGTAATACGTCATGAACTGTCTTTTTGCAGCTTATAACCGGCTTTTCAATGTTTATTAAATGTATACCAAATTGTTGGACCCAGGCTCGCAATGAGAGTCAGTGGTTCCAGAGTGAGAACTGATGAGTCCCGGTGCCATTTTAAAAATGGCACTCGGACCCAAGAGGTTAAAGAAAAAATCCAGTGAAATGTGAACAACTATTACAAGCTATACCAAGATCTGGATAAATGAGAAACTTCAAAGACATGTTTTGAAAGTTTAAAAGAGAGTAGCAACATTAAATAAAGTGCTTCAAAACTATCATAATTGGCTGTCTGTGAGCTGAGGTCAAGTGGCCAGTGTGAAATGGAACAGTTGGTTTGTTCCATTTCCTTCTACTTCTATCACAAATAACAGAGATCCTAGTCCAGTTCCATTTACACCTGCACAGTGTTCCTGTGGCATTGGCCTCAAACAACTATACAGAAGCAAATTGAAACTAGGGTCTCTTTTTTCATTCTTTATCCTCTATATAAAGTAGATGAGAACAACCAGCAATATAAATGGTAGATTGTGCTTACTTTGTTAGCACTGTAGCAACTTGTAATAGTAGGATATACAAAAGTGGCCACAAACAACATTTGCTGCAGACCTAGATTGTTGCACCCCAGATTTACCACAGAAGCATAGTACGGAATGTACTGTACATACCATTTCATAAGAGCAGGGCAGTGATAATACCCAGGCTATGGACATAAAGCACAGCTTGTAGATTATGAGAGAAAATTGCGTGCAATTTTTGGTTGTGCTTGGAAGTACCCCACTATTATCTACACAAGATCCTCCTCTAAGATAAGGGTTACACATAAATTAATGGAATCCCCAATCACTTTCCTACAAATAGAAGGAATAGGCTGGAAGCTGTTGTTTTGCTGCCATTTTAAACACATTTTTTAAAATCAGTTTTCTGCAGTATGTTGTATACATCAAACCATTGCATGTTAATTAACCCTTTTACTGGCACTGATATATGTCACTTCCTGTTATTTTACCAGCTGCTAATGCACCTGGGAGTGTGTGTATATATTACAAGCCGACTGTCCAAAAGACCCTGATGTCTCATTAAAGATAACCTGTCACAACAACATTATATCACATAGGGAAAATATATCACATACTGTATGTGTGTTATAAATAAAGGCTTATCCAAGCCCCTTTGTTGTCCCTTATAAACTTTCGGTCTATAGTTCAAAGGCCATACATTATGCATTATATTTAAAGAAAAACATTATGGGCAAATCTGCACAATAAGTTAGCCAGGACTGTGAATTTCAAACCCACAAATTCTAATTTGAACCCAAAGTAGTGGCGAACTCTAACGTTCCTACTGACTAGAGGTGTACAATAACACAGGTCTTTCTAAGATACTGGTTTCACCAGCTGCTGCCTGACTAGAGCTTCATTGTTGCTCTACCATTTGACCCACTATGTACTAAATTAATGAAATTGTTGAACAATTGTATACTTTACATCACTATTACATTATACTTCAAAACATGTGGTTCTAATGTATACAGTGAACCCAAGTCTTTTTGCTTCAAGATGAAATCTGTTCGCAACAGCTGTGTAAAAATGGTATACCATTATAGACACTGTAACACCATTACATGAATACATGATGTTAAGCAGGAAGACAAAAAAAATGAGTCTATTAGCTTAAAGTGACTCTATAGCTTTCAACAATAAATAAACAATGAATGACTTGTTAAGGAACATAGTTCCTTAATTACCTATCCCACTGTGTTATCCTTTGCTTCCTATTGCTGTTAAAGCATCTTCTGTTCTAGCGTGGACCAATCACTTACAGAGCTCTACTGAACCTTCCCCCACCACTACCATTCCTCTGGGGCGCCTGGGACTATGGTAAACTGCTTTAACAGAGCCGAGCGGACGTGTAAGCTCGGAGCTCCGGCTGACAGCGGGACAAAGCGGCTCAAATCATCCCATCCACAGAGACTCAGGACCCGCTGAGGTGGCGTTCCGGACCGGGATATCACCTGGGCCATGTCGAGAAAATGCAAGAATGAGAAAAAGCCACAGCGCTTAACGGACTTCTTCTCTCCGGGCCAGGGCGGAGGTAAGCAAGATGGCAACCGGGCCTACACTCCCCCGGCCGCCACGCTACATCACCCTCAGCAGAACAAGGGGACCCAGCCCAAAAATCTGGGCTCCCCTAACAGCCATTCACCCTGCCCTTCTACCCCAGCATCTACTAGCCCAGCCAAAGCTAAACCCAGGCTGGATGCCACTGGATTCAGCCCGGAGGCTGTGTCCGAGTCTGGAGATGACACGAGGGAGATGCCGGATTCGATCGAATCCTTCCCCACACAGAATCAACCCATATTGGACACGGTCCTTAAGGACATGCTGCTCTCCCTCAGAAGCACCATCCAAACGGACATAGCTACACATATGCACAGATACCATGAGGATATACAGGCGGTAGAGGAGAGAGTCACACACATTGAGATGAAAATGGGGGATTATGCCTCAACCATAAATGATCCTGTAGACGCCCATGAGGATAAGGAGAAAGAGTCAGAATGGATAAAAGCAAAATTAGCAGATTTAGAAGATAGAACAAGAAGGAACAATTTTAAAATAAGGGGATCCCCGAGTCGGTACAGCAATCAGATCTGTGTGACTTTGCAATGACTCTGTTTAAATGTCTCATACCAGATCTCACAGATCTGGACATTACAATCGATAGAATACACCGTTTGCCGAAACCGGCACACCTGCCAGAACAAATACCCAGAGATGTCATCCACAGATTACACTTTTTTCACATCAAAGAAGCCCTTATGACAGCAATGCGCAATCAACCCAACCTCCCCCCGCAGTACCAAAAACTACAATTCTATGCTGATCTACCACAATATACCCTACAAAAGAGAAGAAACCTAAACACAGTGACAAAAGTTCTACGGAATCATAAGATCATTTACAAGTGGGGATACCCCACAAAACTCACAATCACTAGAAACAACCGCTCCTTCACTGTGAACAATCTAGACCAGGGCATCGTTCTACTAAAAGAATGGAAAATCCTTCCTGAGCCTTCCAACAACTCTCCTCCCCACGCTTCTCCGCATCACATTGACCCGGAGTGGAAAGTAGTCACCACCAAAAATGCCAAAACGTACAATTAAAACAAGGGCCACATGGCTAAAACATATCCCGGCAGTCGGCCGGTTTGATCCTCAGTCTCAGGGTAAAACTTAACCCTCCCTGCAATTCAGCAGCGCTATGCTGCCTCTGGGTGGAGAACACCCATGGTGGTTTCCATACATTGTAAACCACAGGTTTGTTTATTGGTTATTGTTTTCTCTTTTCTTACACTTGTCTTGTTTTACCTTCCTTTATGATGCTATGAATGAGGATGAGATATGTGACAGAGATGGGACTATTGACTGCTCAC
This sequence comes from Glandirana rugosa, assembly GCA_018402905.1. Taxonomy (NCBI): domain Eukaryota; kingdom Metazoa; phylum Chordata; class Amphibia; order Anura; family Ranidae; genus Glandirana; species Glandirana rugosa. The sequence continues at coordinate 393,243 of BLSH010503419.1, forward strand.
CAACCAACAAAGATGGAGTTTGTCGGCCTCTCCCCCCTTGGGGTGCTCTTTGGAGTGAAACCACTACAGGAAATGCAACGGATCGTGAGTACATCACCTCACTTAGTAACACGAGGGAAGCATTCCTCAGGCGGGCTCAAACCAGCACGCTGGAGGAATTACAAAACACACTAGTAAGGGGAGATATAGACAGTATCATCAACACCCAAACCAAGAATGGGGTTTAAGATATTAACTATCAATGCCATGGGTCTAAATCACCCGGCTAAAAGGAAAACCTTATGGAACGAAGCACAACACTTATGCAAAACCACTGTGATATAGTCTGTGCTCAGGAGACACACTTCTCCGCCTCATCACCCCCTCGTTGCAGCCATAAAAACTTTCCATATGTGTTTACAGCCAATGCTGGATCTAAGGTAAGAGGTGTGCTGATAGCTCTCAGGGACACAATAGCCTTTACGCTACACACAGAAGTCGCAGACCCACAGGGAAGGTTTCTGATCCTTTTATGCGATCTAAACTCCACAGCTTACACAATCGTCAATGTATACTCTCCAAACAACCACCAGACACACTTCTTTAATAAACTGATGAAAAAAATCTAACAATACCAAAGAGGCGCACTAATATTGTGTGGACACTTTAACATCCCCCCAGATCCAACATTGGACTCCACCTCCTTGGCTAAAAACAGAAACCCCCATTTTCAGACAACCTTGCACAAGCACAACCTGTATGATGCTTGGAGATGTATCCATGCCGAGAGGGACTTTACATTCTTCTCTTGTTCACACCGAATTTACACAAGAATTGACCTTTTTCTAGTGGACCAACATGTACTCAGCAAAACCAAAGCAGCTACTATCAATACTATCACTTGGTCAGACCATGCCTCTGTCACGCTTCTTATAGAAGACATGGCGACCTCATTTACAAACCCCATATGGAGAGTAAACTCATATTTGCTACAACGAACTGAATACAGAGACATTGTTCAACTCCACTTAACCCAATATTTTGCAGAAAACAAAAGTTCAGTTCATAACCATTTCACTCTCTCTGGAACGCCCATACGTACATTAGAGGTATATTTATTCAGCTGGGGGCGAGAGCCAAGAGGCAGCGGCAGGAGCTTATCTGGGGTTTGACAAAAGAAATCTCTGATATAGACTCCCAAAACAGAACCCGACACAGAAACTATCACAAAAACTGACCCAACTCAGATACGACCTCAGACTTGTCCTACTAGAAGAATTCGAGAGATCAGCCAGAAGACTAAAAATGACGCATTACACTACTGGTAACAAAGCAGGCAAGGTTCTAGCACAAAAACTTAGAGGACTTAGACACAAATCTAAAATACCCTACATAATCCATCCCACTACTAAGATAAAAGAGTTCCATGCCCAAAAAATAGCAGATGCTTTCAGCCATTTTTACGGTTCCCTATACAACCTCAAAGACAACGACACTACCCACCAGCCCACATTGGAGGAAATTGAGAATTTCCTATCCACTCTACCCATACCTAAATTGACACAAGCCCAACTCGAATCTCTCAACGCCCCATTCACTGCAAATGAAATCCAAGATGCCATAGACTCTCTACCTCTAAATAAATCTCCGGGGCCGGATGGATTCAATGGGGAACACCATAAAGAATTCAAACAACTACTAACTTCTTATATGGAAAAAAATCTTCAACTCTGCCGCTGCCTCCTCCTCTTTCCCTCCTTAAATGCTTGAAGCCCTCATTATAACGTTGCCTAAGGCAGGAAAGGAACCTAACTCTCCCGCAAATTTTAGACCGATTTCTTTATTGAATATTTATCTGAAATTATATGCAAAACTAATTGCCCAGAGGCTTGTACAAATAATGCCTGGACTGGTTCACCCGGACCAGACCGGGTTTACCAAAAACAGGCAGACCTCGGATGCCACCCGCAGACTGGTGAATATTGTGCACTTGGCTGAGGCACAAAAGAGGCCTTCTCTGCTTCTGCCATTGGATGCAGAGAAGGCCTTTGACCGCATCAATTGGCTGTACCTAACTAGAACTCTGGACTCCTTTGGATTCTCAGGCAATATTTTCACAGCTATAATGGCCTTGTATTCCTCGCCATTGGCCAGAGTATTTACAGGGGGAGTTTTGTCCCAGCCTTTTAAAATCACTAACGGCACCAGGCAAGGCTGCCCATTATCCCCACTGATATTCAATTTGCTCATAGAACCATTGCCCATATGTATCAGATTGCACACGCAAATCAAAGGTTTTAGCTTGGGGTCCGCAGTCCACTCCATTAGTCTCTTTGCGGACGACATAATTATATCTATCACAGAGGTGGGTTCCTCCCTGGCGGCGGTTCATGATACTCTAAACCTATTTAATAGGATCTCATACTATAAGGTTAACGAAAGCAAATCCTACATTTTGGGATTGGGAATCCCCCCCCAATTAAAAGAAGAGCTCAAATCAAGGTTTCCATATGTATGGAAAGAGAGAGGACTAAAATACTTGGGCATTGAACTTACTGCTAGAACATGTCATTTAGTGGAAAATAATTATTCTTCCTTTCTACACAACCTAAGTAAGAAACTGGGGGAGCTGTCCAGGACAGAACTGTCCTGGACGGGCCGTCTGGCAGCTTTTAAAATGCTTATCTTAACACAATTCTTATACTTATTTAGAGCCCTCCCCATACCAGTCCCAGACTCCTTTTTTAAGAAAGCCCAGTCCATGTTAAACAACTACCTATGGAAAGGTATAAAAGCCAGTTGTGCATTCAAGAAAATGATTAAGACCAGAAAAGCGGGTGGAATGGGACATGTAGTACTGAAAGACTACTATACAGCGACAATTTTAGCTCAGTTGAAAACTTGGTTCCCCAATCCAACTGGATCTAGATGGCAGGAATTAGAACAGGCTCAGTGCCCAAACAAAAATCTATATGACCTGCTGATGGTTAGCAAATTCACAACCCACAACTCACCATGGTGGCAACATTGCGGGCTTGGTCAACCCTGCTAAAATCAAACCCCGGTGACCAAAAGTTAACCAATCTTCCAATGCCCTTAACTGCCTTAACGCTACTAATCCCCGACCTAAAGATCCAACACTGGGTTACTAAAGGGATCCACACTATGGAAGATCTAATGGTAGGGCCCTATATAAAGACATTTAGAGCCCTCCAAATTGAATTTGGACTGGACTCAGTAGAACTGTATAGATTCAATCAAATCTCCCATTTTTTGAGGACCAATCCCGACACCTCAACGAAACTGCCATGGAGAGTAGCTCTTTACTACACCAACCCGACATCTTAAATCAAGGGCATATCCCTTTTCTACAACTTCCTCAACCAGAAATCTCCCTCCATGTTACTGTGGGAAAATGACCTTATCTCTCAATACACCTCTGAGCAATGGCAAAATGCCCTTAAGATTACCTACACGTCCACTAAAAGTGCGGGACTATGGGAATTAACACAAAAGATATTGTTACGGTGGTACCTGACCCCCACAAGACTACACAGTTTAAACCCCCAATGTTCACCACAATGCTGGAGGAATTGTGGGTCTAGAGGTTCTCTATGGCATATTCTATGGGCCTGCCCAAAACTTCAGCGGTTTTGGGGAAAAATATTTCAACTGATAACACAGTTAACAAATTTACGGCTAATACCCGACCCAGGCCTGGCCATCCTATCCCTGACCCTAGACTCCACCCCACCAAAATGGAGACATTTGATCTCCCATATTCTTATGGGTGCTAGGTTGGAATTGGTTAGACATTGGAAGAAGGCTGAGACGCCTCTCATAGGAGAAGTAGTGAGGACAATAAATTTACATGTAACGTACGAGCTGATGTATGCAGCCTCTGTGGGACAATACCACAGTAAACTCCCCATATGGAAGCCTTGGATTGACTGGTATAAACTAAAAGAAAAATGATATAGCCCACCAAACAGTCATTTGTGTTCTGTTTATTACATTTTTTTTTTGAACAACCACACTCATGTCTCCATCCTCATTGTGTAACAACACTAAGTTGTTTATGTTTTAAATTTTACATATGTTAAGGTTTATATTTCTATTTTTCTATTTTGCCAAAAGTTATGGAAAGCCTATTGCAATATGGTACACTATTTTCATGTAAGGGTACTAGACACTGAACCTGTTTGACTACAAGGGATAGGGGCGGGTGCCCTCTGGGGGGTATGTCAGAGGCAGCCTTCGGTGGTGGGTCTCCTTCTCCCCCCGCAGTGTGTTCCCCCGAGTGGGGCGGGGGGGGGGCCACCAGCTTATTCTGGGCGGAGAACAGTCCTCTTGGGGCCTGTATTATTTGCAAACAAAACAGTCGTGTAGATTAACTGTGCAGCAACTAAAATTGTATTACCACTCATATTCTGTACCACTACACAATGCCTCTGTGAAGAATGTGAACTGTACCTATTAATTTGTAATCGGTTTTTCAATAAAAATGATTGAAACTAAAAAAAAACACAAAAATTAGGAGGATTTTGTCACTTCTGGGTTCAGAGCTGTCATTCCTCAGCTACTGTAGCTGAAAAAATGCAGTTAATCAAGCATTACATATGCTTTCTTAGCTCCAGTGGAGGGTAGGGAGACATTGGGGGTGTAATAGACCCCTAATGTCTCCATAAAAAGGAACTGTAACATGCTACTACATAGGGGGCTTGTAGCTCCCTTGTGATAGCAATAAAGTTAAATTTAAAAAAAGTGTTAAAAAAACTAAGTTATAATAAATAAATATGAATAATTAAAAAAAAAATAAAGCACCCCTGTTTCCTCCGTACATACCCCAATGCAATCACGCGCATAAGATGTTGTGTATGTAATCATAAATTACACCACACGTGTGAGGTATTACCTTGAATGCCAGAGTGAAAGCACTAATTCTAGGGCAATAATTCATTGTCAACATTAAATTGATAACATGTACAGCCTCTTAAAGTGTCATCTATGGAGAGTTTCAGTCACCTGAGTTTTTCATTTCAGTTACAATTTTGAGGCCTGACATGTTTTGTATCTTTTTACAACCTCATCCTTTATACTGTACAAAATGTTTTTTTAATTGTGTTTTTTCATGAAAATATGCATTTAATAAACATAAAAATAAAAGCCAATATGTGTCCTCAAATTTAGTTAACCACTTCCTTACTGGGCACTTAAACCCCCCTCCTGCCCAGACCAATTTTCAGGTTTCAGCGCTGTCGCATTTTGAATGACAATTGCGCGGTCGTGCAGCGTTGTACTTTTTGTAAAACATGTCATATTTCCTACTCCAACATTTTTCTATGTTTTGTACAGTCCGGAGTTTTAACATTGACTTTACTTTTTGAGTCCACTGACTTTGAGAGGTATCTACTGTGAAATTCTCCGACATGTACAATAGTTAAATTACAACTGTTACTTAATAACGGGATCTTAATCACGAAAGTGAGACCGTAAGTTCCATTATGGAGTGTGCACACCACATTAAATACTAATGTATGTGTTGTAGAATACGCGCACTAACGTAACCCCATACATGCCTCCTTTGTCCCCACGAAATAAAAAAAAAATTAATAAGTATAAATAAATAAT
>BLSH010503419.1:400041-411593 GCA_018402905.1 Glandirana rugosa
CGTGGATTTGAACTATCTCGGACGTGCCTTACACTCATCTGGACATCGATCGGACCTCACCACAAACAAGAAAAGAGACCGTCTTTTCTGTCCGCTAGGATAACCTGTGGAAAGAGTCTCCTCGTCCCCCAACGGTGGTCTCGTGTGGTGTCCAATAGGATCGCCTGTCTTTTCTGCCAGAGAAAAGAACAAACACCACTCCAGGCTAGCTACAGGTCTACTCACATTCCGTGCAGGCTCTATCAAGTTTAGGTGCAGTGCTGCATCAATAGATGAGAGGAAAAATGAGGCTGGACCACTGCACTTCAATATTCACCTTTATTTAGTAAAAGTCCATGTATTACAGAGAAAACATCAGAAGACCCCGAGGGGTGTAGCGTGGGCTGACATGTTTCACACCGTGTTGGGGTGCTTACTCATAGCCTGGATATTACCAACTGGTCACCTTACCTGTATACAGGTAAGGGAAAGATTGAAAGCAACGCTAGTAGTGATTTGTGAGAGGAAACCCCTCCCCAATCTTCCCCTTACCTGTATATAGGTAAGGTGACCAGTTGGTAACATCCAGGCTATGAGTAAGCACCCCAACATGGTGTGAAACATGTCAGCCCACGCTACACCCCTCGGGGTCTTCTGATGTTTTCTCTGTAATACATGGACTTTTACTGAATAAAAGTGAATATTGAAGTACCGGCGCTTCCTGAGTGGCGGAGAGCGGCTCAGTGTTAGAAAGGCAAATGTTCATTTGCCTTTCTAAGGGCTTATGATGGCACGCTTTGCACCACAAGCCACACTTTAATGAAGCCAATTAGAGCCACCGGCTCTAATGAGATGCTTCATAAACACCCCCCGTCGCGGTAATTCATGCGGCCAGTGCCTCAAAGGGGCCGGTAACATGAATGGGGGGGTAGTCATGGGTGGCCATGGATAAACTCATGCTATGCATGAATCTATCCATGGCATAGAGGGGGGTGGGGTGAGGACAGGGGCACCCTAAAGGACGAGCCAACCCTGGTGTGCAGACAGGGAAACATCTGCATGAATATCACGACTGGATCACCTGGATCAATGGTGTGTGGTTGCTCTTCCTATATTCAGCCAAGCTCTGACTCCACAGGCAGTTCAGTTGCTCAGATAAAAAGTACAGCACTCTGTACAGCATGTCTCAGTACTCACCACTCCTGGGAGTTTGGTCATCTGCAGTGAAACACCTGGTAGATGCAGCAAGCCGTGTGGTCGTGCCTAGACATGCTTCCTTGTTCTGTCTTTGTTAATAGGCGTGACCACACAGCACAGGCTTGCAACTTTATAATTTCTAGAGAGCAGGCAGTTTAACCCCTTCAGCAATCAGAGATAGCTCAACCACGGACCTCACCGCGAACAGCCATAGACTTCCCTGAAGCAGAAACTGACAGACTCAATATAAGCCGATGTATGTATGGGGCTGAAACCCTCGGCTAACACAACCTATATAGTTGTAAGATGTCCGATATCACTCTAGCTCAAATTGATACATAAAGTCAATATGCACAAATGTATAAATCCCCAAAGAAAACTATTATATTATGAAAACCATTCCTAAAAGCATTACACATCATTAAAAGACACTAATAAAAATTAAATATTAAGCATAAAAACTGGCTTAAATCTTCTCTATGCACATCTACAGTATATAAACTCGATCCTAAAATCATTAGCCGTGTTAAACCACTAGTGAGTCCTTGGCTTGAATTATATAAATAGTAGCATACAACCTATAATCACAAATAATTGCAATCATCCAAACGCATAGTAAACCCCATTTTGACAGACCTAATAATGAGCTCTGTATGTATACTGTATAATCATCACTCTGGTTAGAATTTACACATCAGGGTAAATTCAGACTAGGCTTACAACGTATATATACCACCTCTCTATCTAAACAGGGGACCTAATCTGATCATCCCTTCAGTGAATCGTATCTCTTGACCAGCTTATCAGACAATGGTATTGTTCCTTCAGAGTGGTACCCTATCCATGTTCATTCAAATGGCATTATGCCTAGTCCTCTCAACTCCCACTAGGAAATAATGGGTTGTGAAGATGGGTACGTGTCCATACACAACATGGTCCCATCGTCCCTTCCCTATACAGTTGTGCTCATAAGTTCACATACCAGGGCAGAATTTATGATTTCTTGGGCATTTTTCAGAGAAGATGAATGATAACACAAAAACATTTCTTTCACTCATGGTTAGTGTTTGGCTGAAGCCAGTTATTATCAATCAACTGTGTTTACTCTTTTTAAATCATAATGACAACAGCAAATACACAAATGACTCTGATCAAAAGTTTACATATCCTGGTGATTTTGGCCTGATAACATGCACACAAGTTGACACAAAGGGGTTTGAATGGCTATTAAAGGTAACCATCCAGAATGCGCATGTGTGGAGCATCTGACATGGCTGCTTAAGTCCAGAGCTCCGGTTTTTCCTGGCCTTCCAGACCCCCTGCAGCAAAAAGCGGAGCCTGGATCCCCTCCAGAAAGCTCCCTAGGAGAGAGCTTGATCGGGGGGCTTCCCCGAAGGTCTGCAAGGTTCAGTCGTACAGCCGGAACACCCGCGCCCGGTCCCGTCAGTATGCAAGGCCACAGCTTGGGCCTACGCGCCACCGCTTGTTCCCTTCGGCGGGCTGACCGCTTCGGTAAGCTTGAGGGGGGCCCTGCAAACCCCCCCGCATGACACACTTGAGGACCAGGGACTCCCCCAGAGATAAGGGGGCCAACCAACCATGCTGAGGAGCCCATACCAGGCCCAGCCACCTACTTCAGGCCGTGCATCGGGCCTCATTGCTTCACGGCAGATCAGCATACGGGTGAGGACCCTGCCCAGACCCCCCAGACTCATCAAAGCACTAGAGACCTATTTCCCCACTCAAGCTAGGGGTCTTAATCTCTGATTAGAATATCCTCACTCCAGTAATTCAAAGGGGAGTATGGTTATTCTGCTTCCCAGGGAACAGTTCCTATGGAATCAGGGGCAGTTAGAAGGGACCTATCCCGCCAGCCTGGCTTTAACGACCCAGCCCCAAAAGCCTGCCATATAGCCTCCGGAGCACAACAAGTGATACAAGACAGAGGGGACGACATGGAAGCTGGGTCAGAGGGGGGCTCTCAAATTCTTCCCTCTCCTGGACCTTTACCAGGAGCACAACTTTCAGCCCAGATTCTTTCTCCAGCCTCCACTATTTCACTCCTGGAAAGGACACTTGACAAATTGATAACAACCCCACTTAAAGACCAGACCTCGGGCAATTCTCTTGCTGTACCCCCAGGTTCTCAATCTCCTACCCTTCATTCTGACTTCCAGATGAAGATGGAGGTCTTCTCTAAGATGCTTTCTAAAGGACTGGCCCAAACAGCCTCCCAAATTACTTCAGTTATTCAAGCTGACCTCCAAAATTTGGGGACCCAGATTAATGCAATTGAACATAAAATGGACCAAACGGTTGCGAGGGCAAACCAGAATACGGATCCAAGAACTACAAGACCAGCTCGAATCAGCCCTTTCTAAAATAGATGATCTGGAAAACCGTTCCAGGCGATATAATTTCCGGATTAGGGGTCTTCCCGAAAACATTACAGATGCCCGAGTAGCAGTTACTGAATTTGTCAAAGATATTATGCCGGGCATCCCTGAACACTGTCTGGAACTTGATAGAGTTCACAGAGTGCTCCATCCCCCCGCTCAGACGGACTACCTAGAGACATAGTGGTGAAACCCCATTTTTACAGCGTCAAAGAGGAGGTCATGAAGGTTTCTAGGAACTCCCCCAATCTTTCCATCCAAGATCATTCCGTTCAAATCTTTGCGGACTTATCCCCTTCCACCATTCAAAAGAGAAGATCCCTGAAACCCTTCCTGGAAGTCCTTTTGAAGTCATCCATCATCTACTGGTGGTCCCTCCCCTTTCGCCTTTCCTTCATCTACAAAAGCAAGACTTATGGTTTCTCCACCTTCCAGGAGGGGGAACATCTCTTAATCCATCTCAACCTCATCTCTCTGGACTCTTCTTCCATGTTGTCAAATAAAAATGCAGGATCCTCCAAACGTCCCTCTCCTCAGAACCCAATACCACCGCTCTGGCGGAACCAAAAACCCAAGGGCTCCAAGAACTCTCACCCTCCATGATTCCCAAGTTAAACCCCTGGAACACAATTCTTGGCTCTTAATGGCTCTTGATCTCTTGCACTGCAAAGTGCCTTTTTTCCTTTTTGGGTCACTCTTTTATAACTTAATTAGTCCTTTATATGACTGTTTTGTTATTATAGCTTTCCCCCTTTTTCTCACCCTCATGCCGCCCTACTAGGAGGGGTGGAGGGGAAGGTATCCCAAAAGGTTCTGGGTCGTTCTTGAAAATGTTGACCTCTCTCGAGGGCCTTTATTATAGTTCCCATTTTTACTAAACTTGTTCTGGTTCTTTAAAGTTATAGGAACATTTCTCTTGTTTTGGGTCTGGGTAGTGGCCGGGGAGGATGCCCTGCGCCTCCCTCTGCCTCTGCGAACCTCATGCGGGGATTTCCTCGGTCAGATGTATCTCTGCCAACCGGGCAGATACATTCTTGTCCTTTTCTGGCTTTGGGGGTGAGCTACCAAACCCCCAATGCCATAATTCGGAGGGGCAAGGTGGTTGGTCTACGCCACTCCCCTCTTGTGTTCTATGTTTTTCCGTTTCCACTTCTGTATCTTCATTCTATTCCTTATTTAACCTCTCCCCTTTCTCTCTGGCACCATGGATGCATTGTCCCCGCTGAGGCACAGTGGTTCATCTCCATAGGCTTTTCACGTGGCAGGTCCCAAACTAACTGTGCGTGGACTCAGGTAAGCCTTCTTTCAGAGATGCATAGATTACCTTTCTCAAAATATGGCCACACTCGCTGACCCCCCAATGAATCTGAGAGTCGCAACACATAATGTTCAAGGTCTTAACTCCCCGGTGAAGAGGAAAAAGTATTTTACACTTGCCCATTGCCAGCATATTGATGTGCTTCTATTACAAGAAACTCACTTTCCAGGCAGTTCAACCCCAAGTTTATTCACTCTAAATACCCCCAATTCTTCCTGGCTAATGCTACAGATAAGACTAGAGGTGTGGGAGTCTTTTTTGCCAAGCAGGTGGGGTAGAAATTAAAGACCCGGAGGGTAGGTTCATGCTCTTAACAGGAGCAATGGGGGGTTCAGTATATACTTTTATTTCATATTATGTCCCAAATTGGGGCCAAGCAAAATTTTTTCAAACAATGTTCAAGCTTCTTTCTCCCCACCTTGAAGGGATTGTGATAATGGGGGGTGATTCAAACTTAGCCCTAGATCATTCTCTCGACAAGTCAGAAAGAGGTCAACCCCGTCTCCTTCGCCCACCAAAACATAGCCTCAAACTTGCTAAGATTCTATATTCTTTAGGGCTCATTGATATATGGAGGGAACTTAACCCTAGGGTGAAGGATTTCACCCATTATTCAGCCCCCACCAGAGCTTGGCAAGGATAGACCACATCTTTATTCCTGCTTTTGTCATCCCCTTGATCTCTAAAGCCTACATAAGAGACTCTCCTCTGTCGGATCACTCGCTAGTCATAATACAAGTCAAAGCGAACCTTGGCCAAAGAGGAAAACCCTATTGGCGCCTGAACAAATCCCTTTTAAATAATCCAGTTCACTGTACATTGCTTGAGAAGGAACTTAAAGAATATTTTCAGTTGAACGACAATGGGGAAGTCTCTCCCTCGACACTTTGGGCAGCCCACAAGGGGGTGATGAGGGGCAGGATTATCCAGCTGTCAGCCAAACTCAGAAAAGAGAGGGAGAATGACATTGAGAAATTAGAGCGGGACTTCCATGTTCTTTCCAAGTCCCATAAGAAGAACCCAACCCCCCAATCGAGGGCTCAGTTGGAGGCAGGTAGGGTAGCTCTGAACCTTGCCTTGACCACTAAAAACGAAAGACAAATCCATTGGTCCAGAGCCAATTTCTATCTATAAAGAGACCAAATAGGTCCTAAACTGGCTGCCAGGTTGTCCCCTAGGTTCCTGTCCTTCTAGTTCCCAAATATAAGGGATATGGCGGAGGAATTAACTCAGAATCCCCATGAATTATGAACTCATTTCAGAAATATTACGCTAGACTCCATGAGTCGGGGAAAACAGCTTCATCCCCTCTCCAAGACACTTTTCTAAATAGGATTTCTCTTCCTAAATTTACTAATGAACATAGGGATTCCCTTGAACAACCGTTCACGGAAGCAGAAATTCTAGGAGTAATTAAAAACCTTAAGAAGGGTTCTGCCCCCGGCCCTGATGGATTCTCCATGGGCTACTATAAAACCTTTGGTCCCATCATTGCCCCCTTTTTAGCGAAACACTTCAACTCACTCCAAGCAGGGTCTATGCTGCAGATCGAGGCCAATCTAGCTTTTGTCTCGGTTATCCCCAAACCCGGTAAAGATCTCTTGAATGTTAGCAATTACAGACCTATCTCATTAATTAATAATGACCTAAAAATCTTGACTAAAGTCTTGGCCAATATATTATCTAAGTTTATAAGTAAATATGTCCATAAAGACCAAGTGGGTTTCATCCCTGGAAGTCAAGGCCCGGATCAGATCCGTACAGCGGTGGACATTATCTCTCTTCTAATCTCTAAATGGGATGGGGGTCCCCATCAGGAAGAGTACATACTATCAGTGGATCTTCAAAAAGCATTTGACACAGTAGATTGGACTTACCTGTTTGAGATCCTCTCTAGATGAGGCTTTGGCCCAAAATTTATCCAGACTCTGAGAGCCCTTTACTCCAACCCTAGTGCTCAGGTCAAATTACAAAGCTTCTACTCGGAGTCATTCAATATTGCCAAGGGAACTAGACAGGGCTGTCCCCTCTCTCTCCTTAGTTTTGCTTTAGCGATGGAATCCCTCGCAATTGCCTTCAGAGAAAACCCTGATATTCATGGAGTGCAATGTGGATCACAGATGCACAAATGTGCTCTTTTTGCAGATAATCTTCTCCTTTTTATCACCTCACCCCTCACCTCCACCCCCGAGTCATCCGTTTACTACTAGAGTTTGGAGAGGTCTCTGGGCTTTGCGTAAATTGGTCTAAATCTACGGCCTTGAACATTTCTTCTCCGGCCTCCACAGTCCAGAAGCTCAGAGAACTTTATAAGTTCTCCTGGAACCCCAACCATATTCCATACCTAGGGGTCAGCCTGACAGCTAATATCAAACACTTATATGAGGTTAATTACCCACCGCTGGTTCAGAAATTATCTGAGGATCTCTCTAGGTGGGACCAGGAGGGCCTTTTCCTGGCTAGGCAGAATAAATGCAGTTAAGATGACATTACTCCCTAGAATCCTGTATTTCTTCAGATCCTTTGCAATCCCTCTGAGGAAACAGCAATTGCAAAGATTGCAATCACGTATTATTAAATTTATCTGGGGCCGGAAGGGCTATAGATGTCAAGCTAATGTCCTATATAGGAGACGAACCCAAGGTGGCCTAGGACTCCCACACCTCTTTAAATATTTTCAAGCCGCCCAAATAGCCCAGTTTTCAGCCATTTATGCCACGGGGGACAAACCTGATTGGATAGCAATGGAGAGACAGTCAGTCCCGTTAAACGCTATTGACTTTTTGGTAGGGGCTCCTCGCAAGATGAGGCCCTGAATCCTCGCGCCAACCCTCTCTCACTCCATAGCCCTCTGCGATTCTGTGCTCAAACCCCCCCACTTAATCTCGCATCTTTGTCCCCTCAATCACCTTTTCAACAACCCCCGATTCCCTCCAGGCCTTGAAATTCGGGCCTTCCACTGGTGGACAAACAAAGGCCTTTTTCGTATAGGACACTTTTTTACCTCCATGAGCCTATTACTTTATCATATTGCATTAACAAATTGGATATGCCACACACCGAAAAATTTTGCTTCCAACAAATATATAATTTCCTGACTTCTCTGTGGAGACTCAGAAATGACTCCACCGGCGTTACTTTATATGAAAAATGGTGTTCTGGGCTTGAAGACCAAAAAGGAGGCATTTCATGAATCTATGCATCGCTGACGGAGAATCCAGACAAGCCTCCCTTTGCTAGAAATTGGGAAAAGGATTTAGATGTTGTCTGGGTAGCAGATAAGTGGAGTTCCCTGTTCCAGAGATCCTTCAAAGGGATAATTAATAATGCCTTACGGGAGACCAATCTAAAGGTTTTCACGCGCTGGTATCTGGTTCCGACCAGATTGGCAGCCATGTTTCCGAATTCATCTGATCTCTGTTTCAGGGGATACGGACTCTTGGGCTCTTTCATCCACATTTGGTGGGAATGCCCTCATATCCGAGGCTTTTGGAATAGAATATTCCACCTGTTAAGAAGGATCTCAGGGCAGGCAGTCCCCCAGAACCCAGAAACGGCTCTTATCAATTCTAGACCCGACGGTCTTTCTAAACCCCTTTTAAACTTGCTCATTTCATTTTGCTGGGAGCAAAAATTACAATTGCCAGGGCTTGGAAACAACCTTTGGTCTCCTTCTATGCTGCCAAACAAAAAGTTTCCTGGATCATGACACAGGAGAGGCTTACCAATATAATTCTGGACTCATCACCCAAATTTGATCTAATCTGGGATCCCTGGAAGAAATACCTTAAATTACCCCCTTGAACCAATGGTGCCTTGCTCCTATACTATGCTCCCTGGTGCCTTACTTTTCTTACTTCTCTTTCCCTTCTCTTCTTGGTTCTAGCCTTCTCTTGATTCTTCGGTTCTTTCAAGCCTTTCCTCATCATTTTGGCTCTTGATGTGGTGTTGGCGCATGACCAGCGTTATCAAACCCCAAGACTGGGGTTGGGTGCTAGTGCAAGTACCTCTACTTGATAAGTTAATAGTCTAGTTTACTTTTTAATTACTGGGTTGTGGCTCTAGCTTCAATGGTATACCAGGCCGCTCCAGGCCTACAGGAAACTATCTGGTATATTAAATGGCATTACTTATCTATCAACGCAGGAGGAAATCTGTAAATACTTTTTTTTTTCATCTCTCTCTTATGTAGTTAGTTTACTTTTGGTATCTCTCAGCCCACAGCTTGTTTCCGTTAGGGGTGGACCTGGGGATATCTCAAAGGGGGAGAGAGAGAAGGAAAGAAGAATGATGCTTTCTCTAGTTTGTCCTTTCCTGCTAACTGTATCCGATTTTGAGTTATGCCATGATCACTGATACATTTCTGGCCCTGCGAGGCCGAGGTATATTCAATTACATTTGCCAATATGTTTGAGGCTCTTATGTTTCTTATGGCGATTTCTGTTTTTGTATTAAAAACTCAATAAAAACCTTTAAAGAGAAAGGTAACCATCCTCACCTGTGATCTGTTTGCTTGTAATTAGTGTGTGTGCATAAAAGGTCAATGGGTTTCTGGACTCCTGATAGACCCTTCCATCTTTCATCCAGTGCCAGAAACATCAGTGCAGCACTGTATGAAAGATGCAAGGGTCTGTCAGGAGTCCAGAAACTCATTGACCTTTTATACACACACACAAATTGATGGTTACCTTTAATAGCCATTCAAACCCCTTTGTGTCAACTTGTGTGCATGTTATCAGGCCAAAATCACCAGGGTATGTAAACTTTTGATCACGGTCATTTGGGTAGTTTCTGTTGTCATTATGATTTAAAAAGAGTAAACACAGTTGACTGATAATAAATGGCTTCAGCCAAACACTAACCATGAGTGAAAGAAATGTTTTTTTGTTCTCATTCATATTCTCTGAAAAATGGCCAAGAAATCATAAATTGTGCCAGGGTATGTAAACTTATGAGCACAATTGTATAATCTATAGTTATTAATAACTTGCTTCCTAGTTGGCACATGTATAGATATTATTACCATCATTATCATACTATTTGAGGCGTTATTCAGAAAGGATCAAAACCAAGGTCAGCTTGTTAGGAACTAAATGTGTTGGGTTTACAGAACGTGGTCAAATGAATAATTGCTTATAAAGCAATTTAAGTCTAACTCCACATTCAACCCCTTTGGTTGGAGAGTATCGGTGAGGTAAATTCATCTAGTCTCACTCTTGGACATCTCCCTCACCATATTAGAACCTCTCCAAGAGGGGCTCAGTTTCTCTATATCCCAAAATAACGGACCTGAAGGGTCTCTGTTGTGTTTGCACCTGAAGTGTAGGGACACGCTGTGGTCTTTGTATCCTATTAAAATGTTATGGATATGTTCAGATACTCATTTGGCCAGAGTCCTTTTTGTACGGCCTATATACATGAGACCACAAGGGCACTTCAAGGCATAGACCACATGGGTGCAATTGCATGATATGAATTCTCTAATTTGAAACACCATGCCATTAGCTGTAGAGCAGAAGAAGGTTAGCCCTCTCAAATGTGTGTTGGTCTGTTGACAAGCCTTACACCTTCTGCATGCATAAAAGCCCTCTCTGTCCCAAAACATTTGTGGTCTTTGGGGTGGGACTAACACCTTCTCCACCACCCTATCTCCAAAAGTGGGGACTTTTCTGTAAATAAACATGGGGTCCTTGGGTAATTTATTTTGAGGACTTTGTCCATACTTAATATGCCCCAATGTCTTTTAATTATCTCCTCAACTTCCCTAAATTGGGAGTGGAAGTTACTGATAAAGTCCCACTCCTGTCTTTCATCTCTATTTTTCTCCTTATCCTCCAGACATGAGATTTGTGTTTGGTGATTAACTTCTAGAATCGTTAGGTTAACCCCTTGCCGACCGCCGATCGGCAATTGACGGCGACAAGGTGGCTGGTGAGCGCAAATCACCGTCATATGACGGCGGCCGCGAGACCGAGCCTAGCTGTGTTCGGGGAGGGCCAGGGAGCGGGTGTGGTGGCTTCGATTGCCGCCGGCTACCCGCGATGACCCCCCCGGAGCGAAGGAACGGAGGTCCGTGTATGTAAACACGGACCTCCGTTCTGTGAAGGGGGAAGGGCTGTGATCACAGCCTTCCTGTACATGGAGGCTGTGACCACTTCCCTTCCCCAGCTAGGGCAGTCCCCCCACAGTTAGAACACGCCCAGGGAACACTGTTAACCCTTAGAGCGCCCCCTGCAGGTTAACCCCCTTCACTGCCAATGGCATTTACACAGTAATCAGTGCATTTTTATAGCACTGATCGCTGTATAAATGCCAATGGTCCCAAAAAAGTGTCAAAATGTTTCGACATGTCCGCTGAAATATCGCAGTACCTCTAAAAATCGCAGATCGCCGCCATTACTATTAAAAAAATAAATAAATAAAAACCCCAAAAATGAATTCTCATCATCCGTAAACGCGACCACTTTTGCGCAAACCAATCAATCTTATGTTTAGGTTTTTTTTTTATATTTTTTTGTAAAAAAAAGTGGCAAAAACCGGCTAAATATAAGAAGGAGTATAAACGCTATTTTTTTTAGCGTTAGCCGCAAATAACTAACCAAACGCGTTTTCACCAGCGCAAATGCCTACCACTCTTAAGTAAAGACCCCAAAAAAAAAAAA
>BLSH010503419.1:412335-426916 GCA_018402905.1 Glandirana rugosa
TCTCGAAAGAAAACCACCATAAACTAGTGGCGACGCAGTAAAGATTAGCGGCGATATTTGTTTTCTTCTCGCTGTTAAAACGTTTTTTTGGGTTTAAAGAATGAAAAACGATTGTATGTTTAGGTTTTTTTATATATTTTTTTGTAAAAAAAAAGTAGCCAAAACCGGCTAAATATAAGAAGGAGTATAAACACTATTTTTTTTAGCGTTAGTAAAAATCGCAGATCGCCGCCATTACTATTAAAAAAATAAATAAATAAAAACCCCAAAAATGAATTCTCATCATCCGTAAACGCGACCACTTTTGCGCAAACCAATCAATGAACGCCGATTGCGATTTTTTTTATCACAAATATGAGGAAGAATATAAATCGGCCAAAACCGATGAAAAAAAAATGTTTTTTTATATATTTTTTTGGATTTGTATGTTAGCAAAAAGTAAGAAATTTGGGTTTTTTTGCAAAATTGTCGCTCTTCTTTTGTTTATAGCGGCGATTAGAAATGACGCAGCGGTGATCAAATACCACCAAAAGAAAGCTCTATTTGTGGGAAGAAAAGGACGCAAATTTCGTTTGGGTACAACATCGCACGACCGCGCAATTGTCAGTTAAAGCGACGCAGTGCCGAATCGCAAAAAGGGCTCCGGTCCTAAAGCTGGAAATCCTTCCGGGGCTGAAGTGGTTAAGCTGTTCAGCTTTATACCCTATTTCTATAAATCTGTTTTTTAGCACCTCTGATTGAACCAAATAGTCGGAATCATACGTACAGTTCCTTAGTACCTGTGTAAATTGGCCCCTGCGTATATTGCGTAGCCACATGGGTTGGCGTCTACTATGTATCGACAAATAACTATCTGATGCCTTAAAGTATACTTTTGTAACTAAGTGGCTGGATTGTCTTAAAAAAGGTCACATCCAGATAGTTCACCTGATTGTTACTACATTGATAGTCCAATTTGATGTTATTGGTATTGGTATTAAGAAAATTCATGATGATTTTAGGATCGAGATTATATACATGTGTATAGAAATGATTTAAACCAGTTTTTATTCTTAATTTTTTTTTTTTTATTAGTGTCTTTTAATGTTTAATGCTTTTAGGATTGTTTTTCAAAATATAATAATTTTCTTTGAGGATGTATACATTTGTGAATATTGATTTTATATATCAATTTGAGCTATGGCTGTTCGCGGTAAGGACCGTGGTTGAGCTATCTTTGATTGCTGAAGGAGTTAAAATGCCTGCTCTCTAGAAATTATAAAGCTGCAAGCCTGTGCTGTATGGTCACGCCTATTGACAGAGACAGAATGAGGAAACGCATCTAGGCACGACCACACGGCTTGCTGCATCTGTCAGCTGTTTCTGATGTCTCACCCCGGGAATTACCGAGGATGACCAAACTCCCAGGAGTGGACAGTACTGAGACATACTGTATAGAGTGCTGCTTGATAACGAATGCCATTGTTTATTGATGTTTGTAAGTGCAATATGAGAGTCAGAGCTTGGCTGAATATAGGAAGAGCAACCACACACCATCGATCCAGGTGATCCAATCGGGATATCCATGCAGATGTTTCCCTGTCTGTACACACAAGTTTTTGAATACAAAGGCGTTCTATTTATATATTTCAGGTGAGTGCAAATCTTAAGGGAGCGGGATCACGAGGTATGGTGAAGGTGGTCTCCCCATACATCTGCAAGAACCTTCATTTGAACTGTGACCTGAGTTTTTACTGATTTGGAGGATTTTACACTGGGTTGATATTTAGGACACTGCCATCCAATCACTTGAACAATATTCATGGTGTGTTTTCATTTCAGGTCAATAGGATCTGTCTGCGTATTATACATGGAATAATGCTGCTTTAGCCTGATGGACTAAATTTGAGGACCTATATTGGCTTATATTTTGTATGACTTTTATTATTATAGCAGTTGCTTAGGTGTCAATTATCGTTTTCTGTTTCTAAGCGCCGGATAAGTGATATTATTTACTTCTAGGCTGATATATCATTTAATAAACAGTTTGCGAAATATCATGCAACAAAGGGGTGAAGTTTTCCCGGTGATGTCATTGCCCAAATATGGCCATGTGGTATATTTGGTCAGTGATATCACAGTACCCCCACCCTTTTTCTTCTAATGGGGATGGGTTCAATGTAAGACATTATAAAAATATAACAGATTACCTCAGCAACAGAAAAGAAACAGGAACAGTTACAGCTAACTTTGACACATTGCTTGGTCACCAGAGAGAGTTTGGCAACTGTGAAGGCAGTACACATGTCTTCCTGGGGGCCTTGGGGGGCTCACACATGTTCCTCTTGCCTTCTATGTTATGGTGTGGAGTGCATTGTTTAGTTGGTTGTGGTAACAGTTCTCGCCAATAGCAGGAATCTGGAACTCCCTGTACCAGTCAGGGACTGGAATCAGGAGGACATTCAGAAGCTCAAAAAATTGTGGCAGATCCATAGAAGTTGGAATGGAAAATGATCTGCCCTGTATGGTATCTCAATTTTTGTGAATATTTAATTTTATATATATATATATTTTTTTTTTTTATTATAACTTTTCATGTGACAACACTGAAAAAATTACACTTTGCTACAATGTAAAGTATTAAGTGTACAGCTTGTATAACAGTGTAAATTTGCTGTCCCCACAAAATAACTCAACACACAGCTATTAATATCTAAACCACCATCAACAAATATGAATACACCCCTAAGTGGAAATATCCAAATTGGGCCCAATTAGCCATTTTCCCTCCCCGGTGTCATGTGAATTGTTAATGTTACATGGTCTCAGGTGTGAATGGGGAGCAGGTGTGTTACATTTAGTGTTATCGCTCTCACTGTCTCTTACTGGTCAATGGAAGTTCAGCATGGCATCTCATGGCAAAGAATTGGAGGATCTGAAAAAAGAATTGTTGCTCTACATAAAGATGGCCTAGGCTATGAGAAAATTGCCAAGACCCTGAAACTGAGCTGCAGCACGGTGGCCAAGACTATACAGCGGTTTAACAGGACAGGTTCCACTCAGAACAGGCCTCACCATGGTCGACCAAAGAAGTTGAGTGCACATGCTCAACATCATATCCAGAGGTTGTTTTTGGGAAATAGACGTATGAGGGCTGTCAACATTGCTGCAGAGGTTGAATGGGTGTGGGGTCAGCCTGTCAGTGTTCAGACCATACACCTCACACTGCATGAAATTGGTCTGCATGGCTGTCATCCCAGAAGGAAGCCTCTTCTAAAGATGATGCACAAAAAAGCCTGCAAGAAGCTTGCTGAAGACAAGCAGACTAAGGACACAGATTACTGGAACCATGTCCTGGGGCCTGATGAGACCAATATAAACATATTTGGTTCAGATGTTGTCAAGCACGTGTGGGGGCAACCAGATGAGGAGTACAAAGACAAGTGTGTCTTGACCTACAATCAAGTGTTTTGGTGGGAGTGTCATGGTCTGGGGCTGCATGAGTGCTGCTGGCACTGGCATTTGTTTCTGTTACTTTAAGGTCATTAGAATGCAATTAATGAGTGATTCAAATAGATGCATTTTGTAAATCACTGAATAATTTAACAATTTTGCATAAATTTACTAGAGTGAAAAAAAAAAGTGAAACAAACATGTAATTTTGACTTTTTAAAATTATATTTATATGAATGTGTTTTTTTTCAGTTACTTTATGCTTTTAGTATAAATCATGGGCAACTGGGAGAAATTTGACTGAAAAAACTCCATCATTTAAAACATTGAAAAATTGTCACTTTATCAAAGGATTAAATATGATAAATCAGAAGGTTTGTAACTGGTTGCCTAATCTATTTGGACCTACATTGTAGAATTTGCAATCATAAAAGAGAAGCATGACATATTAAGTTAATTAATGACAACCTATGATAGTCAAAGATGCAAGCTTTAAATAATGTAGTATCTGCTTGGAGCAACCATTTTGATTAGCCATATAAAATTGGTGTTAACAGACAGATTGTTACTGTTTATCCTTGATATTGCCATATGCACTAAAATGTCAATTCCCGCAGTTCTGCACAGTGTGACAGGATATATAAAGTGCCATTTGGGGAAATTGCTTTGGCTGTGTATGAGAGTTCCATTAAACTGAAATTAGTATTCAGTGGATAGTTTGTAAGGTTACACTGGATAAATGGTCCAGCAAATGGTGGCAAATGAGCTACAAAGAACTTTATATTGGAAAGGTTTTATATCTATTATGTGGCAATTTAGAATGTATAAGAGCATGTGTTAGAAAATACATTGAACCATATTAAAAGTATCTTTATAAAGTGTACACACTCAAAAATGAATATTCTCCCTTGGTATTTTCCAAATAAAATGTACATAAAGTCATTAAGTATAAAAAGTGACTGCAGGAAATATGCACTTTCAGGATCTGATTTATGCTTTGTGCAGCCAAGAAATAAAATGATAGCATGCTGGGCATTACTGTGGTGCTATCATTGATGTATACCCCAAATGCTGCATCCTAAGACATATAAATCAACTCCCTGGGGATCAAAACCAGGTCTCACTGATATTGGGAATAAATACAATCAAGCAAATCAATAGAAGAAGCAGAAAAAAGATCACCAAATCATACCAATTTAGTCAGGATTTCTGACTATTTTTAAATGAAACAAATAGAACCATTTTACAACTTTTTTATTCATAAAAATATTCATTATTGGGGATTCATTT
The DNA here is from genome assembly GCA_018402905.1 of Glandirana rugosa. NCBI lineage: Eukaryota > Metazoa > Chordata > Amphibia > Anura > Ranidae > Glandirana > Glandirana rugosa. The sequence goes on from BLSH010503419.1 coordinate 417,058, forward strand.
CTAAAAGAGGTACCAGTCAGAAAAAATTTGATCCCCAGAGAAATATACTTTCAAACTGCTATGTTAACATTTGGGATTTTCTTGTCCTATAATAAACCAAAGCAAATTTTAAAACTAAACAAAATCACATGAATAACTTTATTTTCCGCTCTGGCTTGCATACCCCCACCCTTAACTGGGATATCACACGGTAGAACCAAGGTATATCCACCAACAGCAAATACTACACTATGCAGCTTACCAGATTGTATGACCCTATGAAGGAAGAGGTCATATGATGCTTAGATAACAGAAGTGTCAAAACACCTGCTGATCATGTTAACTATTTCTTTCTTTAGATCCTACAACTATAGAAAGGCCCATGGCAAGCCTGCAAAATTGATATTTTTAAAGTAGTGGTCTCTATAATTTTTCTACTTTGGGCACCAGATTTGTAATATAGTTTTTTTTGTTAGTTAACCCTTCAGGGTGTGGGCTTTGAGGTCTGTGCACAATACTGGGTGATGTGACTCTTCCTGACTCCACCCAATGTGTTTCGGCTTCTAGGTCATCATCAGGGGCTGTCAAGTGTGCTGTTTACACTCTTACTCAAATTCAACATTGAGTTCTCCATTTAGTGTAGCACTTCCTTTTTACTTAAATGATGTGTATACAAACACAAGCTATTGCTTAATAGAAATATGATGCTTACAAAATCACAGACTAATAATGCATGATACACCTGAGTGATGAAATTAAGTAATACATTTAATTATAATAAAAGGGGAGCTTCCCAGCCCCTGATAATGGCCTATGGGCTGAAACATGTTGGACAGAGTCAGGAAGAGTGACATTAGATTCTACTTTCAGGCTATGCATGCTGTTATTTGATACAGTTTTTACATGTACATAGAGATGGGCTGAACACCGCACGGAACATCATGAAACTTTGGAGCTGAACCCCATGTCATCCATTGAAGTCTATGGGACCTAAACTGGAAAAATCAAAAGTGCCCATTTTAAGGGCTTAACACTCCCAGTACTGCCCTGTGGAATATGTATCAATGAAAAAAAAAGGGTTTTTTTATAAACATTGGCACGGGGAGCCAGTCTGTATGATGAAGCCACAATTTAGTGCACTCGGAACATGATTATAGATTTTTTTGTATAAATTCTGGTTCCTGGATAGAAGTAACAAGTGCAGAAATATTGGACTTTGGGTGTTGATGGTGCCTTCACACCGTAACGCTATATTGATGAAAGCAAGAGTTGGCCTCTCTGTCAAAAATTGAAATGATATTCCCGGTTAAACAATGCTGGAAAAATTGGGCTTTGGATATTGGTGGTTCCTTATTGCTGTAACCCTATAGAGGTACTCTTGATGAAAGCAAGGATTGGCCTTGCTGTAAAAATTGAAATGGTATGCACTTGTCAAATAGGTACGGAGAAATTGGTCCTTGGGTGGTAATTGTGCCCATGAAACCTATACCAAGAATTTCTTCCAGATAAAATAAACACCAACAAAGCTAGGAAGCTTAGACAGCCTTGTAGAGATTCTAGATCCAGAAAAAACGTAACCAGCGATATCGGCATCAGGCGCTTGATAGCTGCTGCTAATCCAGGAATAATTGATTTTGATAAATGCCAGCTGGTGAATGGAGCCTGTGGATAGAGGCACACTTTTATCTGTCACGAAACCTCCAGCAGTGCTGAATTCCCATTCGGAAAGCATGCTAGGTGTAGGGCAGCCCAGCAGCTCAATTACATACTGGGCAAGTTCTGGCCAGTGGTTCTATTTAGAGTTGAGCGAACCCGAACTGTAAAGTTCGGGTTCATACCAGACTTTAGGGTGTCTGTGTCCCGAACCTGGACATTTGAGAAAAAGTCCGGGTTCGGTTATTTTTTCGCGCCTGTTGAATATCTGCAGGGCAGCCAATCAACAAGCGTTTCACTCGTTTGCCCTTAGAAGCCATCACAGCCATGCCTACTAATGGCATGGCTGTGATTGGCCATGCATCATGTGACCCAGCCTCTATATAAGCTGGAGTCACGTAGTGCTGCATGTCACATCATCTCATACTAGTGTAGGGAGAGGATGCTGCTGCTGTGAGGAAAAGATTAGCTTTAGAAAATCATCTCATACTAGTGTAGTGAGAGGATGCTGCTGCTGTGAGGGACAGATTACCTTTAGAAAATTTGTTAAAAACAGTGATTTATTGGTGGGTGGGTGGGTATTATGTTAGTTCAGTTGGCAACATTTTGGCATATTTAACTACTTCAATACTATGCACTTAGAACACTTTCCTACCAGACCATTTTTCAGCTTTCAGTGCTGTTGCGCTTTGAATGACAATTGCGTGGTCGTGCGACGCTGTACCCAAACAAAGTTTTTATTACTTTGTTCCCACAAATAGAGCTTTCTTTTGGTGGTATTTGATCACCCCTGCGGTTTTTATTTTTTGCGCTATAAACAAAAAAATACAGAACATTTTGAAAAAAAAAAACAATTCTCTATTTCTGTCACAAAACTTTGTAAATAAGTAAATTTTCTCCATCACTGATGGGCACTGATGAGGCTACACTGACGGGCACTGATGTGGCAGTACTGATTGGCACTGATGAGGTGGCACTGATGATGAGGCACTTATATGCAGCAATGATGAGCACTGTTAGGCGGCACTGATAAGCAGCACTGATGGGCACTGATATGCAACACTGATGGGCACTGATATGCAGCACTGACGGGCACTGATAAGCGGAACTGATGGGCACTCATAGGCGGCACTGATTGGCACTCATAGGCGGCACTGGGCACTGATAGGTGGCACTGTTGGGCACTGATAGGTGGGTACTAGTAGGTGGCACTGGTGGGCACTGATATGTGGCACTGGTATGCACTGATAGGGGCACTGGTACACACTTATAGGGTCAATGGTGGGCACTCGTGGGCATATGTACTGAAAGGGGCCCATTCCTTGGTGGTCTAGGGTGGCATCTGAAGGTGGCACTGAGTGCCATTCATATTGGGCACTATGCCCCTTACCTGGTGGTCTAGGGTGGTCTCCCTGGTGGTCCAAATCGGCTCCCTGGTGGTCCCTGGTCGGCTCCCTGGTGGTCCTGGGTGGGCACATTGCTGGTGGTCCCTGGGCAGGCTCCCTGGTGGTCTAGTGTGGTGATCCTAGGGGGGCTGTGCTGATAAATTATCAGCACAACCCCCCCCTGTCAGGAGAGCAGCCGGTCGGCTCTCCACTACTTAGGTCTGCAGACCCGAGTACAGGAAAAGCCGATAAATGGCTTTCCTGTGTTACACTGTGACCAGCCGTGATTGGTCATGGCTGATCACATGGTAAGGTGCTTTGGATGGAAGCACTTTATTGAGATCGGTAATGGGGGGGTCAGATTGACCCCCCACACCACTGATCGCCGGAAAGCGCACACCACATAAAAAGTGTGTCTACATTGCTGGTTTTAAAAAAAAATATTCCAAATACTACATTTGCGGCCAGCGCTGCATTTCTTGCACAAAAATAAATAGTGCGTCTACATTGCTGGTTTAAAAAATATATATATTCTAAATACTACATTTGCGGCCAGCGATGCATTTCTTGCATAAAAATAAAAAGTGCATCTACATTGCTGGTTTAAAAAAAAAAAAAAACATTCTAAATACTACATTTGCGGCCAGCGGTGCATTTCTTGCACAAAAATAAAAAGCGTGTCTACATTGCTGGTTTAAAAAAAAAGAATAATAAATAGTGCTACATAGTACATTTGCACCTTGCTGTGCATTTCTTGCACAAAATTAAAAAGTGCGTCGACATTGCTGGTTTAAAAAAAATAATAAATAGTGCTACATAGTACATTTGCACCTTGCTGTGCATTTCTTGCACAAAATTAAAAAGTGCGTCTACATTGCTGGTCTAAAAAAAAAGAAGAAAAAATAGTGCTACATAGTACATTTGTACCTTGCTGTGCATTTCTTGCACAAAATTAAAAAGTGCGTCGACATTGCTGGTTTAAAAAGAAAAAAAAAATAGTGCTACATAGTACATTTGCACCTTGCTGTGCATTTCTTGCACAAAATTAAAAAGTGCATCTACATTGCCGGTTTAAAAAATAATATAAATTTGTGTTAAATAGTACATTTGCGTCCAGAATGAGGAGAGCGTCAAATAACGGATGTGGTCATGGTCGTAGTGCTGCTGGTGTTGGTGGTGTTGGTGAAGCTCCTGTTGCAAGGAGAGGACGTGGTCGATCTGTGCCAGCTACACGCACAAGTGAAACACCTTCCTCAGGTGCGAGTAGCCGACAGAACCTTCAACATTATATGGTAGGCCTGAATGCCACTCAATGAATGGTGAGGCCAGAACAAGCACAGGCAATAGTAGATTGGGTGGCTGACAATGCCTCCAGTTCCTTCACATTGTCTCCCACCCGGTCCCTTGCTGAAAGCTGAGTTGGCACCTGAACCCCATGGCCATCTGTCATTTACCTCAGCCCCTTGTAAATCAGCCATTGGTATACTTAAGTAAACTTATCCTTTTTTTTTTATAGAACATAAGTCTTTATTGGAATTTGTAACAGGAGAAACATGAAAAATAAACCACGGTACATTTTATATTGAAAAAGTGAACCCGTGCTAGAACATCTCTGGTTTTGTCGGCAGATAGTGATCTTTTTTTTTTTAATATGTCTCAATATTTTGGGGGTTACCCCAATTAAAAAAAAAAACAAACAAACAAAAAACAGTGTTGGCTACCTCCTCCTCCTCCACTGCCACTTCCACCTACACCGCCACGATCACCGCCTCCTCAACCTCCTACTCCACATCCACCTCCTCCTCTATTTTTATTTTTTTATGTGATTTTAAGTTATTTCCCTATCCACATTTGTTTGCAGGGCATTTGTCCTACTCTTACCCCCATTTTGCTTCCTTTTGCAGCCCTCTAGCCCTTTCCAGGACTTTTTTAGAGTCATTTTAGTGCCCAAAAGTATGGGTCACCATTGACTTCAATGGGTTTTTGGGGTTCTGGGTCAAGTTCGGGTCAAGTTCGGGGCTGAACTCTAACTTTTTCGCGAAGTTCGGCTGAACCCGCTGAACCCGAACATCCAGGTGTCTGCTCAACTCAAGTTCTATTCTCATGACCCAGTAACCCAGTGGATCATCAACTGGAAAGCTCTCCGTGTCTGTTTTCACCCCTAGATAACCTCCCACCATATGATCCAAATACTGCCAATGGGATGTGGAAGCTGACAGCCCTGGGCACTGAGGACTATAAAAAATTTGAAACTGTAACCTAGCAGAGTCTGGAAAGGCATTACATAAACTCCTCATTAAGGTATCCTCAAGATATTTCATCCTCTGCTCTCTTGTAATGGTGGTCAAAGAGGGTTGCCATTACCAACCAATAGTCATTCTTCTCCTTGATGCCACAAATTCTCGGGTCCTTTTGCAGGCTTTGAAGCATGAGGGAGGCCATGCACTGCAAGTTTGCAGAGGCATGAGAAGCAGAGTCCTTGGGGTCACTGAGGATTACAGTATCTGGAATTGCCTCCTCCTAGCCACGTACTACTCCCAAGGGTTCTGGGGATGGAAAACCATCTCTTAAGGTTTGACGTATGTCTTCCTCTGCTTCAATGTCTCCAGAACTGCCAGAATTCTCCTCTTGTGTTCTGTTGAGTTGCAAGAATGGTGTCTGCATGAAGCAGCCTTGAGAGGTAAGGAAGTTCTCCTCTTCCACCTGCTGCTTTGCCACGAGTGCCCTGTCCATAATGCCACGCAGAGTCTGCTCCAGCAGGAACACAACAGGGATTGTGTCACTTATGCATGCATTGTCATAGCTAATAATCCATGTCGCTTCCTCAAATGGTGACAGCACAATGCATGCATCCTTTATCAGCAGCCATTGGCGTAGGAAAAAAAAAGTTGAGCTGGCCTGAGCCTATCATTGTGCCCTACTCACACAGGTACTCATTGATGGCCCTCTGCTGCATGTGCAGCTGCTGCAGCATTGCCAAAGTTGAGTTCAACATGGTAGGCATGCCACAAATAAGGCTGTTTACAGGCAGATGGAATTCCTGCTGATTTCAGCCAGCTGAGCACTGGTTGTGTATGACCACCTGAAATGGCTACAGACACTTCTGGCCTGCATTAGCAGATCTTCCAACCCTGGGTATCTGTTTAAAAAACACTGCACCACTAAAGGACATGTGCCAGGTATGGCACATGTGTCAAGTTTCCCTGTCTACAGCTGGCATGGCGTGAACCACCGCTGAAAGAATCTTTTCTCTGGTGTGACTCCTGTCCCCTAGACAGACCAGCTGAAGCACTGCATGGCATCTTTTAACCTGACTCATTGAATAGCCCCTTGAACGCTTAGTGGGTACTGGTGGTTAAAAGGACAATTCAGCAGAGGAGGGCATGGAGGAGGAGGAGGGGGTGGAGCTGACATATCTTGCATCATCACCACCAGCTGTATGGAGATGTGGTGGCAAAACTAGCTGCAACACTGAGCACTGTCCTAAACTTCTGAGCTACAACCAGAGTTACCCAGTGTGCTGTGAACTAAATAGATTGTCCCAGACCATGCTTGCTGGACTACGTGTCAGCAATAATGTGGACCTTGCAGCTGACTGCCTTGCACAACGATGCCACAACACTGCCTTTCACATGATGGTACAGAGCTGGAATTGCCTTATGAGCAAAGAAATAGCGACTGTGAACCTGCCATTGTGGCACAGCACATTCTGCAAAATCACGAAAGGGGCAGAATTCATAAGGCGAAAAGGCAGGAGTTGTAAAGCTAGCAGCTTTGATAAGCTTGAATTTAGACGTTCGGCATGTGGGTGGAAGTGACTATATTATTTTTCACTGCAGCAGATGGGGCAGAAAAAATTGCCTGCTATAGTCTACAGCTGGTGGTGTGCTGCTGGCAGATGTGCTGCAAGGACCTGTGACACCCTTTGCTATACCATCATGCCTGTCAGTGGAGGCTGCTGAGAGGACATGAGATATAGTGGGACTAGACCTGAAAGGTGAGGAGTGATGAGAAGCAGAATTGTGTGCCTTTTGTGTGACTTTCAGGTGCTCTTGCCAATGGGCTGAGTGGCGGGAGGTTAAATGCCTTGTCAAGCATGTGGTACCTAAATGACTGGTGTTTTTGCCATGCTTGATCTGCTTGAAGTTTGCAAATTGCAACAATGTGATCGTCTGCACATTGGCTGCCAAAAAAGGACCAGACAGCTGAGCTGTGGAAAGTGGGCCGGGAGATAACAGTTTGACAATGTGATGGAATAGGGTGACTGCTCTCTACTCTTCCATGATGGCTGCCTTGTTGGGGTTGTGCCCCACCCTCACTTTTCTCCACTGCTCTATCTGGCCCCCAAGGTGTGTCAGTGACCTCATCATCATCATCATCATCATCCCCTTCATCCTCATCACCACTAAAGCCAACCTGGCAATTTGCTGTGGCTGGGGGAACATGACTGCCAATTTGTTGTTTACCAGTGTTCTCCCCTCTCTGTAGGCTCATATTTCTACCTTCCTTAACTTCCGAACCAAAATCCGAATCAAGTAATGCCTGTACATTGTCAAGGAGCAAGTGGCTGACACTGTGTTCAAACAACTCTGCAGATTCCTCCATGCATGATGCTGGGGCTATGGCAGGAGTAGCTGTGAACAAGGCAGAATAAGCCATTTTGGCAGCTGTGGTGGACTGCACACTAGTATCTGCTTGGGTGATAGAGGATGAGGATGGATTAGTAAGCAACATCTCTTCTGAATGCTGTGGCTGGGATAGCATGGGCAACATCATTAAACAGAAGAAATGGTGCCCTGTCTGAGGACAGACCATGTCTACCTTTGCCTGTGGACACATATTCTGCTTGCCCCCTCACAGTACCATGGGAATGTCTGCCTTTCCTTGTTGGCCTCCCAGACATGATGGGGAGGTTTATTGCCGAAATGTAATAGAGACGGAGTAATGTGTACGTGGATGCACTTTAATCAATGGAAATTGGTGTTTGGTGCACTTGATTGTGTACTCACTACACAGACATAATCCACTGACACGCTACAATACACTGCAGTAAAACTGCATTGACGCACTTCAACATCCTCCAGCAAGACTGCACTGATGCACTTCAATATACTGCAGTAAAATTGCAGCAATGCACTTCAATATATTGCAGTAAAACTGCACTAACGCACTTCAATATACTGCCGTATAAGTACACTAATGCACTTCAATATACTGCAGTAAAGGTACCCTGGTGCACTAAAGTATACTGCAGTAAATGTGCACTAACGCACTACATTATACTACAGTAAACGTGCACTAATGCACTTCAATATATTGCAGTAAACGTGCACTAACGCAATTCAATATACTGTCATAAAAGTACCTTGATGCACTTCAATATACCGCAGGAAATGTACACTAATGCAATTCAATTTACTGCAGTAAAACTGCACTAGCGCACTTCAATATACCAACAAACATTTGAATGCCCCAACAATTTGGGTGTTTGCTGAATGGGCGAACAGCCAATGTTCAGCCCGAATCCATGCTCGGGCCAAACCGTTCACTCAACACTACATGTATGCTTTATTTCAAATAACTGGTAATGATTCACAGAGTTTAAGTGTTTTTCTCTTTCTATCTATGGAGTTAACTGCTGTATTCAGATATGCCTCCAGAGTGTTCAGAGCATCAAAAAACTATGAGAAATCATCTGATGAAAGAGATCTCCAATGGGGCCATTGAATACCCTGACATTTCAGTCATCTAAACACTACATGACTCTTTCTTTGTGGGGTCATACAATTTGATATACTGTTGTTTTATGCTATACCAATTATGGCTGGAGATGTGGGAATTACAGAGAAAATATATTGTGCCTTACTGTTGTTGACATTTTTTAGGGACTGTATATTTATTTAGTGCAGCTAATTTTTGCTGAGCTGTTTATTTGAGATTGATTTACTAAAGGCAAATAGATTGTTCACTTTACAAGGGAATTTTCACTTAGCTTAGTGATGTGGGGAAATTCCCTTTGCAAAGAGTACACAATCAACTGCAAGGAAAATAAAAAAAGCTGCATTTTTGCTTGAAAATGATTGTCAAGAAAGGAAAAGGGGGAAACAAGAATGGGTCAGCCAACCATACAGGGTGGTACTGTGGATGGCTAAATCACTTTCCTGATGCCAACATGCAGCATACTAGTGATAGAGCTCCGCCTCTTGGCCACTCCCTCAGGCCCAGTGAACAGCATAAAAAAGGCTTAGTTAGCTTCCCCACCATTCTTCTTTCTTTCTTCATACCTCCACGCACCAGTGAAGAGTAAGCAGTTCTATGTCCCCACCTCTGCCTCTGTGCAGTAGCCGTCTGGGTTCAAGCCTCTCCCAGTGCAAAGACCCAGTGCTCTGGCCGCTAAATTGCGCTAAAAAGCCTGAGCGCCCCTTCTTTGGGTCTTGATGGGGCCCTGCAGTGTTTCCTCTTTAGGAACGAAATCTGCCATTATGTAAGTGTCTGTGGGCTGAGGCTTGGGAGGGCCAGCTAGTTCATTTTCCTTTTTTGGTTCCTTGCACCATACAGGGCTGCCATTCCCTTTTATTCTGTTCTGTCTCATATGTGTTCTCCCTTACCTTGGTCTGTTTCGCTTTTGAGTGCCTACCATGTCTCCATGTTTGTTAGTGTTCTGTTCCCCTCTTGTTTGCCCAAGTGGGCATCTAGACCATGCTGCCTGGGGCATCAAAAGCTCACTTTTGCCAGCAATGAGGGATGCAGTCCTGGGGGAGCTCCCCCTGCTGATTTTTAACAGGTAGTACACAAAAAAGTGTGTATATATATATATATATATATATATATATATAATATAT
>BLSH010503419.1:431176-443761 GCA_018402905.1 Glandirana rugosa
CCCCCGATGGACTGACCCTATTGACTTCACTCAGGTTTTATCGTAGAACGTGGTATTAATTATTTCTATAAGCCACAATGGACAATTGACACTTGTGGAGGCCCGTCAGAAATGAGTGGTCGGATAACCCATGTTCGCGACACGGTGTCCGGGACGTCCTAAGAACGACCCCGTAACCGTAACGAGACCCCTTCTCCGCTATTCTGAAGAAGAAACCTTGGAAAAGGGAACTTATTAATTATGGTGCAAGATGCTATTTTGGACTCACTTCAGTTATCCCAGTCAGGTAGCCCCCTCCTAGTTGCTACTCTAGCCACTAGAAAAGCAACCTGGCACCCTGGCAAGTGGCGCTCAACCACTCAGTTTTGCTACCCTGGTGAGTGGGCAGCCTGCAGATAATAGCTCCTCTTCATCGGAGGAAGACCCGGAGCTGCTTGGTTTCAGTTTTTTCCTTCGTGGAACAGTGTATCTAGGCGGTCATGCAGGCCATTACATGAGTAAAAAGACAAAGTCATATTTACTCTTTCTTCAAAATGGCAATTCCTTCTGCGTTTATGGAAGAATTTAATTAGATTTAATCAGAGGGATGACAAAGTCCAGAGAAAGTTTCTCCTTTGATTGTCTATACAGGTTTTTTCCTTGTCAGAGACCGGATATAGCATCACTGAATTCCATGCCCACAGTAAATGCAAATTTAGCCTAGTAACGAGGTGACCAATAGGGGTCTACCGTCCAGCAGTTGCCCTTATCTTGCTGACTAGTGCTTTAGGTTTTTGTTTCCGGGAGATAGAGACAGCTGTTGGAGAGGAAATCCATAAAGCTGATATCATTCGAACCCTAGCCAAGTTGAATGTATCTGTGAACTTTATTGCAGAAGCAGCAATAACCTCAACCAGGTGCCTGGCCATAGCAATGCTATACTTGGTCACGGCTAGGGGGGCCCTATGGTTGAGACCCTGGGCGGTGTCTTGCTTCCTAAAAACAAGATTGGTGTGAGTCACTTTATGGCAGAAGATCTCTGGTAGGAAACTGTAGACAGCCATATCATAAGTGACAGGAGGTAAGTCCGATCTGCTCCCGTAAGACCAGAAGCAAAAGGAAAAGACAATGTTTCTCTCGGCAGGTTACGCTTCTCTAGGTCCAGCTGTCAGCCCAGGGTCCCAGGTAGAGGATGCAAGGGAACTTAGGCAACCTTTCACAAGGCCCATAAGTGAAAATACTTGGGTATACTGCAAGTACCCACTAAGCCCTTTTGATGAGTGCATGCCCAGACTCGAGGTAGGAGCCAGAGGGTGAGCTTTATGGGTTTCTGGACAGCATTGTGTACAGATCCTTGGAGTAAGGTATTAGGCACTCATGGTCACTTCGGGGATTCCTAACTGCTCCTCCTCCAGACCATTTCTCTGCCAAATCCACCGCAAAAGCGAGTAGGCTGCTACAATACTTACAGACACTTCAGACTCAAGGAGTCATTGTCCCGGTCCTATTCACAGGAAAGATTGCAGGTTTTCTACCCAACCCCGTTTGTAGTTTGCAGGGGATGGAGGCTAGTGTCCAGTTGCAGATTGAAAGAGGTTAAACATTGTTGGCCCTCTTAGAGGTCTTTAAGATGGAGTCCATTAAAACAGTACAAGCAGTCGGCTGGATGCTACTGCTGGATCGTCAGGATGCCTATCCTCACATCACAAATTTCCTTTTCCTTCCAAAATAAGTAAGTTTGGTGATCGATTAGACACATCTCCACTTTAACAGCCTACATTGTGGCCTATAAATAATAAATATCTCTGAGAATGTTGGCAAGGGTCTCAGTGCCCTGTCAGCTCCACTCAGAGAACAGGGTCTCCGGGTTTGTCGCTACCTGGACATCATTCTTCTTCTATCCAGGGGACTGGAACAATTGCTGTCACACCAAGAGGTCCTCATATATACCCTGCAGAGATATGGCTGGGTTATCAACTTAAAAAAAAAATAGGGCAAAGAGAAGCTGACTTTCTGTAACCTAACAGTTAGTGTAGTTGGGGGTGCTCTGCTAGTTCCTCTGTTTTGCTTACATCAGAGAAAGTGGTGACAGTCAGGAAGATAATTCTGAGGACAGCTACCTTCACTTGTTTGATGGCTTCTCAGTGCCTCAGTCTTCTGGGCTCAACGTCTTTATGCATACCGATGATTCCATGGGCGCCTGTGCAAGTTTCAATGAGGATTCAGGATCAAGCACAGTTGAGAACAGTGTCACTCAGTATGAGTAGCGGTCCACGGTGATGGAAAGACCTTGAGGAAGTCACGTCCCTTTTGAATCATTACACTGGATCACTGCTATGAATCATGTCGGCAAGACAGCCTGGGAGACACACTGTGAGGGACTGTCGGTCAAGGCAAATGGAGATTTCCAGCCAAGGAGGGTAGTCTTGAATGCGCTGGAAGTTCAAACAGCCTTTTTAACACTTTGGCCTTGCTACACAGAATCAAGGTTAGACCAGTCTCCTTGCAGTTGAGCAACAGGGCAACAGTTGCCTATATTCAGCTCTAGGGAGGAACTCTCCATATCAGCAGTATGCTATTGAGAGAGGTGAAACACATAAGGTCTGGGATGGAAGATCACCAGCAAATTCAGGAAGCAGTTTACCTCCCAGCAGACTTTTGAACACATAGGCAGACCGACTATCATGCAAGCTTCTCAGAGCACGAGTGGCTCTACGTCCCAGGTCGTCTCTGAGCTGGTCCATAGGTGGGGCCTACCACATGCAGACCTCTTCACTACCCACAGTAATCACAAATGTTGGGTATGTCTGGTCTTGTTTCCGCACCCCAAGGCACAGGGGGCATACGCTCTGGTCTCTCCTTGGGGCTGCAATCTTGCCTATATATTTTCCCCCAACACCTCTCGTAATGAGATTCCTCTAGAGTCTGTCAAGGGAGAACATGGTTGTCATGGCCAATCCTCCATATTGGTTTTCCTTGGCCATTCACTTCAGGATACAGAAAACATTTCCCCTATGCACATATGCAGACCGGGACTGCAAGCAGGGGTGCTAATAGGGGAGGGGGAGGGAACTCCGGTTGCTCCAGAGTAATCTCTACTTTGTTGAGTGCTAGAAGGCACTCTACTTACAACATCTATGCCTACTTTGTGTTATCTCGGTAGGGTGAGACATTGATCCTACTGCCCCAAGCTGTTCTATACTTCCTCTAGGCCGGGTTGGACATGAGCCTTAGCCTATCCTCACTGAGCTGGCAAGTATCAGCTATATTTGCAATAACAAATTTAAATGGGCCAAAAATCCTTCAGTCTGCATGACTTTTGAAGGCAGTCGTAAGGATTCAGTCACAAACGAAAAGATGTCTTTGCCAGTGTGATTGATTGGTGTTGCTGGATCTCCTGTCCATTCAACTGTTTGCTCCAACAAACCAGCAGTGTTTGGTTTGGGCCATTATCTACAAGACAGTATCTATTGCAAGAACTTTAAGCAAAAGTTTGTCTGAGATTCAAGCTCTTGGAGCTTCAAAAAAAAATTGTTTTCTTTCCAATAAGAGTAGAGTTCTGTCTTGTAGGTCATCTTGTATCAAAGGTAGCAATAGCCCTCTATTTAACAAACATCTGGGAATTGCCTAAATTTCCAGAACATCACATAAGAAAGTCACACTACCTGGACATATTCAGAAAGAAGCACCTGTCCACAATTGCTCCTTTCAGATCATCTAATAAGCCTTTTGTCATTCCAGCTGGAAATCATCAAGGAAAATAGGTTACTGCCTGGATTCTAGCAGGCTTGGTGGTGCATATAGGGCGAAGGGGTATGACCCTCCGTCAGCGGCAGTGCACTTTACCAGAGTGGCAGCCTATTTGGGAGCATCTATAGTATCCATCTGTAGAAGTATCATTGTCATCCAAGCATACCTATTCAAAAAGCAGACCCAGGTGCCTTGTCATCAGTGGACTTTGTAGGAAGGATTTCTCAGTCCACTGTCCCATCCTAATTAGAATATTGGTTTGGCAAGTAGAACTCATCCTGTCAGCTAGTTATTTATCACTAGTATGCTGCCATGTTGGCATCAGGAAAATGGAAATTTGTATCAAATACTTACCATAATTTTCCTTTCCTGGCGCCAAACCTTGGCAGCATACGGGCCCACCCTGTGCATTTCGGTATGTAGCTTGTTACAAAGAATGGGGGGGCTAACTATGCTTTTTTTATGCTATTCACTGGTCCTGAGGGAGTGGTCAAGAGGTGGAGCTACACACAATACAATTTTCGTTATCAAAACATGCCACATCCTAATAGAATAGCACAAAATTAACTTATATAAAGAAATGGACTTTGAAGGCATGTGGTAAAATATTTACAAAATATTATTTTATTGTTACACAGAACAAAGGCTTGAAGGCCTACAATTATCACAACATTTATTATGAGAGATAAAAACAACAGATAGCTAAAGGATGAGTCTATTCAGATGAACACTTAATTTGACATATATTAAAACAATGCCCCGTGAGAGCCTGAAATCCCCAGATTCAGGCTAACCGGGATGGTGTGCAAAACGCCACCATCAGGTAGAGTATCCCTGAGACAGTATAAATAGTCTAATGACTACATCATATTCACATCTAGACATTGTACAAAAAAGTGGGATAAGAACCAAACGCGCAAGAGGCCTTCGTAGGATCGAACAATCAATGAAATAGCTCTTGGTAGGATAGAACAGTCGATGAAATGGCTCAACTAGTTTCATGCTGTGGAATAGCGTTTCTTCTGGAGCCAATAAAATAACTCTAGCGAAAAAACACACATTTATGTCCGTATATCTGGAGACATAATATTAAGAAAAAAATATATACAATATTAATATGTGTGTAACAATCAGGTCTGAACAACACTTACAAATAGTATTAACGTTCAACAGCCAAATGCACTTCCACATGACAGTGGCAGAAAAAAGGACCCCATTCACACAGGGAACCGGCCAACCCGTCAGTCAGATAGCAAAAACATGCATGGGGCCTATATAAAATGCGTCAAAATTAGAATAAACGAAATAATAAGGAAAAGGTAGCCACCTAAGTGGTCAAAAAGATTTTTAGAGGATAGGACGACTTGACTTACTTGGGACTGAGCAGTGTTTTGATAATAAAGCTAGTTAGATAGTCTGAAGGTATTGTCGATAACAGTGTAGTTGGAAGACTGGTCAGTTTCATATATCTCCAGAGAAAATATCCTGGCTCAAAAGGGTGTTATCTGAGGCCAATATCAGACGTGATTGGATGATGGATGTCAAAGGAGCTACATTTTACCCACTAAACTCAGGGAAGTTCCCCTTGCAAAGTGAACAGCCTATTTGCCTTTGGTACATCAACCATATTGTGTTTGAATATACCATTCTAGCAGCTTTCTTTTCTGCTTTCTTGTTCACTATAGGAGAAGTGCAAAGTGTTTTATATTACTATCAGATTGAATTGATTTTGTTTTGAAGTGTTTTATTTTTTTTTGCTAGTGTTTTGTTAACATTCGTTTTTATATAAATAAAGAAGTGAGATTTTGTCAGAGGAATTTTTATTTCCTTATTTGTGTACTGATCAACCTTTAAATACTTGCCTACTGGGCCCTTTCACTCCCTTTCTGTCCAGGCCAAATTTCAGCTTTCAGTGCTGTCACACTTTGAATGACAATTGCATGGCCAAATGCAACACTGCACCCAAAATGTTTTTTATCATTTTTTGAGACAGATTTGAGACAGACAGAATTTAGAAATACATTTAGAAAAAAGTATATTTTTCTTAGTTTCTGTTATAACATTTTGTAGATAAGTAATTTTTCTCCTTCACTGATGTGCACTGATGAGGCTGCACTGATGGGCACTGATATGCTGCACTGATGGGCAGTGATGAGGAGGCACTGATGAGGCTTCGCTTATATGCAGCACTGATGGGCACTGATAGGTGGCACTGATGGGCACTGATAGATGACAGTGATGGGCACTGATAGGCAGCACTGATAGGTAGCACTGATAGGCAACACTGATGGGCACTTATAGGTGGCATTGATAGGCACTGACAGACATCACTAATGGGCACTGACAGGCAGCACTGATGGGCACTGATTGGCAGCACTGCTGGACATTGATTGGCAGCACTAGTGGACACTGATTAGCAGAACTGGTGGGCACTGATTGGCAGCACTGGTGGGCACTGATTGGCGGCACTGGTGGGCACTGTTGGAGCTGCACTGATAATCAGGACACTGAAGATCAGTGCCCCGATTAACAGTGAAGATGTCCTCTGTGTGTATTTGCCGATTATCAGCTCTCCTCTCCTCACACTCTATAAGTGTGGCAAATCCTGTTTACACTGTAATCAGCTGTGATTGAACACAGCTGGTCCCATGGTAAAGAACCGCTGTGATTGGCTCTTTACCTCTATCTGTGATCAGCTGTGTCCAAAGGGCACAGCAATCACAGATCACTGTTAATATGGGGTGCAGAGGGTGCACGGGAAGCCTGATCACTGGAGGTCATCATATGATGCCATCCCGGCAATGTGTGACCATGCTGTAGTTGTCATTTGGCTATATCACGGTTGCGAAGAATTTAAAGTACAATGTATACCTAAAACTTTTTTTTGTTGTTGCTTTGGATAAAGGGTTGAGGGGTTAGATTTGTTATGGCTCTCTGTTTCCCCCTCTATTTTTCCTAATAACTATTGCCACTGGGATTGAAAATGATGGTTCAATTTCGAGTTATTACCAGAACAGGAATATATGAGAAATCTTTCAATGGGAACGCGTGTTCAGGTGACAGCTGCCTAAGAGGGGATTCTTCTCACCTTGAAGAGATTTCCTCTTATTTCATGTGCCCTCTACAGAACAGTATGTAAAGGTGAATCTTTTATACATGACACAGAGTGAAAAAAACAGACAGAGATTTTACCATTACCATTAATCTTTATATAGACTATAATAGACAATTGGACAAATCAGCATGCATATATGCAGGTGGGTAGAAAAAATGCAATGGATTCTCCTGATTTGAAAATCACTTTAATCATCAGTAATTACTGTCACTGTTAGGGGACGCATAAGGACACAGGGATAAGCCACCACAATAAACAGATGTTCACTAAATTGGAGAGAATAGGATTTTCATAGACGAAACACATTTCTTAGAGCTCTTGTACAAGAAAATGAAAAGATAATGCATGTGCTACTTTCATCTTTTTCTGTCTCCCACTGGCAATATCTCTCCCTGGGATATAGGTTTCTGTTTTGGCTTATAACTGATAATTGTTATGCAAGTCATACTCTTTCTTTCCGCTCTCCTACAGTCCTTCTATCTGTCTTGCAGTTCTGGATCTAAAATAAAATTTAAGAGAAGCAGAAGGACACATGCACACAAGCTAACTTTGATGTGACCCTTGACCTTGACTTTTGCTTTCTCATACTGCCACAGATAGTTTTATTTGATTCTCTGTGGGTTGCCTAAGGCAACATTTCGGTAATTCATTTCAACTCAGAGTTTTCCAGTTGCATAAAACAACTTTCTGTCAGAAAACATTTGTTTCTGTAACTCTGTGTTTAAAAGTCCAGAACTATAAATGTAATGTTGATAGCTAAAGACAAAGAAAAAAAAATATTTGTACATTTTAAAAGGTCATTTCATCACTTCAAAAACATCTTGTAAAACATTGTGGAAATGCTTCCTGTTCTTTCATGGACACAAAATAGTTAGAGAGAAAAATAGATACTTACACATACTTAAAAATTCACACTTTTTATATAGGCTGCCATTATGCTTGTTTTCTGTGTGCATATACAGTGGTACCCCTGTTCACAAATGCTTCTGTTCACGAACAACTCGGTTCACGAACAGAAGAGTTCACAAAAATTAGCTTGGTTCATGAACTCCACTTTGGTTCACAAACACAATTTGCAGCCATTTTCCCTGCTTTTCACTGCTCTGGTGAGATCGTGGGTCACAGAGAGACACCGAAAGTGTACAGTACTGTGAAGACACTTACAGTAAAGTATTGAGAAGCTTTCTGATGTGCTTTTTAGCACATACATACATACTGTACATCCAGTAAAATTTAGAGCAAGCATGGTGGTAAGAAGGAAGTGCGGAGCAGTAATGCAGGTGACAAGACTGTGCAAGGTTAGTGTTGTCTCTCTGCATACTGTACTGTACTGTACTTTTTTTCATAGCTTTGTGGTTCAAAAACAAAAAAAAAGTTCAGAACGGATTAACCTGATTTACATTGAACCATAAGGGAACATTTTTCTCTGTTCATGACCAATTCGATTCGTGACCAGAGTCAGTTCACGAATTAAGTTTGTGAACTGACTAAGTATTATCAGTATTATCATCAGAGCATCACTAGACACAGAAATTACAATAAGGCATAGTGATTGAGACAGAAGCCCAATAATGCACCAGACCAGACAGGACATTGAGAATAATTAACCCCAGGTAATGACAATCATAAACTACAACAGTGGTGATCAATGTACTTTTAATGGGTGACCTCAAGTGCAGCCTCTAACATAATGAAACAACCACTCACAATGTGCTATTACAACCCCTTTACAAGCCAATCCTTTAAAGCGTAACTCCACTTTTGTTGAGAGAAAGCCATTCCCCTCTGGGTGATCTATGTACATTGCAAGGATTATAAAAAACTTTGTTGCAGATTCTTACCTTTTGTTATTTTGATGAAATCCCTCTGTTTCTCTGTGCCTCTGTACTGAGTGGGTCTAATGGGAGTGGTTTTATAATTATCAGTCAGCTGTGCAGCTGTAGAGCACTAATGAGGAAATCTACTGGGCCTGCATCCCTTTAGACGTGCCCCTATTAAAAGTATCTCTACAAAAATGACATTTTTGTTGCAGGGGATGCCTGAAATTTGACTTGTATCTTAGGCAGACTTCTGGGAAAGCTGGTGAGCCAATTACACAAGCAGGAAATTATGTTTCTGGGGAGTGGTCAGTACACACTCTGTGTTCAGAACAACTCCAAGTAGCCATATTGCAATGCATTCTCAGAAAATTACAGTGGCTACAGATTGAAAAGAAAAGGTAATTTTTAATAACATTCAATTACAAGATGACTTGTATCACAATTGTACACGCTATATTATTTTTTTCTTTGGTTGCTATTTTTTCCCCACGAAAGTGGAGTTACCCTGTAATTAAAGTTATATGTGCAACATTTGATTTTTGTTTCAGTAAAATACATTCTAAAAGATCAAAGGAAAAACAAAACATAAAAAGAAGTATGGAATGCATGGCAAAAAATAATAACAATAATAATAATATAATATAAATAAACCAAGCCATTAACTATTATAAAACACTATGAAGTATTTTCCCTTTAATGGCTTAAATAAGCACCAATACTCAAACTACTGTCTGCAGGGGTCCTAAGGGACACACAATAAGTAACAAAGGGCCGCATGTGCCCCCTAAGCCACGGGCTGGGTACCAGGGGTCCACAATAATAATTCAAAATTCTGCTATTATTAGTATGTTGTTGTTGCAATTATCAAACATTTTTATTAAACAGTTCCACCAGGTAAAGAGATTAACAATGTTCTCGGGGACTTTTACTTCAAGCAAAAGATCAGCACAATTCACAAAAGGTTTTTTTCCCATGGTGTTCAGAATAAAATCACAACAGCGATGTGTTGAAATCTCACAGAATGTTGTGACTAAGTGATTTTATTCTGAAACTGGAATAAAGTAAGCCTTTTACTGTATGCAATGATGTGCTGCTCATTTGCTGCTGTACATCACAGACAATGTAGAGTGTACACATAGAGGCTGATATACTGAAGATTATGACAATACTAAATTTTGTGTCTATTCACTTTAGTTATCTATTCATGAGAAAAGAATCTTCCTGTTTGTATGCTGTTATCTGCTCTGTCATCTTCAATTATCTATGACTGGATTATTGAAGTGAATTATCACACATTTCATTGTGTGAACATTTTCAAATCCTTTAGTAAATAACCTTTATATATATACTGTTTATGTCCGATACTAGTTTTATATGCAAATGAGTCGTCAATTATTATGATTTTACTGGATATAAGAACCAACACTGTATGTAGGGCGGCTAAATGTAGGCACACGTATACTATCACCATTGGACACAAGAACACAGAGGAGCTGATAGTCACTGGACATGGGGACTTTGAACCTCAAAACACAGGGAGAAGCCATGACAATGAGCAGGGCTACTATTCATACTGGAAACATAGAAACATAGGAAAGTGACGGCAGAAAAAGACTTAGTAGTCCATCGAGTCTGCCCCTTTTTTATTTACCATATTTATTTTTTTTGTTAGTTTTTTTTTTCACATTAACCTTGTTGTCTGACTATAGATTTATGTTTATCCCAAGCATGTTTGAAGCCATTTACTGTTGACTGTCTCACAACTTCTGTTGGAAGTTTATTCCAATCATCAACCACCCTTTCAGTAAAATAATACTTTCTAAGATTAGTTTTGAACTTCCCTCCAGTTAGTTTGAGGTCATGTCCCCGTGTTCTTGATTTTGGTTTCATATTGAAAAGACTGCCCTCCTGAACCTTATTCACCCCCTTGATGAATTTAAAGGTTTCAATCATGTCTCCCCTCTCCCTTCTTTCCTCCAGACTGTACATATTAAGTTCCTGAAGTCACTCTTGATATGTTTTATCCCCCAGACCTTTCACCTTTTTTGTTACCCGTCTCTGAACTTGTTCTATCTTATCAATATCTTTTTGTAAGTGAGGTCTCCAGAACTGGACACAGTATTCTAAATGAGGTCTCACTAAAGATCTATATAGAGGAATCGGAAACGTCCATCCTCCTGCTGGTGATACCTCTACTGATACATCCCAGAATTCTATTTGCTTTTCCCACTGCCTGGTCACACTGTTTGTTCATTTTGCAATCATCTGAAATAAGCACCCCCAAATCTTTTTCTTCTGTAGTTCTGGCTAATACTGTACCCCCAATGCTGTACCCTCTAAGAGGATTATTTTTCCCTAGATGCATTATTTTACATTTAGAAATATTGAACTACAGTCTCCACTGCTTTGACCAATCTTCCAGCAATGCCAAATCATGTTCTATGTTACAGACACCTCCAGGGATATCAACCCTATTACACACCTTTGTATCATCAGCAAAGAGTCATAGATTGCCCAACAAACCTTTAGTTATATCACTTACATAAAGGTTAAATAGAACAGGACCCAGTACAGAGCCTTGTGGTACCCCACTAGTGACTGGTCTCTGCTCTGATTGAACCCCATTTACAACCACACTCTGGGATTGATCCTTTAGCCAACTGCATATCCACTGAACCACCCAAAGGTTAAGTCCTAGCTTGTACAACTATTGTATTAGATCATTATGTGGAATTGTATCAAATGCCTTGCTGAAATCAAGATACGCTATGTCCACACCACCACCCTGGATCAAAACACTGGTAATATAGTCAAAAAATTAAATCAGATTTGTCTGACACGATCTGCCCTCAGTAAGGGCAGAGTAAGCCCAGAGTCAGAGACTGAACACCACTGGGTACGCTTCACCACAGCCAGGGAATGTTGACCAAAATAACCAAAACTGGGGGTGTGGCGACCAGCGAGGTGGATGGCCGCATGAAGCAGGTGCTCCGCACGGCCACTTAGTACTACAGCAATGATCGGGTTCATCCAAGAGGCAAACGGATCCAGATTAACTAGGCATGCACTAGAGAACCCTGAGCGATAACCTGCCGAAGAAAGCACCAGGCACATATCCAGAAACTAGCTAGTTTCTTCCAGCCAGCGGGCAGAAGGCTACAACAAAATGGTGGCGGCCCACGGCCTCAGCACAGCAGCTCCAGGACAAACGGAGGCCAGCCACATAGATTATAAGCCTCCCAAGCGGCACAGGAAGGCAACCCTGATAGCGGTGACTCCTCGGACTCCTCCTCACTATCCACAAGGAGTCCGGTCAATGCGAAGCCGCGCAGGGAGACTACCCAGGATCATGAGGCAGAGATGGAACTAGACCCAAGCCAGGCCTCCACCTCGAGTACAAACCCAGCGGCAGCAGACCCTATAGCCACGTTTCCAACCACGGGACAACCCATATCGGATAGCACATTAAAAAAATATGCTGCTCTCATTGAGATCCTCGCTTCAAATGGATCTCAAGGACCGTGTGATGCAATTTAAACGTGAAATCCATGAGCTGGGGGAGAGAGTATCATCCACTGAAAACAATATGGAGAACTATGTTACCTCATTTAATACAATGGTAGATGCTCATGATAACCACTCAGATGACATTGAATGGCTAAAAGCTAAAGTAGCAGACCTAGAGGACAGGTCAAGATTAGTGTTGAGCGAACCCGGACTGTAACGTTCGGGTCCGTACCGAACTTTTGGGTGTCCGTGGCACGTTCGGGTTCGGTCCGGGGTTCTGCTATTTTACTCCACGTGTTGAGAAGCTGCAGGGCAGCCAATCAACAAGCGTTTCACTGGTTTGCCCTTAGAAGCCATCACAGCCATGCCTACTAATGGCATGGCTGTGATTGGCCAGTGCATCATGTGACCCAG
>BLSH010503419.1:455811-477207 GCA_018402905.1 Glandirana rugosa
TACCACAGATATTAAAATTCAGGCCAAAACAAAGCACTACAGAGCCTACTCTATAAATTTATTTGGGCAGGAAAAAGAGCAAGATGTGCAAACTCCTCTCTCACTAAAAACAAAAGGGCAGGAGGAGCAGGGCTACCAGATATACAAAACTACTATTGGGCAACACACCTGGCCCACATCAAACACTGGGTGGGAAAGGAAGATAAACCGCTATGGGTAGAAATTGAGACAAGCCTAACCCCAACAGAAAACCTGACCCTATTACTACCGAGCGACTTATGGAAACACTCGGACCTTACATCATTACCAATCACAACACAAGCCTCAATTAGGGCATGGAGGCATATCTCCAAAAAATATGCCATCCAGGATATTTCACAGATAGTCCAAACACTTATTAAAATACTAGAACATATGATCCCCATGCTAGACACTAGACCACTAAGTGCAGCAGGCATCAAAGAAATGAAATAATTATATAACAAAACCGGACTTAAAATTATAGACACCATCATTAACCACTTCTCTTTAGGTGGACGTCATATGACGTTGTTACCTTTGAGAAGTGATATCTGAATGGTACCTGCAGCTGCAGGCACCATTCAGATATTTTTTTTTTAGCAGGCGATTCTGAAAAAGATAAAAGTGGTCTTAGCAGGGGATTCACCGTGAGATCACTTTTATCAGCGGCGGGAGAGGTGGTCCCCCTCCCGCCGCTTTCCCGTCATCTCCGCCGCTTGATCGGATCCATCCCCCCCAGTGTCTGTGAGCCGACTGAGCGGCTGAAGCCGCTCACTCAGCTCCATAATATATCGTTAGAGTGAGAGCAACAATTCTAGCACTAGACCTCCTCTGTAACACAAAACTGGTAACCCGTAGAATTTTTTAAAGGTCGCCAATGGAGATTTTTAAGCTGCACAGTTTGTCACCATTCCGCGAGCGGACGCAATTTTGAAGCATGACATGTTGGGTATCATTTTACTCGGTGTAACAAAAACTCAATTTATTCAAAAAAAGCATGCTTGGAAGACCTCTGCGCAAATACAGTGTGACATATAGTTTTGCAATGAGCGCCATTTTATTCTCTAGGGTGTTAGAAAAAAATATATAATGTTTGTGGGTTCTAAGAAATTTTATAGCAAAAAAACTTGATTTTAACTCGTAAACACCAACCCCAAAAAACAGGCTCGGTATTGAAGTGGTTAAAGAATACAAGTTACACCTTCATACAACATACACGATGATTCGAATACTACACTTCTTGACAAAGCATCCATTCAAGGACCTACTTACTCACCCCAAAGCATGGGACTTTTACATCGAACCATGCCCCAAAGCCAAAGGGATATCTCTATTTTATGGAATCTTACAAAATCCCTTAAGTTTTCAAAAGACCAATTCTATAGAAAAATGGGAGAAGGAATTAGGACACAAATATTCCCTGGAAAAATGGAAAAAAGGCCCTTAATGACATCACCAAATCATCTCACTGCAACTCCCACTGGGAAATGACATTAAAAATAACAAATAGGTGGTATTACACCCCCATATAGGGTGGCAAAATTCACATCAGCACAATCAGAACAATGTTGGCCCAACTGCAGACAAGTGGGGAATCTGCTGCACGTGATGTGGGGGTGCCCAGCACTAACAAGCTTCTGGACACAGGTGTTCCAGCTGATCTCAAGGAACATACAAAAAAGCACTAGCGATAAATGCAATGTCTTATAAAAATTAATTAAACATTGGGAAATTTGGCAAAACGCATACAAAAATGAACTACACCGGAAAAATGCTAATGATAGCAGATGTAGAATATAATGTGCATATATTATTTCGTATTTCATATCTGAATACTGAACATTAGTACCAATAGTGAACATGTTTAGATACCGACCGCTAATCATTGTACTTTGTACTACTACTACTACTATCTTTCTTTGTTTCCTCTTTTTTTCACACTATGTATTATTGAAAACTCAATAAAGAATATTGTTAAAAAAAAAAAAATAACCAAAACTGGCCATTGCCAAATGAAGGAATGGAAATAATCAACACTAAACACATAAACCATTACTAGATATTTTGAGTAACATTGACCATCACAGTACAGTCTGCCTAAAAGAGAAAGACTTAACACAGGCACAGGTACATACCGTCAGACCTTTGGTTTAGTTTATGGGCCTTTAGTTGTACTTGAAGACAGAAGGTAGATATCAAAAATAAGACCAGAAGGTTACATGGAACAACCATACAGACAAAAGCAAGCTGACCAAAAACCTGAAAAAAATAATCCTCTGTTTAAGAATATGTAGCTTTTGCTGTTTTCCTCAAGGATGTAGTCGTCCAAACATGGAATTTCTTGATGCGGTCCATTAGTGTTAATGTCCTTGTGGCATGGTACACTATTAACTTAAAAAATATATATCTAAAATAATCTATTTCATACTTTTAGTCAAAACCATAGGGAGTAGAAAAGAATGAACTTTGTAGTCATATTATAAAAAAGTTTTTACATATTTTATTAGTAAAGCAAGACATAGATATACAGTATCTCACAAAAGTGAGTACACCCCTCACATTTTTGTAAATATTTTATTCTATCTTTTAATGTGACAATACTGAAGAAATGACACTTTGCTACAATGTAAAGTAGTGAATGTACAGCTTGTATAACACTGTAAATTTGCTGTCCCCTCAAAATAACTCAGCATACAGACATGTCTAAACTGCTGGCAACAAAAGTGAGTACACCCCTAAGTGAAAATGTCCAAATTGGGCCTAATTAGCCATTTTCCCTCCCCGGTGTCATGTGACTCATTAGTGTTACATGGTCTCAGGTGAATGGGGAGCAGATGTGTTAAATTTTGTGTTATCGCTCTCGCTCTCTCATACTGATCACTGGAAGTTTAACATGGAACCTCAGCCAAGACCATAGAGCAGTTTAACAGGACAGATTGCACTCAGAACAGGCCTCACCATGGTCAACCAAAGAAGCTGAGCGCACATGCTCAGCGTCATATCCAGAGGTTGTCTTTGGGAAATAGACGTATGAGTGCTGCCAGCATTGCTGCAGTGGTTGAAGGGGAGGGGGGTCAGCCTGTCAGTGCTCAGACCATACGCCGCATACTGCATCGAATTGGTCTGCATGGCTGTCGTCCCAGAAGGAAGCCTCTTCTAAAGATGATGCACAAGAAAGCCCGCAAACAGTTTGCTGAAGACAAGCAGACTAACGACATGGAAAAAATAAACATGAAAAAAAAAAAAAAAAATTATCGCTCTCGCTCTCTCATACTGATCACTGGAAGTTTAACATAGAACCTCAGCCAAGACCATAGAGCAGTTTAACAGGACAGATTGCACTCAGAACAGGCCTCACCATGGTCAACCAAAGAAGCTGAGCGTGAATGCTCAGCGTCATATCCAGAGGTTGTCTTTGGGAAATAGACGTATGAGTGATGCCAGCATTGCTGCAGTGGTTGAAGGGGAGGGGGGTCAGCCTGTCAGTGCTCAGACCATACGCCGCATACTGCATCGAATTGGTCTGCATGGCTGTCGTCCCAGAAGGAATACGTCATACGCCGCATACCAGACTCGTGACTGTCCGACTGGGGGGAGGGACAAGCAGACTAACGACATGGAAAAAATAAACATGAAAAAAAAAAAATAATAAAATTATCGCTCTCGCTCTCTCATACTGATCACTGGAAGTTTAACATGGAACCTCAGCCAAGACCATAGAGCAGTTTAACAGGACAGATTGCACTCAGAACAGGCCTCACCATGGTCAACCAAAGAAGCTGAGCGCGCATGCTCAGCATCATATCCAGAGGCTGTCTTTGGGAAATAGACGTATGAGTGCTGCCAGCATTGCTGCAGTGGTTGAAGGGGAGGGGGGTCAGCCTGTCAGTGCTCAGACCATACGCCGCATACTGCATCGAATTGGTCTGCATGGCTGTCATCCCAGAAGGAAGCCTCTTCTAAAGATGATGCACAAGAAAGCCCGCAAACAGTTTGCTGAAGACAAGCAGACTAACGACATGGAAAAAATAAACATGAAAAAAAAAATAATAAAAAAAAAATAAAAAGGGGCAGACTCGATGGACTACTCAGTCTTTTTCTGCCGTCACTTTTCTATGTTTCTATGTTTCTATGGATTACTGGAACCGTGTCCTGTGGTCTGATGAAACCAAGATACACTTTTTTACTTTTTTGGTTAAGATGGTGTCAAGCGTGTGTGGCAGCAACCAGGTGAGGAGTACAAAGACAAGTGTGTCTTGCCTACAGTCAAGCATGGTGGTAGGAGTGTCATGGTCTGGGCCTGCATGAGTGCTGCTGACACTGAGGAGCTACAGTTCATTGAGGGAGCCATAAACACCAACATGTACTGTGACATATTGAAGCAGAGCATGATCCCCTCCCTTCGGAGACTGTGCCGCAGGGCAGTATTCCAACATGATAATGGCCCCATACACACCTCCAAGGCAACCACTGCATTGCTAAAGAAGCTGAGGGTAATGGTGATGCACTGGCCAAGCATGTCTCCAGACACAAACCCTATTGAGCACCTGTGGGGTATCCACCAGCTCCGTGATGTCATCATGGAGGAGTATAAGAGAACTCCAGTGGCAACCTGTGAAGCTCTGGTGAACTCCATGCCCAAGAGAGTTAAGGCAGTGCTGGTGGCCACACAAAATATTGACACTTTGGGCCCAATTTGGACATTTTCACTTAGGGGTGTACTCACTTTTATTGCCATTGGTTTAGACATTAATGGCTGAGTGTTGAGTTATTTTGAGGGGACAGCAAATTTACACTGTTATACAAGCTGTACACTCGCTAATTTACATTGTAGCAAAGTGTCATTTCCTCAGTGGTGTCACATGAAAAGATAGAATAAAATAATTACAAAAATGTGAGGGGTGGACTCACTTTTGTGAGATAATGCGTAAAACAACATGTATAAATCTATGAAAGGTGATTAAAAACATGTGTCTTAATGACCTTTCAACCGCCCAAGATCCAAATGCATTCTATGGGTTAGGATGGGGTGCCATGAAGGAACCTCAGGATACCAATACCCTATTTGAGGTGGTAAATGTAGTAACTTGAATGGGTACAACCCTAGATGTTACAACATGGATTAGTAAAACTAACACAAGAGGTGTGTAGATACTGTTTTTTGGGTATGCAGAAGACTTGCTCGACTAGTTTTTTGTATGAATAATGCTTCTTGTGTTTTGAGTTATTTTGAAGGGACAGCAAATTTACACTGTTATACATGCTGTACAATAAATATTCACAAAAATGTGAAGGGTGTACTCACTTTTGTGAGATACTGTAAGTAGTACGAAAAATCAATTTTTTGCCAGTTATATGCAAATAAGTAAGTCATTTTCTATTTTCTGTACTTTTATCACATTTATATAGTTCCAGAAGAAGTGTTATTCATATGCGAAACTAGTCAAGCAAGTCTTCTGTTTACCTAAAAAACAGTATCTACACACCTCTTGTATTGGTTTTACTAACCTATGTTGTAACATCTAGGGTTGTGCCCATTCAGGTTACTACATTTACAACCCCAAATAATGTATTGGTGTCCTGAGGTTTCTTCATGGCACCCCAGCTTAACCAATCCCAGTCACTGTGGGATTCTCCATTAGTATACATGCTTGTTCCTTTCTTTTGTATTGTCAATTTTTAATGTAAGTATCCAAACAGCCATGAGTACATTATAACTTACTTTGCGGAATATATGGTTCCGTAAACATTATATATTGTACTATGACTATTACAAGACTATGTTTGTATTTCAGAAAAAAGTCACCCAAAACATAATTTCCCCTGATGAAGCAATATACACCAATAATTCCAAAACATGTTGGGATACATGCAAGAAACCCACGTGGACTGACCACAGTAGACTGTGGCAGTACCTGGGCAGACTTGTTCTTATTGGGTTTGACAAAAAATGTTTTTGTAACTTGTATGCTTTGTATTATTGTGTATTGTATATTACGTTGCCTATAGGGTTATGTCCATTTCCATTTTTCATCATGTTTTGTACTCAATAAATATGGCTTTTTGACTTTTATAAAAATGACTTACTTTGAACACAATTTCTGCCTTAAAAATCAAAAGGGGGTTGTCCCTGTTGCATTTTGATGCATGATTTTTCTAGGTATCACAGAGGAAGGTGACCTGCGACTAGGGCCTTGTGAGTACAGGCCCCCTGAAGGGATCCTAGAGACTGATGTTGCTAAATTCCCCTCTGGGTACTAGAAGGCAGCTGCTGGGTCTAGACTAAAAGGGGACACCGGCTGGTGTCCTAGAGAGCAAGTTTCTCCTAAGTCCTTCTGCTAGAAAGAGGCTTTGCTTCATTCTGTACAGTCTGTTACACAGTTCTACTGAGAAAACTGTCCTCAATTGTGTATAGGTCAATTAGAGTACCCCACTATACACCATTTTACTATCCAAGTACCTAAATGAAAATAAAACAACAAAAAAAACTACAACCCCTAGACTGATCATTGAAGTAATGGGCGGAAGTTGTGCAGCTGGCTGGGAGAAATACTGTGTGCCTGGTTGCAGTGCTGCAACAAGGGAAGATTTGGGAAAATACTAGCGACTCCGACGGGGTTAGTGCTACATTTTGTTTAAAAATTACAATTTACCCTTGTTTTTAATAATAACATCACACTGATTATTTAACAGTAGCATTTAATGAGATGATAAATAATTTAGACTCACCAAAGCTTTAAAGAGGCCTTTTGGTAATCGCTTTACATTAACCTTTTTTGCTGTCTCTAAAAAAAGTTAATAACATCAGATAGGAAAAAAGAAGCACTAAAGTGAACCCATACTGAGATGAGAAATCTGCCATGTAGATCTCTTCTTTTTAGATTGCTAGTTGCCTTGATATCAGCAAGATTCATAGGATTTTTAAGCAATAGATTTTTATTGAATTTTTAAGGAACAGACAGGAACACAAAAGTACAGGCCACCAACACAGCTCAAAAAAATTGTACAATATATAATTGATAAGGCACCATGTGCATCACAGGTAGTCCAAAAACAAAGATTTCAAACCGTGCACTCCGCGAGTGTGGCCGCGGGTCGGACGGGCTCGATGTGTGCTGGCGACCCACGATCACCTTCTAGAGAGGAAGAACGGGGAACCACCGATGTAAACACTGCGGTTCCCTGTTCTGTCAGGCAGCATGACAGTGATCTACTGATCCCTGTAATCGGGATCAGTTAGATCTGTCATGCCCCTGCCAGCCCAGCCCCCATACAGTTAGAACACAGTGAGAGAATACAGTTAGCCCCTAGATTGCCCCCCTACAGGTTAACCCCTTCCCTGCTAATGACATTTATACAGTAATCAGTGGCTACTTTTAGATCTGATTGCTGTATAAATGTCAATGGTCCCAAAAAAGTGTCAAAAATGTCCAATCTGTCCGCTGCAATGTTGCATTCTCAATAAAAATCGCAGATCACCGCCATTAATAGTAAAAAAAAAAAATAGTAAAAATGCCATAAATTAATTCTCATAGTTTGTAAACACGCCAACTTTTGCGCAAACCAATCAATATACGCCTATTGTGTTTTTTTTACCAAAAATATGTAGTAGAATACATTTTGGCCTAAACTGATGAATAATTTTTTTTTTTTGGGGGGA
Organism: Glandirana rugosa; assembly: GCA_018402905.1. NCBI lineage: Eukaryota > Metazoa > Chordata > Amphibia > Anura > Ranidae > Glandirana > Glandirana rugosa. Next base: position 463,493 of record BLSH010503419.1, read on the forward strand.
TATGTATTAAAGCAAAAAGTAAAAAATAATGTTTTTTTTCAAAATTGTCGCTCTTTTTTTGTTTATGGTGCAAAAAATAAAAAATGCAGAGATGATCAAATACCACCAAAAGAAAGCTCTATTTGCGGCAAAAAAGGACATTGATTTTGTTTGAGTACAATGTTGCACGACCATGCAATTGTCAGTTAAAGTGACGCAGTGCAGAATCGCAAAAAGTGCTCTGGTCAGGAAGGGGGCAAATCCTTGGGGCTGAAGTGGTTTGTAACAAATATATTTTACCCAGCAGACCTTTCACTAAAGATTAAGGACCCTCCTTCACACCTTTGTGGGGCACTGCTGTGTGTTGCCATACCCATATTAGCAAGTCATGCTGCACCTTAACATATATTACATTAGGCAGTCAATTATTTTGTAATTAAGCTTTTAGCAAAAACCTTCATTGTCCTCCTATTTTCCCCTAGGCTTTTTTCTTGTATAATATACCAGAAATATAGCTCTCTATCTCTTCTGTTTGGCCTGCCTGATATGGGTCAGCAATTTTACAAAATCTTTTTCAGCCCTGTACCTCAGTGAGGGGTTCAGACTCCAAGCACAATAATGGAAAGCATGTACACATTTCAGCAAGTGGTCGGTGAACTTTCCTATTAAAGTAAATTAAGTTTGGGCAATGCAGACACCAGAGATGAGCTGCAGGACTAAGAGGATACAGAACAGTTATTGAGTGACACCAAATAAGCTGCACAGCAAATATTGCCAGAGAGTTTTATTTATGGTAAATCTATTGTATGATAAAGTGCAGGGAGAGAGGAGGAGGTTCTGAGAAGTTAAGTATATTAAAAGAGTTAAAACTTTCTTTAACTTTCTTCCACTGAATATATTGCCAGCATATTCATCTATCTCAGTTTGGAATCTGTTTCTGTTCTGAAGATATTCCAAACACACTTTTTTTAAGCCTAGTTATTTTTTGTGAGAATTTCAGCAGGGGGTGAGAGGTGAGCAAAGAGCTTGCGAGACACAGAGGCAACATCTACTTTCCTCAATTATAACTAATCTGCCTATTACAGACAGGTAGAGGGAATTTATCAAGGCTCCAGGAGGTTTTCTAAGCAGAATCAAACCAACGTGAAATCACTTTTTCAGCTGTCATTAAAATAGCAGGATTTGTGACCTAAAATACTCAAAAAACAATTTAGAAATCTTCAGTAAATATAATTGTGATTTATTGCTATGCCATTTCTAACTCTAATTATGTTTTTGCCCAAAAGGTGGATACAAAGTCTAAAAAACAATTGCAGACAATACGATAGATGCAATCTTAGCATTTCAGCTGTGGTGGAACTACAAATCCCCTTCATAACTCTGTTTGTGGGAGTCAAGCTTGTAGCTGTCAGAGTCTTGCAATGCCTCCTGGGAGTTTTCGTTTCTCAATGGCTGAAATCCAGAGGTTGACTATCCCTGCATTAGATCAATAATTGAACTGTTAATCTATGGCAGTGAACATTGCAACTGTTCGAAAGTCAAATTATAATGATATCAAGCCCTGCACTACTCAATAGTGATGGATGAACGGTATGGACAAAAAAAAAGTTCTTCTAGTTAGTGTGCTAAAGTGTGCTATTGATCCATTGATTAAAGTGCATCCAATTACACATTTCCCCGTCTCTATTACATTTTGGTAATACGCCCCCCATCATGTCTGGGAGGCCAACAAGGAGAGGCCAACAAGACATTCCCATGCAACTGCAAGGGTACCAGCAGTGTCTGTGTCCACAGGCAAAGGTAGACTTAGTCTGTCCTCAGACAGGGCACCATTTTCTCAGTTTAGTGATGCTGCCCGTGTTATCCAGCCACAGCTTACAGAGGAGGTGGTGGACTGGCTTACTAAACCATCCTCATCCTCTATCACCTAAGCAGAGACTAGTACGTAGTCCACCACAGCTGCCAAAATGGCTTATTCTGCCTCCTTGTCCACAGCTACTCTTGCCATAGCCCCAGCATCATGCATGGGGAAGTCAGCTGAGTTATTGTGCTAAAGTGTGCTATTGTGATTCTATTGTGAGTGTAGAGTGTCAGTGTAGTGTGAATATAGTGATAGTGCAGTATCAGTGTAGTGTGTCTGTGCAGTTTTACTGTAGTGTCAGTGTAGTGCATCTGTGCAGTTTTATTTCAGTATATGAAAGTGCATCAGTGTAGTTTTACTGCAGTTTATTGTAGTGAGTCAGTGCAGTTTTACTGAAGTGTATTGAAGTGCATCAGTGCAGTTTTACAGCAGTATATTGAAGTGTGTCAGTACAATTTTACTGAAGTACCGTATATACTCGAGTATAAGCCGAGTTTTTCAGCACATTTTTTGTGCTGAAAAAGACCCCCCTCGGCTTATACTCGAGTCAGTGTCTGTGGGTGATGAGTAGATTCACAATAAACAGAGCCGTGCTGCTTCTAAGAGCCGTTCTGTGCTTTGTAAGTGTGATTAAACACATTGGAATGCAGAGAATGCTGAGAGAGGTGTCAGATTCTCAGCTTGATGTCGGGAGGTGGACGGGACAAGCTGATGTTAGCTGTTCAGTCCCGCCCACCTCCTGATCTCCGTGAAGAGCTGCAGCTCTCTCTCGGCATTCTCTGCATTCCAATGTGTTTAATCACATTTACACAGCACAGAACGGCTCTTAGAAGCAACACAGCTCTATTTAATGTGAATCTACCTTACTCATCCCTTATGTGTTCTGGCTACTGTCTGTGTCCTGTATAAAATCCCTGTGTCCCGGCTACAATACCTGTGTTCTGGCTACAGTCTCTGTGTCCTGTATAAACTCCCTGTGTCCTGGCTACAATACCTGTGTTCTGGCTACAGTCTCTGTGTCCTGGCTACAATCCCTGAGTTCTGGCTACAATTCCTGTGTTCTGGCTCCCTGTCCCTGTGTTCTGGCTACAATTCCTGTGTTCTGGTTGCTGCATTTGCCACCCTAGGCTTATACTCGGGTTAATAACTTTTCCCAGTTTTTTGTGGTAAAATTAGGTGCCTCGGCTTATATTCGGGTCGGCTTATACTCGAGTATATACGGTATATTGAAGTGGGTCAGCACAGTTTTACTGCAGTATATTGTAGCGCGTCAGTGCAGTTTTACTGCAGTATATTGACGTGTGTCGGCGCCTTTTTTCTGGCTGCTGCATGTTATTTTTTTTGTCCCGTGCCTGCCCCCTTTTTTGAAATTTTGAGCCGCAATTTTCTGACTGTGACGCCATTGTTTGCCCTTTTTTATTTTATTTTTTTATAGTTTTGACATTTCTGTCAGTGGCAGTCCTCCAGTTAAAGAGTACCAGACACCACTTTCCATTGATTAAAGTGCATCCAATTACACATTTCCCTGTCTCTATTAAATTTCGGTAACAAGCCCCCCCCATCATGTCTGGGAGGCCAACAAGGAGAGGCAGACATTCCTATGCCACTGTGAGGGGACCAGCAGCATCTGTGTCCACAGGCAAAGGTAGACTTGGTCTGTCCTCAGGCAAGGCACCATTTTCTCTGTTTAGTGATATTGCCCATACTATCCAGCCACAGCTTGCAGAGGCGGTGGTGGACTGGCTTACTAACCATCCTCATCCTCTATCACCTAAGTAGAGACGAGTGTGCAGTCCACCGCAGCTGCCAAAACAGCTTATTCTGCCTCCTTGTCCACAGCTATATTTGCCATAGCCCCAGCTTCATGCATGGAGAAGTCAGCTGAGTTATTTGAACACAGTGTCAGCCACTTGCTCCTTGACGATGCATAGGCATTACTTGATTCTGATGTTGGTTCTGAGGTTGAGGAAGGTAGGAACATGAGCCTACAGAGAGGGGAGAACACTGATAAACAACAATTTGGCAGTCATGTTCCCCCAGCCACAGTGTATTGCCACGTTGTCTCCAGTGATGAGGATGGAGGGGATAATGAGGAGGAGGTCACTGATGTGACATGAGTGCTGGGTAGAGCAGAGGAGGAAAGTGAGGGTGGGGCATACCCCCAATGCGGCAGGATGTCCTTCAGAGGTAGCCATCATGGAAGAGTAGAGCACAACCACCCTATTCCATCAGATAGAGGAAGCATGCATTCTGAATTTTTAAGTAGTTTTCCCCAAGCTAGGAGTGAACTGTGTATAGTAGGTGGTAAAGTTTTCAAATGCCAGGGTCTCAAAGCATCCAATAACAGGTAGTGATGGAGGTTTCCTCCCAGAGAAAGGGTAGATTCTAGGTCTACCCAAGGTGATACAGGGGCTTGGCACAACCAGCAGCTAAGTTAGTTTAAGTGATTAGCTGCAAGGTAGTCTGCTAGATCTATAGAGCCGGCTCCTGTAGCCTGTCTGAGTTTGAGAAGCATAGAGTTAAAGAATCTAGGTTTTTTGCCCTTCCATGGGACATGTTTGTAAAGCTTAGTGAGGATTGTTATGTAGACATTTCAAAGGCACTGGGATCGGGATCGTACTAAATATATATAAAATTTAGGTTAAGAGCTTCATTTTGAACGAAGCCAATCTGGTTGTCCATGACAAATTGAGATTTTGATTTCTGGGGGTGAAGCCAGATTAGTTAGGTTTAATTAATGAAGGGAGGATCCTTTGGAGGCAGTGTGCAATTAATTTAGCATACATTTTTACATCTACTTTTAATAATGATATAGGGTGAAAATTTTGAGAGATCGGAGGATCTTCACCAGGGTTTGGGATAGTGACTATATGGGCTTTAAAGAGTAACTCCACTTTTTTTTTTAGAAAAAAACATTCCCCTCTGGGTGTTCAATGTACATTGCAAGGATTTTAACAAAATTTGTTGCAGAATCCTACTTTTTGTTATGCTGAAGAAATCTCTGTGTTTTTGTCTATGTCCATGTGGTAACTGAATCTAATTGGAGTGGTTTCATAATTATCAACCAGCTGCTACACCTGCAGGGCTTTAATGAAGAAAACTTCAGGGTCTGCATCCCTTTAGATGTGATATTCTATTGGTAGTATCTCACCAAAAAGATCATTTTTGTAGCAGGGGAAATCTGATTTGTATTTTAGAGCAGACGTCTGGGAAAATCAGTGAGCCAATTAAACAAACAGGAAATTATGTTTCCAGCGGGCATTCTGTACACATTCTGTGTACAGAACACCTCCAGGTAGCCATATCGCATTGCATTTTACAAAACATGACAGCGCTGCAGAATGAAAAGAAAAGGTAATTTTTAATAACAGTTAATTGCAATATGACTTGTGTCGCAATTGTATATGTTATATAATTTTTTTTATTTGCTATTTTTGTCCCCACGAAAGTGGAGCTACCCTTTAAGCATCTAAGGTCAGAAAGTTGATTTCATGGCAGTGTTGTTAAATGGGGTCTAAAGATACGGGGAGAGAGTGCTCTTTATAGTATTCAGATACAAAGCCATCCGGTCCCGGAGACTTGCCATTAAGGAGAGTAGTGACCATTTTTTTATTTCTATCTCTGTGTACATTGTGTTAAGACTATTGGGTTGTAGAGCAGATAAGGAAGGTAAGTGTACTGTCATTTATCTAGGAAGTCCTTAATAGCTGTGTCTGAGGGCTGTATAGTGCCGGGGTCATCTTTCAAGTTGTATTGACTTGTAATAGGTAGCAAATGAGTCAGCAATCTCTTGTGGGTTCATAATCTTGTGTTTATCAGCTGGGTGTAAGAGGAAGGAAATTTTGGTTTTAATTCTCTTATCTGTCTAGGAGTCACCTACACATATTGTAGCGTAGTTGGGTGATGTTTGTAGAGGTTTTATGGTAGGGGTGTATTTTGTTTAGGGTCTCTAAGTCCTGGATTTTATGTATAAGATCATCTATTTGGTGGGCCTTTTGTTGTTTATCTCTTGAACTTAACTGAATAACTGTTACCCTTAAATATGCCTTATGGGTGTTCCAGAGGGTGAAAGGTTCCACTTCCGAGCTAGCGTTATAGTCAAAAAATTCAGCCAAGTGTTTTAGGAGGGCAGTTTGGTGATCAGGTGATTGTAGCAACTTAGCAAGAATTACAGGCGCATAGAAGTGTGCCTATTCTCAAATCACTAGAGAAATAGGAGCGTGGTCAGACCATGTAATGTTGTGGATTGCAGAGTAGGAGACCTTCTGTAGTAAATGATTATGAACAAAGAACATATCAATTCTGGAATAAGTGGTATGACGTGTCAAGAAAAAGGTAAAATCTGTTTTGTTTGCATGCTGACAGCACCAGACATCTAACAAATCTGCCAATTGGATAAAGCGTTCCAAGAAATGGGAATGTAGCTTGGTTTGGAAGGTAGAGTCCATCTGTGTATTCATAACACAGTTAAAGTCACCACAGATGATCAGAGAGCCTTCCTTGGAAGCAGTGATGTATTTGTAGACTTTTTTAAGGAAGGTTACTGGATGCTTATTGGAGGCATAAATGTTGGCTAAAGTATATGATTTGGAGTCAATAGTACATACCAAAATTATGGACCTCTGTTTGGTTCGCACCAGAATTTTTGAACGTTCCGAAAGTTCGGACCCGAACAACGAACCCCATTGAAGCCAATGGGACCGGAAGGTCAAAAAGCAAAAGTGCCTATTTTGAAGGCTTATGTGCAAGTTATTGGACATACAATGGTTATAGGGGTCCGGGTCCTGCCCTAGGGAACATGTATCAATGAAAAAAAAGTTTGTAAAACACATTATTTTTAAATGAGCAGTGATTTTAATAATGCTTTAAGTGAAAAGGAAACTGAAAAATCCCTTTAAATATTGTGCCTGAGGGGTCTCCTTAGTCTACCTGTAAAAGGGCACATCTCTGTGATGTGTAGGACATAGCCAGAGCAAAATGACATTTCCAAAGAAAAAAATTGTCATTTATTATCGCGGCTGTAATGTATATTTGACGTGGGGTCCACCCTAAAATACAAACCAGACCTTTATCCAAGCATGCAAGCTGGCTGGCCAGGATAGGAGGGGACAGACGAGCACCCCCCTCCTGAACTGTACCAGGCTACATGCCTTCAACATGGGGAGTATGGGTGCTTTGGGGCAGGGGGGCTCTGCACCCCCCACCCCAAAGCACCTTGTCCCCATGTTGATGGGGACAAGAGCCTCTTCCCCACAACCCTGGGCTGTGGTTGTGGGGGTCTGAGGGCGGGGGCTTATCAGAATCCTGAAGCCCCCTTTAATTAAGGGGGCCCCCAGATCCTGACCCCCATGTGAATTAGTATCGGGTACATCGTACCCCTACTACTTCACCAAAAAGTGTCAAAAAAGAAAAAAACACAGGAGACAATTAGGGACAAGTCCTTTATTAAAAGAAAAAATAAGTGTCCCCCATTGTAATCCACTTCAATCACAGCAAGCGATGGACCCAAAAACAAAACGCAACAGCTCCTCCTCCATGGCAGGGCTCCCGCCAACTGAACTCTGTTTATTATGACAGTTTATTTATAGTTAAGGGCGGGGTCACCCGGTGATATAAGCGCATGATGTCAGAAGGGGCAGGGTCACCCACTTATGTCACGGGGTGGCCCCGTCCTGCCATATAGTTACATAGTTAGTGACAGGGGCGTAGATAAGGGTGTTTGGGGTGTTCAAACCCCCCAGAGCATCCTGCCAAAAATAAAAAGTGTCTCTGCCCTGATGCAGCTCATGGCGCCAGCACCGCAACAACAAACAGCGGAGCACAGCAGTCAGTAGTGCAGGCGAAGTGGATGCAACAGGTCGGGTGTAAGGCACACTGTCACAGGCACTTATATAACGCTGTTATGACCAGGCTGTGCTGGGTTCCCGGCAGACAGATCATAGACACAGTGGGAGTGGGCGGTGTCTGTAGTCCCGCCCACCGTGTCTCTACATTCTGTACTTCCCGCATTGGACTTTGGAGGAGAATGTAGCGTAGAATGCTCAAGGTAGTAGTACTGCTGCTAAGGAGCTGAGTCTCCCTCTTTCCTTTTCGGCTTGCTTGCTGCCTGAGAGACAGTCGTCAAAGACCACTTACCACCACTGCTATCCTGCCATTGAGGCACGTGAGTCTGTGGCAACTGGCAAAATTATTCACTAATCACTGGATTTGTGGGTTACCATTTTCCACTGCTTGGTTGGTACTGACAGTCAAGCCTGACTCTGTTAGCTATGTTGTGGTGCTGACTGCAGAGCCAAAGGGCTGAGGGGTTACCAGGCACAACAACATTGCTGCCAGAGCCAGGCTGGACTGTTTGCTGCCCTCAGTGCCCTAGCCCTTTTTTAATTGTGTTGAAAAGTCAATAATAGTGCCCTGTTCACACTAGGATGTAGTGCAGAAAACCTGCAACGCATCTCCCGCACAAGTCTGTCTTTAACGTAGGGCAAAAGGGGAAGCTGCCCTGGGCCCGGCCCCAGTCAGTGTTGTGGGGCACAAAGCAGCTGCCCCTTGCACCTGCGCTGCCTGTAAAAAAGATGGTGGCCAAATACTACTGGGGTGGAGTTGGACTACAGCTGTGCAGCTTGGTTCCCGGCTTGGTGCTCCGTCATCTCTTCCAATTCCCAACTAACCACTGCCTGACCTGCTGTCACGTGACCTCTACATCCCCCAAACAGCCAATCACTCCACCCCCTAACAACCAGACCTGTGATCAGTGGAAAGAGAGGTAGGGACGGCTCCTCCCTCCTCTGTGCAGTCCATGCTGAAAGTCTGGGCCTGTCCTCATTGTCGGTGTCACACAGTAAGTAAATTACATGGGTGGTGTGTGGGGACACTGACAGCACCTGTTATGGTGATCAGGAAGGACCATTGTGAGGGTTCAGCAGAAAATGTACTACTGGGGTGGAGTTGGATTACAGCTGTGCGGCTTGGTTCCCGGCTTGGTGCTCCATCATCTCTTCCAATTCCCAACCAACCACTGCCTGACCTGCTGTCACGTGGCCTCCAAATCCCCCAAACAGCCAATCACTCCACCCCCTAACAACCAGACCTGTGATCAGTGGGGAGGAGAGGTAGGGACGGCTCCTCCCTCCTCTATACAGTCCATGCTGAAAGTCTGGGACCTGTCCTCATTGTCAGTGTCACACAGTAAGTAAATGACATGTGTGATGTGTGGGGACACACACCACCTGTTATGGTGATCAGGAAGGACTATTGTGAGTGTTCAGCAGACAATGTAAAGGGATAAGAGATCAGACAGTGCATGGGTGGTCTCTGACCATCTCCTGTAGTACAACTGCAGTCTCTGACCCTCTCCTGTACTATGTCTGCAGTCTCTGACCATCTCCTGTACAACCCTTTGGTCTGTCAGGGGCTACCGTTGAGGCCCTGAAAACCTCATCAGTTGGCCATCACTGAGATGCAGTCTCAAACCAAGCTATACATTCACACAATAAATGGAGTGCATGAGAGTCAGGACAAGCTGTTCTGGTTTAAAGTAGACCTTTCGCCATGAAGGCCTCTTTCACACACACACTGCAGTCCCTACTTTCATAGCTGTGTGGGCTCTGCTCATTGCTAATAACACGTTCTAGGCGTTTTCTGTCTGTTGGTGAGTCCCCCACCTCCCCAGTCCATGGTGTGCAGGCAATGATGCTGTAACCTCCAGCAACCAATCAGTAAGCAGTAATGGTGTGAATGGGAGGGGGGGTGAAGAAAATGTTTGCTCAGGGTCCAATTGATATTAAAGGTGGCCCTGCTCCTGCACCACATTCAAATTGCACTGCCCTTGCAACCTACAGTGGATGTCAGAGAAATCTTAACAACCCAAATGCAGTGTGTTTGCCTGCCCCTGATGCGATGATACAAAATGGCCATGTGATCTGGTTTCAATGCGTTCCTAAAATTGGTGCATGCATGACTTTGGTGTAATGCAGTGCAATCTAAGCCCATTCAAAATGAAGGGGCTCAAATCGCACTGCACTGAATAGCATGTGAATTGCACAGAAATGTTATGCAGTTCCTGTGTGATTCATAGTGTGAACCAAGGCTAAGGGTAGTTCACACCTATGCATGCGGTGTGGCCTGCGTTTGCGTGGGAATGGGCTGCTCTCCCTATGGGAAATGCAGGGAAAAGGTCCTTGCACCTTTTCTAAAAAAAAAAAAAAAAAAAGCCGCAGAGAAACCACATTTTGAAATTAAACACATTTTAACCACTTACCTACCGGGCCACTTTTTTACATTTGGTGGTCACAAGTTAAAAACATTTTTTTTTGCTAGAGAATTACTTAGAACCCCCAAACATTATGTATATATTTTTTTTTCAAACACCCTAGAGAATAAAATGGCGATCGTTGCAATACTTTTTGTCACACAGTATTTGCGCAGCGGTCTTTCAAGCGCGATTTTTTTGGAACAATTTTACTTTTTTGAGTTAAAAAATAAGACAACAGTAAAGTTAGCCCAATATTTTTGCATATTGTGAAAGAGGATGTTACGCCAAGTAAATAGATACCATACATTACATGGTTGAAAATTGCGCGCACTCGCGGAATGGCGACAAAGTCCGGTATTTAAAAAGTACCATAGGCGATGCTTTAAAAAATTTTAACATTTACCAGGTTAGAGTTGAAAGAGGAGGTCTTTTGCTAGAATTACTGCTCACACTCTGGCGATCGCGGCAATACCTCACATGTGTGGTTTGAACACCGTTTTCATATGTGGGCGCGACTTACGTATACGTTTTCTTTGCTACGCGAGCTCACGGGTATGGTGGCGATTTAAATCTTTTCTTTCTTTTTTTTATTTATTTATTTATTTATTTATTTATTTTTAGCACTGTTCCTTTAAAAAAAAAAAATCTGATCACTTTTATTGCTATCACAAGGAATGTAAACATCCCTTGTGATAGTAATATATGGTGACAGGTACTCTTTTTGGAGGGCCGGGGGGTCAATCCCTCCTTTGCACTTCACAGTATTCAGATTGCCAAAAACGGCGATTCTGAATACTGTCACTTTTTTGTCCCCTCCCGCCCCCTGGGGTAACGACCGAGCACCTCCCGAGCCGGATCGGTCATTACCCCTGGATAGCCGACCGCCAGCTCTAAAAAATGATACCAGGATATAGCCTGCAGGAGCAAGCTATGTCCCGGGAGAGCCGCTCAAACCCGACCGCCGCCTATTTACGGCGCTGGTCGGGAAGTGGTTAAATAGATTTTAATTTAAAATAAAGAACATGTTATATTCACCTGCTCTGTGCAATGGTTTTGCACAGAGTGGCCCTGATCTTCCTCTTCTCTGTGTGCCACAATAGAAAACTGCTTGCTACCGGGCACACATCGCTGCTTGGTCCACCCCCCACTTCACCACTTTGTACCTGCTGCTGAACCCCCCCAGGACAAAAAATTATCTACGGCCCTGGTTAGTGAGGTTGAAAAAAGACACAAGTCCATTAAGTCCAACCTATGTGTATGCTTTTATGTCAGTATTAAATTGCATATCCCTCAATGTTGGGGTCCCTTCTAATAGTTTTTTGAAATTATCTATGCTCCCAGCTGAAATCATTGTTTGTGGAAGAGCATTCCAATACCTCACTGCTCCTACCGTAAAGAACCCTCTATGCAGCTTAAGGTTAAACTGCCTTTTTTCTAATATTAGTGAATGGCCACGTGTCTTTGTGTACTCCTTTGTGCGGAATTGTTTTGTCCCTATTGTGGGGTCACCAGTACAGTATTTGTACATTGAAATCATATCCCCTCTCAAGCGTCTCTTCTCCAGAGAGAATAAGTTCAGTGCTTGTAATCATTCCTCATAACTATGGTCCTCCAATCCCTTAATTAGCTTTGTTGCCCTTCTCTGATCCCTTTCCAGTTCCAGGACATCCTTTCTAAGGACTGGTGCTCAGAAATGGATGGCATACTCCAGATGCCGCCTCACCAGAGACTTGTATAGTGATATGATTTATCCCTGGAGTTAATCCCTTTCTTGATGCATGAAAATATTTTGTTAGCTTTGCTAGCAGCAGCTTGACATTGCCTGCCATTGCTGAGCCTGTCATCTACTAAAACCCCTAGGTCCTTTTCCATCCTATATTCCCCCAGAGGCTCTCTCCCAAGTGAGTAGTTTGCGTTCATATTCTTGGTACCCAAATGCATTATTTTGCATTTTTCTATGTTAAACCTCATTTGCCACTTCTCTGCCCACCCCATTAATTTGCTCAGGTCTTCTTTCAAGATTCCCACATCCTGTTGAGAAGTTATTGCTCTGCTTAGCTTGGTATCATTTGCAAACATTTAAATTGAGCTGTTTATCCCATCCTCCAAATCGTTTATGAATAAATTGAATAGGATTGGTCCCAGGACAGAACCCTGGGGAACCCCACTTTCCACACCAGACTATTCTGAGTATTCCCCATTTATCCCCACCCTCTGGACTCGCCCCTGTAACCATTTTTCAATTCATGTAGTCACCCTTTGATCCATGCCGACAGACCTTAGTTTGTACATTAAGCGTTTATGGGGAAAATGCCTTTGCAAAATCTAGATATAAATAAACTGTCATAACAAACAGTGGGCAGACGGCGGGAGCCCTCTCAACAGAAAGGAGCTGTGCGTGTCGCCTGCATGCCATGCATTATGGGATGCTCCGTGGCGGTGAAGTCGCCCCATAATGTTGTAGGTCGTTCAGGGGGGAACAAATGGCCGAATGGCCCGTTGGTTCAGCTGTCCGCCGAACAGGGGCACAACAGAAGTTCAGGCCGTACTTATGCTCGGGCTGAACCATTCGCCCATCCTTACCCATCTTTGTCCAAGTAGGATCTTTTTAGACTTTTTAGAAATGAAAGTGAGTCCTTGACAGCTATGAGGACAACTCTTATATTGACCAGTGCATATATATATTAAGAAAATGTTTATTGGAACATCTGGGAGTTGAGGCTTGGACACCTAGAAGTGTGTCTCTTGCACACACAAGATGTCACATTGAAGTGATAGGGCTTCTTTCCAGAAGGAGGAATGCTTGGCTGGATGATTCAAACCATATGCATTTAATGATATGATTTCGAAGACCATTGTGGGATCTTAGAATGTTGATTAGGAGAAACGGTGGGATCTTTGGAAAGCCCCCGAGTTTTCCTCAGGAGCCCTTCTCTTGTGGTCATAGTGCCGCTTGCATGGTTATAGAACCAAGAAGAAGGGAAGAATCACGTGATGAAATAACTTGAATAAGAAGGATCTAACAGCGATCCAGGTGCATTTATATGCACATTATTGATTGAGAAGTAATGATTAGAGTTGAGCGAACTGTAAAATTCGGGATCGTACCGGACTTTGGGGTGTCCGTGCCCCGAACCCGATCCCGGACATTAAAAAAAAAAGTCCAGGATCGGGTTTGGTATTCGGGTATATTTGCCACCTTTTCTATAGCTGCTGGGCAGCCAATCAACAAGCTTTTCACTAGTTTGCCCTTAGAAGCCATCACAGCCATGCCTAATAATGGCATGGCTGTGATTGGCCAGTGCATCAGTTTGATCACTTTTCGAACAACTAACCGACGGGTCGTCGATATCTTTTCCACCGTTTATATGGGCTTATGGTTTGGGCTAGGACCTGAAAAAAAAAATTACAGGCCCTAGCCCAAGCCCCGTGCCTGTGGGGTTTCAGGCCATGCTAGGGCTTAAAATGTCAAGCGAGTTGAGATTAGTAATGAAGAGTTAGTTATTACACGTATATTTACGTGGACCTAGCGACAATCTAGGAAGAATAAGTTCAATAAAGTAGTGCACTAAGAAGGGAAGAAGAACCAAGATATTGGTACGTTCGCCGTGATACTGGTGTTCT
>BLSH010503419.1:487927-499876 GCA_018402905.1 Glandirana rugosa
AAACTACCAACACACACATTACTTACGAAAAGATGTTTGCTTATTCTCAGGGAAATAATAAAATAGCGCAAACTAGATGGGAACCTTGGTTTGAATGGTACTCTTCATTTGTACAGAGCTCTTAGGATCTTACGTGGGTGCAGGAAACAAAAGCTACTTTAGAGCAGTCACAGCCTGGTTTCAAGATCTAAATGTTATGTATGTCCCCAGCTATTTCCTTTTTTTTATTTCTTTTTCTCCTTCTCTGTTAATGTTTATACTATTCCACTGCCTAACCATTTATAACTCAAGAGGTTTCATCGTAATGAATCTGATATGTTGATACTGGGGGATGTCACGGACCGCAACAAAGGTAACAGGTGGGTGAGTACCCACACTGATAAGTAACGGAAATGTCAGCAATCCCGAAAGGGTTTAATTAACAACTAGAAATGTCACCCAGCCCGCCACAGTATGTTCCCAAAGGGGTGGGGGCTGGGAGTGACAGACTAACAGACTAAAGATACAAATTTCAATTAGATTCGGAAGGTGTGGTCCGGGGCGCCCCCCTACAGTGAAGCGGTATGGGAAGAGTTTCCTCTAACCATTAACCCAAATGTTCGTAGTAAACATTGTGTTATGAATGTATCTATGGAACTTCTAATAAGTCAGTAAAATGTTTGTAACTAATTCACTTGCATTGGAATCTAATAAAAACATTGAATGAAAAAAAAAAAATTCCTGGCCTTTGAAATGCTGTCATTCCATCTGGTGGACACGGACAGTTTTAAAAACCTGATGGCGGTGGCTGTCCCACAGTACATGGTTCCCAGCCGCTACTACTTTTCCAGGCGAGCCATCCCTTGCCTGCACAAACAAGTCGGTGACGAGATCAAGTGTGCACTGCGCAACGCCACCTGTGGCAAGGTCCACATAACCACTGATACGTGGACCAGTAAACACGGGCAGGGACGCTATATCTCCCTAACTGCACACTGGGCAAATGTAGTGGTGGGTGGGCCTGAGGCGGCTAGCCGTCTGGCGCATGTCCTTCCGCCACCCAGGATTGCAGGGCATTTCTCTTTGCCTCCTGTTGCCTCCTCCTCCTACTTCGCTTCCTCCTCCTCCTCCTCTACCACCTCCTCATCTGCTCAACGTAACACCTTCACCACCAACTTCAGCACATCCAGGGGTAAACGGCAGCAGGCTGTTTTAAAACTGATATGTTTGGGGGATAAACCCCATACTGTGCAGCCAGCTGTGGATGGGTATTGAACAACAGACCGATGAGTTGTTGTTGCCACTGAGCCTCAAGCCCGGCCTGGTGGTGTGCGATAACGTGCAAAATCTCGTAGCAGCTCTGGCCTAGCCGGTTTAACGCACATCCTTTGCCTGGCGCATGTGCTAAATTTGGTGGTGCAGAAATTTCTAAAAAACGACCCGGATATGTCAGAGCTTCTGCAGAAAGTGTGGGCCGTCTGTGCATGCTTTCGGTGTTCTCACCCTGCTGCTGCTGCCTGTCTGCGCTGCAGCGGAACTTCGGCCTTCCCGCTCACTGCCTTCTATGCGACGTGCCCACAAGGTGGAACTCCACCTTGCACATGCTGGAGAGACTGTGCAAGCAGCAGCAGGCAATAGTGGAGTTTCAGCTGCAGCACACACGGGTCAGTCGCTCTGTGGAACAGCACCACTTCACCACCGAGTGGGCCTCCATGCGAGACCTGTGTACTATATTGCAGTGTTTTGAGTACTCCACCAACATGGCCAGTGCCGATGACGCTGTTCTCATTGTTACTATCCCACTTCTATGTCTCCTTGAAAAAACACTTCGGGCAATGATGGAAGAGGATGTGGCACAGGAGGAGGAGGAAGACTGGTCATTTACACGGTTATCAGACCAGTCATTCACAAGTGGCTCGGAGGGTGGGTTCCTTCACCAGCATAGGCCAGGTCAAAAATTTTCAAGCCAGGGCACAGTTCTGGAGGATGAGGAGGACGAGGATGATGATGAGGAGGAGGAGGAACCGTGTTTACAGCAGGGTGGCACCCAACGCAGCTCGTGGGCATCACTGGAGCATGGCTGGGGGGATACAGAGGACACAAATGATACACCTCCCACAGAGGACAGCTTGTCTTTGCCTCTGGGCAGCCTTGCACACATGAGCAACTACATGCTGCAGTGCCTGCTCAATGACAGCAGAGTTGCCCACATTTTAACTTGTGCTGATTACTGGGTGGCCACCCTGCTGGATCCCCGGTACAAGGACAACGTGTCGTCCTTAATTCCCTCACTGGAGCGTGATCAGAAGATGCGCGACTGCAAGCGCACTCTGGTAGACGAGCTGCTGAGGGCATTCCCAAATGACACCGGGGGCTCAGTGGAAGCACAAGGCAAAGGCAGAGGAGGAGGAGGGGGAAGAGGTCACCAACGCAGCTGTGGCAGGGTTAGCATGGCTGAAATGTGGAAAAGCTTTGTCAGCAGCACGCCACCACAAACAGCACCACCAGCTGATAGGCAACATCTTAGCAGGAGGCAGCATTTCAGCAACATGGTGTAACAGTATGTGTGCACACACCTACACGTACTGACTGATGGGTCTGCCCCATTCAACTTCTGGGTCTCCAAATTGGCCACATGGCCTGAGCTTTCCCTTTATGCCTTGGAGGTGCTGGCCTGCCCTTCAGCCAGTGTATTGTCTGAACGTGTGTTTAGTACGGCAGGGGACGTTTTCACAGACAAGCGCAGCCGCCTGTCCACAGCCAAAGTGGACAAGCTAACCTTTATTAAAATGAATCAGGCATGGATCCCACAAGACTTGTCTGTACCTTGTGCAGAATAGACATTTAGACCGGCCTCACAAAGCCATTGGTATCCTTTTTTTTATTTGAATATCTCTCAATATTTTGGGGGCTACCCCAATTCTAATAAAATACCAAACAAACAAAAAACAGTGTTGGCTACCTCCTCCTCCTCTTCCTCCTCCACCATCGCCACTTCCGCCTACACTGCCACGGTCATGGCCTAGTCAACCTCTAGGCTCCTACGCCACATCCACCTCCTCCTCCTTTTTTATTTTTTTTAGTTGATTTTAAGTTATTTCCCTATCCACATTTGTTTGCAGGGCACTTGTCCTACTCTTACCCCCATTTTTCTTCCTTTTGCAGCCTTCTAGCACTTTCCATGACTTGTTTTACAGCCATTTTTGTGCCCAAAAGTTCGGGTCACCATTGACTTCAATGGGGTTCTGTGTCCGGGGTCAAGTTCGGATCGAGTTCGGTACCAAACCCAATCGGTTTCACGAGGTTCTGCTGAACCCGACGAACCCGAACATCCAGGTGTCTGCTCCACTCTAGTAATGATGATGGTAGCTAAGCTCACACTGGCCTTGGGGATCAAGCAAGGGTTTCAGTAGTTGCTGGATGCCATCCTCCAGTTGTTTTCCTGTGTTTCTTTTTGTAGGAGACTATTTACCAATCTTGTCAATCAGCCTGACAGGTGGGCATGTGCTGACCCTGAAGACGAGTCCTCTGGAATTATACTCTAGCAAAGAGGTTTGAACTGTGGTGCCATTATGTGTGACCATGAGGTTTGCTAGGATATCTCCAAGTGAATGTTATTTTGTGGTTATGGAGAGCCTTGGTCACTGTTAGCATGTTCTTTCTGAGTTGCATAATGTATCAGGAGATGTCAGGAAAACACTTCCCAACCGCCTCGCGTACTCTTACTGCTGCAAAGTGGCAGTGGTATATAAACAGCGATTCGCACAACTGCAGCTAGCGGGCGGGCGTGCATCGCCGGTGGCATGCTCTCATGTCCGCCACATGCTGCATGAGTGTGCCCGCAGGTTGGGCAGACTCGATGTCCGCCGGCGACCCGCGATTGCCTAATACAGAGGAAGAACGAGTAACCGCCGATGTAAACGCGGCGGTTCCCCGTTCTGTCAGGTGGCATGACAGTGATCCCAGCCCCCACACAGTTAGAACACAGTGAGGGAACACATTTAACCCCTTGATCTCCCCCTTAGTGTTAATCCCTTCCCTGCCAGTGACATTTATACAGTAATCAGTGGGTATTTTTAGATCTGATTGCTGTATAAATGTCAATGGTTGCAAAAAAGCGTCTGATCTGTCCACTGCAATATCGCAGTCTTGATTGAAAAAGATTGCCTCCATTATCAGTAAAAAAAAAATAATAAAAACACCATAAATCAATTCTCATAGTTTGTAGACACGATAACTTTTGCGCAAACCAATCAATAAAATGCTTATTGTGATTTTATTTGCCAAAAAATATGTAGAATACATCTTGGCCTAAACTAATGAATACATTTGTTTTTTATTTTTTTATTATAGCAAAAAGTAAGAAATATTGTTTTTTTTTTTGCAAAATTGTCACTCTTTGTTTATAACGCAAAAAATAAAAAACAGCAGAGGTGATCAAATACCACCAAAAGAAAGCTCTATTTCTGGGAAAAGTTAAAGCGATGCAGTGCCGAATCGCAAAAAGTGCTCTGGTCAGGAAGGGGGTAAATCCTTCCAGGGCTGAAGTGGTTAAGGCTACACAGGGTTCAGGCACAGAATCAGAAATTCTGAAGAGTGTGAGAATTTGTTCTTTCATTTGAAAGAAATGAACACAAAGAATTATGTCCCTCGGCATAGTATCAGGTAAGTGAGATGGTCTCGGTAGATGGCGGACCCTATCCACTAGCAGCTCCTCGTCAGACATATTTGGGAGGATAGATTGTATGTGGGAGGATAGATTGTATGTGGGTAGTTGATCTGGAAGCACAATTTTAGGGATTTCTCAAACCTTCAAATTTTTCTCCTGGGATCTACCCTCCAAATTTGCAACTTTGGCCTTCATCCAGGCTATGTTGTCAACTTTTTCAGAATTGGAGTCAACCAGGGCATTGAATGATGCTGCAAACTCCTTCATTTTTGCCTCCACGTGATCCATCCTGTTCCCCAAGTCCTCTATTTCATATATGGCTTGTCTCAAAGAGGATGTAATGTCCGCGTGTAAGGATACACGCAGGGATACCAGCATTTCTTTCCTGGTAGCATCAAGTATAGGGGTGTTGGTGGTAGGTTAGTCTGCAATGGGGTCTGCATGAAAATCTATGTCATCCATGTGTACTAAATTAGTACGTGTAGCAATGTTCTCAAACGGGATTATGCAGTGCAAGGGAATAAATACATTACAAATTTTAGCATAAAAACAATTAATATTTTATTGGTTTACAACACAGGTTAAAAAGAGAAAAAGGTTATATAATATGTGGCAGCTGCTGATGGACTCATATTCTAATTAGTGAAAGTGGGTTTTACCCCCATGGTGGTTAGCTAGATGGTTAATGTCCCGACATGTTTCGCCTTGACAAGCTTCCTCAGGGTATCTTATTAGTCCGCCACCAAAAATATGCGTTAAATATTCTAAATATAAAATAAATAACAGTCATGAGGCACAAATTATACAATGTTTGACATGCTTGACAAGCACCCAACCATGAAGTCATGCCTCCCCCTCTCTCTCCCCCCTCCCTCCAACCCCACACAACCACCCCCCCCACAAACACAGACCCAACCCAACAGGCTTACCCGGGTATAGCCCAATCACCTATCAGGAGGCACAATAAGTCCACAGCTACACAAGAACCCAGCACTCTGCCACTGCAGGAGACACATATAGTCCAAGCTGAGATGGATAATAACAATTAACACCAACATAAGACCAAGTAATATAAAGTAAGTTCAGAAAAAATAATTACTAAATACTAACACCTCAAAAACAATGTAAGGATATAGTCCTGCACGTATTAATGTGCAGAGTCACAGCACTCATCGCCTAAATATGTATATGTTGCATAATAGCAGTAATTATATGTTCAAGAGAAAAAAAAGAAATAAAACAAATGAACTTACATGCGTCACATGGTAACATCAATTGTACTGGGGGTGTAGAAACCACCTACACATTTACTGAGGTAAGCCTAAAGTAGACCCCTGGAGATTAGGAGTCACCTTAATAGAAATGATAGAAAGCACCAAAGGCAGCACCTAGAGACAAGTATAGGTAAGCATATAGTTACATACGGAAGAGCTAAGAGTGATTTCATTAGATGTCAGTTTAACATATTGAACCATTCAGCTGAGCGCACATAGCGACCCTAGTCTCATTGGTAAGATGATCCATGATTAAACACCATTTAACACACTTGCTGGCTATACATACTAGCCAGGCATCCCACCTAAGATGGATATTGGACACCATATAGAGGGGAGATATCAACCTATATACACATCCTACATTATGCAGAGCCATGAAAAAGCAGCACTAAACAATTATCAGGCTAGTCACAAATAGTGGGTTTGAGCATCCAGCAACAAACCACAATCATACTCTGCCATTAGTTCCGGTTAGGTACTCTAAGTATGCTTAGCCGTAAATCATATCTGATATTACCTGTTATGTGAACCACGTCCACACATGCCCCAGTCTCCAACTAATAGCGAAGCCGGAGCCGCCGGCTTTATGCGTCTCCCACTCGGCCGGCGTCTGACGTCACCGGCCGAGTGCGGATGTGACCTGGAGTAGGCTCATGTGTCGGCGATCCACATCCCGCCAGGAACTCCAACTCCCAGATATCCCCGCGGAATCAGAGGCGGGGACCAGGAGTGATGCCGGGCAAAGACCGACATGGCTCTGTATCCTGACACGAAGGACAGGCGTCAGGCAGCAAGGGGCGGAGACTCCAGGCGAACCCATCGATGATAGGTAGAAGTATGGACCAACAAGCACACGGCCCCACCGAGGAAAGGGGGCATGCCAGAAGGATACCGGCGCCCCCTTGCGTCCATACAGTGGCAATATGCGCCATGGTCACCCAGACAGAGTGCAACACCCCATCAAAGGAGGGGAATACCGGCCAGGGCACCAGATGGACCTACAACTGGGGGGACAGGAGGAGAACAGGAAAGGGAGAGGGACGGGGGAAAGAAAGGGGGGGAAAGGGGAGGGGGAGGAAACCAACGACCACACAGTTCTGAAATGACAATCAAGCATGCCAATACAAAGGATATCTACATGGTCAACGTCTCGTAAACGGATCAATTCAACCATCAAAAAAACAACACACGTCACATTTAGAAATAATTGAATTAATTGCAATGTCTCGTAATTAGCGTTGAGCGAACCTGGACTGTAAAGTTTGGGTCCGTACCGAACTTTGGGGTGTCAGTGACCCGGACCCGAACACAGACATTTCAAAAAAAGTCTGGGTTCGAGTTCAGGTTTTTTGGTATTTGATTCCACGTGTTGAATAGCTGCCAGGGGCAGCCAATCAACAAGTGTTTCACTGGTTTGCCCTTAGAAGCCATCACAGCCATGCCTACTAATGGCATGGCTGTGATTGGCCAGTGCATCATGTGACACAGCCTCTATATGGGGCTGGAGTCACCGTGCTGCATGTCATATGCTCTCAGGATAGTTTAGGGAGAGGATGCTGCTGGCTCTGTGAGGGACAGATTGCAGATATTATAGAACATCTCACCCTGCATTACTGAATGATCTGATTATGGACTAGGTAGAGATACTAGTACTGCTGCTTTGAGGGTCAGATTGCAGACCTCATCCTGCTGCACAGAATTATATGACTGGACTAGGTAGAGTCTGTTGCTTTAAGGGAAAGATTATTGTTTTAAAATCATCTCCAAGTTCTATAGGGAAAGGTTCCAGCTGTTGCTTTAAGGGAAAGATTATTGTTCTAAAATCATCTCCAAGTTCTATAGGGAAAGGTTCCAGCTGTTGCTTAGAGGGACAGATTATTGTTCTAAAATCATCTCCAAGTTCTATAGGGAAAGTTTCTTCCAGCCGCATAGAGAGCCATATTATTGTTCTAAAATCATCTCCAAGTTCTATAGGGAAAGTTTCTTTCAGCCGCATTGAGAGCCATATTATTGTTCTAAAATCATCTCCAAGTTCTATAGGGAAAGTTTCTTCCAGCCGCATAGAGAGCCATATTATTGTTCTAAAATCAATGATGTAGAAACCTCCACATACACAGCTCGCCAAATAGACCACTCCTATGGTGTTGCAAGTGACCCTGTGAGAAAGGTGGTGGAGTAGTCCATTGGGTAGCCGGGTAGTGGGGCTGTTGACCATAAATGGACATATATCACAGTGTCCATAAGAAAATGTACCAGGATCTATTGCCTGGGTTTTGATGATAGGATTAAAGTGACTTTGTACCAATTTGTCCCGGAGTGAGGGAGCCCTTCTGTATGTGATTTGAGGGTATGGACCTATGTGTCTATTAACTAGCGTTCTATTTAGCGTATATTTAGTGTACTAAATGTTCTCTTACCGCCCCTGGCACTCTTTGTGGCATTTGTGGATGTTGTGCAGCCATCTGCAGCCTAGATTTAACTGGGCTCTTAATGGATGGTGTGGAGGCCCCAGAGTTGGTGGTGTATGGAGTCTCTGGTGGTTGCTAAGTCCTCTGTGTGGATTTTACAGCAGCTGGGATTCCATCACGCTTCTGTGGAACATGGGGTCTGCCACTGGCCCCATTTTGTTGCAGATTGCGGCTGGCAGGCATGAAAAAATCTGATAGCTTGTGCAGCTGTGCCCGATCTTTGCACTTGCGAGACATTGCAGACCTGTGAGAGGTCAGATGCAGGTGGATAGCTCCCTGTCAATGGCATTGGTATGGCTGAATCTGGTAAATATCCCCAGCAATGTGGTAGAGCTCGATCAAAGAGTGGCCATCTTAGTTTGCGGTCACCATGCCCCCCAATATGAAGTTTCTTTATCTTTGAGAAATCATTCTTAAAGGACTGTGTACTGAAATTATGGACTGCCTTTTATATTTTATTTATTTATTAATGCCTGTGTGACTATTATATACAGAATATCTTGCAATACGTGCATTTGCACTGATTATCCTGCTTATACAAATATGGTTAATGGTATTATGATGGTTTACCACTTTATAGGTTTTTACACTTTATTATCGATTTAGTAGCTTAGGCACCCTCTCCAATTATTATTGTACTAAAGTCAGTCTATTATTTTTAAAGTGTCATTAAATCCGATAACACTATTTTATACTTTTCACCCGGGAAGATGCCAATAAAATCAACAGTCAATAGATAACATTGTACTCTTTAAATTAATTGTCTTTTTCCTGCTACTTTATCCTGCAGTCACATGACCATCTACGCCTTACTGGGAGATGGGCGGAGCAAGTATGAATCCTGTGATGCAGCCTTCATACATCACTGCAAGATGTTTCCTTTCTCCTCCTGTGGTGTTGTTGTTGTCACTTGAGTTGAATTGTTAAATTAAAATGTTTGTCATATAAAAAACATATCCTAAGGAGTATACTGCTCCTGTGCTTGTATAATAAACTGGTAGCCAGGCTCCCTGCAAGAGCTGGTGCCTAGCATTCACTGTAAGCTTCCTTGCAAGCCTCTGGAATGCTAGCAATGTGAGATGGCTAGTAGACAAGAGGAGTTCTTTACCATTCGTTTCTGATGGATCTACCCCACATAGGGTTGCCACCTCATCTCTTTAAAACTGAACACATATTAATTACACAGGTTCTGTGGTTGATTAAGGTGGTAATTAAACTCACTTGGTGCCTTATCTGCATTTAATTAGCCTCAGAAGCTGTGTAATTCATATGTGTTAGGGATGAGGTGGCAACCCTAACCTCACATGATTGTCCACGTGGATTGTACAGCAGATATATCAGAGATGATTTATAGAAGATTCCTCTTGTCTGCTAGCCATCGCACATTACATTCTGGAAGCTTGTGAGGCGGCTTACAGATCATGTTAGGTAGCAGCTGAAAGATAGGAGAGGAGAAGTAGAGAGTCAATGCTACACAGACACTTGGAGCTGCCCCAAAAGTGATGAAAAGAGACATGTGGGGCAGCTTCAACAGAAGAAATGAGGCGCAGATAGCACATGTGCACTAAGTGTGGCAATAGAGGAGCTGGAAGAATGGCTGTCCTAGGGTTGCCACACACTGGGGTTGATTTATTAAAACTGGAGAGTACAAAATTTGGTGCAGCTGTGTATGGTAGCCAATCAGCTTCTAACTTCAGATTGTTCAATTAAGCTTTGACAAAAAACCTGGAAGCTGATTTCTATGCACAGCTGTACCATATTTTGCACTCTCCAGTTTTAGTACATCAACCCCACCGTGATGACATGCATGATAGCGGCAGGATCAACCACACAAGCAAGTAAAAGATGGATGATGACAAGTTACTGCAGACAGGTATAGTTCACAATTTTAAAGAGATTTACATAAAGAATTGTTTGGGGTTTAATGACACTTTAACTTTATATGAGATTTATAAAATCTACTGCAGCCTGATTTAGCTAGTTTCTAGGAAAAACTTTTTAATGATACTACAATTTTTTGTCACATAATTCTATGATGTACAACTTTTTTCTAAGAGGTTAGCTAAACTCAACAACAAAAATGTGTTATATTGCAGCTTATAGTCCTTAGATAGTGGTTACATTAGTTTTATGTTTTGTTCAAGCTAAGTACATTTTTAGCAAATACAGAAAATACCTGGTAATGTTGAAATGCAATGTCATGTTTACTTCCTGTGAGGGGCCCTGAAGAATATTTTTTTTTCCTAGCTCTGTAATCTAGCAATTGCCCTGTCCTCCATATAATAGAGGTATAATAGAGGTGAAGAGAAATGTATTTGTTTGTACTATCAGGAGAGCAACCTAGGGTAACAACCATAGCTCCCTTTATATGTACAGTGATGTAAATAAAGTGATGCAGCCACCCAGGGACAGGAAGTGTATTATAGTAATAAGAGATCAATGGCAAGTAAGAGGAGTGTAATATGTTAATGGCCCTCCCAAATGCTGTAAATAGACAGGGTATTCCATAAGACATTGGCTAGGTGTTCTATCACTAGTTTGTATAATACAGGGGATAAAGGGCAACCCTGTTGGGTGCAATACTTTATGGAAAACCTCAGTGATAGGGAATCATTACCATGAACCCTGGCATATTGCATGAAGTAGAGGGCCAAGATTACATGGAGGAGGTTGGGACCTAGTGCAAGTTGAGGAACAGCCAGCTGAGCCTATCAAAGGCTTTCTCTTCATCCACAGATAGAAGGCATAGGGGCAGCTTGGAGGTCTGGGCATGGGTGACAAATAAAAGAGTCTTAAGGGTATTGTGGACTTACGCCATCTTATCTTTTGTGAAACTGCAGTGGAAAAGGGGGTTGTATCTGGGAGGTGATTATCTGAGTACAGATTTAAAGTTTGACTCCAATGAGAGAAATTGTGTGACACTACCAGAGAGAGATCAATGTCAGACTTCAGGCTCAAGGAGATATAGGCCTCTAAGGTTTGGGACAGAAAGGGAGTGTCTACCAAAACAGCTGAAGTCTTAAGTAGTAAAGGGGAAAGGTATTGCTTGTATGTTTTATAGAACTTGCATTAAATCTATCCAGGACAGGACACTTTCTAGATGGGGTGGGTTTGATGGTTGCTAAATGGTCCTCTTCTGTAAATGTGATATGAAGAGCCACACTGGCAAACTTTTCGAGGGAGGGAATGCCACCTCTTCAATATATTCCCTAGTGGCTTAATCATAGTAGTGGGTCTCAAGGTCTGTACCTTTGTGTACGTCTACTAACGAACGTACGAGCGATATGAGGTTTTAGTACGTTTGGATATAAAGGAGATGTTTTTGGACTCCATCTTATAAAAAGAAGGGAGATGTTATAAGGGAGGGGGTTATGTCTGGAACTCTGGGTGATGATACTAATTCGGTGATCCCTTATATAACTTCTCCACCGTAAGGGAGGGAGCTTTTCAAACGGTCACACCGAGAAGTATAGTGTAAATGTCTTCTCCTGGTAAATCGTTGGTAGTTTGGGTGGGGTAGATCTTTCACAGGACAGGACCTATCTAAATTACGTTC
>BLSH010503419.1:517165-547669 GCA_018402905.1 Glandirana rugosa
TTTTCTTAGAAAAGGTGGTGACCATCTGAACTCTTACTCTTGCAAAAAGGAAACACCTATTTAAACTGTGGTTTGCCCTTGTGGGTAGTTATGAAAAACAACCTCCTGAACGTTTTCTCCAAACTCCCGAGAGGAGAAAACTTATCACCATCCACTGTTCAGACGTATATTGACCTAAACCACGGGGTACGTACTCTACAACCTCTACCTGGAGCTACGAGAATAATCGAGAAGAAACTGCGACATTTTTACACCAAAATGATAATGCAGGGCCTCCCCTTGGAAGAAAAGACCCCCCCGGATCCCGAGATACCCGGGACAGGTCGAGATCGGATACAAAGCCATATAACCCCTAATGTCTATCTTAGTCTAGGACCTATAGGCCTTCCGGAATCCGTCAAAGAAATCACACCAGCTATCCAGGATCTGATTCTATCTGTAATCCCCAATATACCGAAACATAGGCTAGAGCTGGACAGGGCCCATAGAGCCCTAGGCCCCCCCAGAAAAGAAGGTTCCCCTCCGGGACGTAATAGTAAAACCACATTTTTACAGCGTCAAAGAAGAGCTAATAAGAGCATCGAGGTCCATCTCCAACATCTCATGCATGGGGCACCAAATCCAGTTATATGCAGACTTGTCACCTACCACTATTCAAAAGAGGAGAGCCCTCAAACCTCTTTTGCAAGTCCTCCAACAAAAAGTATTGATGGGTGTTCCCGTTTGGTGTCAAATTTATCCACAAAGGAAAAACGTTCTCATTCTCAAGTCTACCAGTGGTGGAAAAGATTCTTTTGAGTTTGAAACTGATTGCACAAGAAGCCCCAATGGATATCTCTGACCCTGCAGGAGCCCACGCGAAGAGACCTCTCCCTGCAAGTCCTGTCTCCCCACTCTGGACCAAGTCACAGAGCAAGAAACCTAAAGATAGTAGACCGCCATGATTCCCCCCTTGGACTCCTGATGCCTCATCATAATTGGTTTGATGCTTGCTTCCCCCAAAATCAGGGGAAAGAACTTTTATGGACTCATGTTTTAGCTTAAACGTTTGGTTTTCTTAGTTCCTCTCCTAGGATCCTTATTATTCGGACTCCCTTTGATATAGGTTAGACTTAGGGTTTCCCTTTCGATCCAGATCGATTAAGGACCATTGTTAAAAAAACGCTTGCCCCATTATTGGGGTTTCAATTTTCATTGGCTCTCAACCTAAGGGAGAGAGGCTTTACCCATTTGCTTGGAGCTTTAGGCATTGTTGCTTGGCACAGGCCGATGGGTTCACAGTTTTCTCTCCTCGATACGTCTATCCTAATAGAATTTATAGTCTATAATGAGCCGGGGAATGCCCTGACTGGAGGGGCTCCCTTGCACCTCCACTTACCCCCAGGTTTTCCACGGAACTCCTTGGGTTAAGTCGTCTGCCCAGGTTGGAGCAGGCAGTTTCTCAGACCATACACTTGAGTATGACTGTCATCCCTCTTAGGAGGGTAGGGATCGTGGGTCAGAGAGGTTTCTTCACCCCTGGGACACCACCCCCACTAGCATCAGTTAGGATTAACAATTTTAATTTTTGTTTTTTCTTCTTCACCTCTTACTTTCCTCTTTTTTCCTATCTTCTGGGTCACCTAACTTTCACCCTTGTATTTGCTGATCGCAGGTGTGCAGAACTCGAGTCTTGGTTCCCGGTCGCTCCCGAGCCTCCCACTTCAGCGATGGAAGACACAAGGTTGAGGGTAAGTGATGATGTGGACATGAGCATTGTCTCCCTATGGCTCCATGGCAACTGATATCCAAAGATCTCTGAAAATAGCCAAACATAATGCTCAAGGCCTCAACTCCCCCATAAAGAGGAGGAAAGTTTTTGATCATTATAAATCTCTCAAGCTAGATGTGGTAATGATTCAGGAGATCCATTTCCCATTACGGTACAGCCCCAACTTCCTGCACGCTCAATACCCTCTCTTTTATCAAGCCAAAGAGGAAACGAAAACTATAGGGGGGGCAATCCTGTTTTCCTCAAAGTGTGGCTTTACTCCTCACAAGGAATTTAGAGACCCAGGGGGAAAGTTTATCCTTATTAAGGGAACCATTGAGGGAATCCTATACACATGTGTTTCTTACTATGCCCCGAACAAAGCCCAGGTAAACTTTTTCGAAACCCTCTTTGAATCTATCCAACCCCACTTAGAAGGCAGGGTTATTTTGGGTGGAGACTCCAATATCACTTTTGATCAGGGTCTTGATAAATCTAGACCTCCGGGTGACCAACTAACGCGTCCATCCAAAGCGAGTCTAAAACTGGCTAAACTGATCCACACCCTCAATTTGATAGATTGCTGGAGAGAGCTCAATCCATCCAAGAGAGATTTCACTCACTACTCCTCCCCCCATGACTCCTATGCGTGAATTGACCGTTTGTTAGTCCAGACCAACACGATACCTCTAGTAGTCAAATCACTGATAAGGGATACAGCCCTTTCGGGTCATTCCATAGTGATGTTACAAATTCGCTCCGACCCCCACTATATGAGACAGACCCACTGGAGATTAAATTAATCAATGCTTTCTGACCCCGTTAGGGTCGGTGAAATTAACAAGACCCTCAAGGAACATTTCCTTTTCAACAATGTAGAAGAGACCTCAGCAGAACCTATCTGGGCAGCCCATAAAGTCGTCATTAGAGGCAAACTAATACAAATGTCCTCGCGGATTAAAAAGGAGAGAGAGGCAGACCTAGTTTGACTCGAAAAGTCCTATTTATCCCTTCAAGCATTGCATAGAAGACACCCCTCAAAAGCACTTGCAGAACAATTAATTAAAGCCAGATTAGAATGGCCTTAACTGTTAAAGCAGAAAAGGCTGGAGTGGTCAGAAATTCTACACACAGAATGATAAATTGGGAACTCTTTTGGCAACCTGGCTCTCCCCACGGCCATGCCAATTTTCACTACCCAAAATCCAAATTCAAGGTCAGGGCTTATCTTCCAATCCTATGAAAATCCTAGATTCCTTCCACAGATTCTACACACACTTTTACAGCTCCCCAACACTAGGCCATAAGGCAACTGATACAATATTCCTGGACGACCGCCCCATCCCATCTCTGACAGCAGAGCACAGACAAATTATGGAGACCCCTATCTCAGAGGAGGAGGTTTTGGGGGTCATCAAGGATTTAAAGAGGGGTTCTGCTCCAGGTCCTGATGGGCTCTCTGCCCCATACTACAAGACCTTCGTCGAGACTTTATCCCCGCACCTAACAAAATTCTTTAACTCCAAAGCCAGGGAATCCCCTCTCGACCCACAGCTTAACTCTGCCTTCATCTCGGTGGTCCCGGAACTGGACAAGAACCCTGAGGAAGTAGGTAATTATAGACCGATTTCACTAATTAATAATGATGTTAAAATTTTAACTAAAATACTGGCAAACAGGCTGGGGTTCTTCATCAATTCTTACATCTACAAAGACCAGGTAGGCTTCATCCCTGGGAGACAGGGTCCAGACCAGATTCGTAGAGCAGTCAACCTGATATCCATTCTGCAATCGAACTGGGAGGGTAACCCCAAACAGGTAACCCCAAACAGAGAGGGATGATTCTTTCGCTGGATCTACAGAAAGCTTTTGATTCGGTCTCTTGGCCTTACATCCTCCCGCTCTTGGAGAGATGGGGCTTCGGTCAGAGGTTCTTGGGCCTCATAAAAGCACTTTATTCTACCCCCACTGCTCGCATTCGACTCCAGGGCTTCTGCTCAAAGACAATAAATATTGCTAAAGGGACGAGACAGGGCTGTCCCCTCTCACCACTCATCTTTGCTATAGCCATTGAAACTCTGGCGATTGCAATTCGTCAGAACCCACATATTAAAGGGGTATCGTGTGGGTCTCAGATTCATAAATGTGGACTCTTCGCTGATGACATCCTTTTGTTTATCACCTCTCCCCATACCTCAGTTCCTAACCTAAATAGAACATTAGATCGTTTTGCGGCAATTTCAGGGCTCAAAGTAAACTACTCCAAATCCTTTGTGATGAACGTATCTTTGACTCCTGAAACAGTCGTCTCTCTACAACTCTCTTTCCCCTTCAAATGGGTCCCACAGTCGCTTAAATACCTAGGGATCCACCTAACAGCTAAAATAGAGGATCTCTACCCTTGTAACTTCCCTCCTTTATACCGCAAACTTGAGGACGACTTAAAAACTTGGTCAAATTGCAAGCTCTCTTGGTTGGGTAGAATCAATGCAATTAAAATGATGCTTCTGCCATGGGTGCTCTACTTTTTTCAAGCCCTCCCTATAGCAATTAGGAAAGATCACCTGAAGATACTCCAGAGTAAGAGACTGAGATTTGTTTGGGGAGGAAAGGGCTTTAGGTTCCCACAATCCAGTCTTTACTTTCATAGGAAAAGGGGGGGTTTAGGACTCCCCTTTCTACATAAATATTACCAAGCAGCAAGATTAGCACAGCTTTTCATGGTCTATTCAAAGCATGAGAAACCGGACGGGATCCAAATCGAGAGGCAGGTTGTTCCTAATTATACTTTGGATTTCTTTCTATGGAGCCCTCCGAAAAAGAGACCCCCGATTCTCGCTCCAACCTTGTCCCATTCATTCTCCTTATGGGACTCCTTACGGAGCCACCACGAGCTTACCTCCTCTTTGAACCCTTTAGCACATATTTTTCACAATCCGGACTTCCCTCCAGGGCTGGACATATTATCATTTAAGTGGTGGTTGGATAAGGGGCTGTACCCTATAGGGCACTATTTTACCTCTACGGGACCCATATCTCTTAGTCCCTGTATAAATAAACTTGACCTTCCAGACTCTGAAAGATTTAGGTTCCAACAAATATCCCACTTTCTTCAGCATATTTGGAAAGATAAACCCATCCCACCCAAATTCACGGCATATGAACTCTGGTGTTCACAAACCAAGGAGCAAAGAGGGGGCATCTCAATAGTCTACATTTCACTTACTTCTCCTCCTGCGAAAACCTCTTACATGGACCTTTGGGAAACTGATTTTCAGTTTTTGTGGGACTTGGAGACCTGGCATCGTTCTTTTGCTAAATCTTTTAGGGGTATCCTTAATACCTCCCTTATGTTAAGGTTATTACGAGGTGGTATCTCATGACAGCCAAACTTGCCCACATTTACCC
This sequence comes from Glandirana rugosa, assembly GCA_018402905.1. Taxonomy (NCBI): domain Eukaryota; kingdom Metazoa; phylum Chordata; class Amphibia; order Anura; family Ranidae; genus Glandirana; species Glandirana rugosa. Next base: position 522,324 of record BLSH010503419.1, read on the forward strand.
CTCGGTGGACCCATTGTGTTTTAGAGGATGTTCTCTATTGGGCACTATGGCACATATATGTTGGGAATGCCCAAAGGATTCGTCAGTATTGGAGGAAAATCTTTAATCTAATTGAAAAGTTGACCAATACTCAGGTCTTCAGGTCCCCCGTGATAGCTCTTCTGAATGCCCACATCCCAAATCTATCCAAATCCAATAGGAGGTTAGTGCATTTCATCCTGTTAGGGGGCAAGCTTACTATCGCAAAGTCATGGAAGCAATCAAAGGTCCCATTTGCAGCTACCATACGGAAAATTTCCTGGATCATGGCACATAAGAAGATATCAAGCAACCTTGCGGATGCAACCAAGCGTTTTGAGGACATTTGGGAACCCTGGGCAGCCTTTCATACCGGGTTTACCGAGACCCTCAGATGAAGCGGATGTGGAGGAAATTTAGGTGATCATTTGTTCTCCTTTGACCCTTTCCTGGTACTCTTCTTTTCTCCTTTCTTTCCCCTCTCTGTCTCCTCTTTCCCCCTTCTCTTTCTTCATAATTGTTTATATACCCTTGTTACTGCTGTGTGTTTATCATCACTGATAACAAGTTGACACTAGTTTAGCAGTTTACTGATATGTTTCTAATTGGTTAACCTCCTTCCTGTTGATCTTACGATTTACCCGTAGGGACTGGTAACTTGTAGACTTTGAATGAAAAAGGGGAAAAGGGGGAAAAAAGGGGACTTGGTGGGACTTTATATGAAACATATGGATATGTCTCCATCCCTAATTCAGTTACAAAGAAAGAAAGAAAGATATTATTCAATGATTATTAGGGATGGAGGTATGTTATGCGGCCATTATGACTATGTGAGACCAATATTATTTCCTAGCTGATTACAGACCTCATTCTAACTAGGTTATACCAATACAATATTTAGCAGGCTGTTCCATTCCAATGCAGATTTTTCCTCATGTGCAATTGAATTTTGACTTTTGAATTTTTATGTGGCTATTTGGTGTGGGTTGCATCGGCTGTGCTGCCCCTGTCTGTCTCCGGGAGCTGCGATGCACGTGACTTGCCCCCCCCCCTGTCCCCCCCATCTGTTTTTACAGTGAGGGGATTGGACTGGTGTGCCTCCTGCATCGGCGCCACGCCTACAGGCCGTGCACATGACCCTGATCTAGGTGCCCTGGTGCAGACAAGTTTTTCCACCAGGCTGACTATGGGGAGGTTGGTGATTGCAACCTTTCTCTACAAATTAGAACAAATATGGCTGCGCTTGTGTAAAGGACATAAAATAAATAGACAACAAATGGTGAGTATAAGAGGTATCCGAAAGATACAAACAAGAGGTGATGTAATTAATATACTTATAAACCCCAATCACGTGTAAATCCAAATGACAATGAATAAACCAAGTCCAAATGCAAAAGGTGAAAAGTTTAAAGGAATGTCCTTAATTAGATCTTTCAGAAAGGTGAACCGGCATGCATCCCAATGCCCAACAGTGTAAAAGGCCTCCACCACGGATAGTTGTGCCCTTACCGGATCACTTGGACCTCTTATTATAGGAGGTCAGAAACACCTGTGTGGATTAGAGCCTCCACAAGGCCACTCCGATCTGTTATCTGTGGGACACCCGATCTATTCAGTTGGATCCTCTCCTATCCTGGGTGGGGGTATCAGAAGCCGCTTCCAAGGGTGAGTATTCAATGGAGGTACTGCACAACACAGAACTGACCAGTTCGCTCCACTCCGGGGAAGTCAAGGTACCCAAAGGAGAAATGGGCCAGATAGTGTGATATCGTTTACACAAAACAATTTATTAAAAGATATAAATTAAACTCACATGAATCCGGATTAATAACAGCTGTATAATGAATAAAAACAGTCAGCGGTGGTAGGAGAGCGGGCGGAGAGCTGTCTCACTACCACCGCTGACTGTTTTTATTCATTATACAGCTGTTATTAATCCGGATTCATGTGAGTTTAATTTATATCTTTTAATAAATTGTTTTGTGTAAACGATATCACACTATCTGGCCCATTTCTCCTTTGGGTACCTTGACTTCCCCGGAGTGGAGCGAACTGGTCGGTTCTGTGTTGTGCAGTACCTCCATTGAATACTCACCCTTGGAAGCGGCTTCTGATACCCCCACCCAGGATAGGAGAGGATCCAACTGAATAGATCGGGTGTCCCACAGATAACAGATCGGAGTGGCCTTGTGGAGGCTCTAATCCACACAGGTGTTTCTGACCTCCTATAATAAGAGGTCCAAGTGATCCGGTAAGGGCACAACTATCCGTGGTGGAGGCCTTTTACACTGTTGGGCATTGGGATGCATGCCGGTTCACCTTTCTGAAAGATCTAATTAAGGACATTCCTTTAAACTTTTCACCTTTTGCATTTGGACTTGGTTTATTCATTGTCATTTGGATTTACACGTGATTGGGGTTTATAAGTATATTAATTACATCACCTCTTGTTTGTATCTTTCGGATACCTCTTATACTCACCATTTGTTGTCTATTTATTTTATGTCCTTTACACAAGCGCAGCCATATTTGTTCTAATTTGTATTTTGGGTGTAGGAATCACACTTTATTGTTGCAGCTGTGTACATAGGGATATATTGGCTATTAGGGTTAGCGCAGTCTTCCTATCTATTTAATCAACCTTTCTCTACAGCTGCGGCTGGTTGGGTGGGGATGCCCCCTCCTCCCCCTTATTCGTCAAGCCAGGGTGACCCAGATTGGGCTGGGAGCACAAAAGACCCTCAACTCTTTCCAATCCTTCCTTCTGGCATCACACACTGTGCACACTGCACACACTTGTCCATATCATGGCTGTTCATTGCAAGGTAATCACTGGAGTTTATATATTTCCAATTTACTATAGTGGTTTAGTGCACATACTCATCTACCCACGAGGTTCTATATTATTTCTGGTTAAGCCTGGATTTTCTTTACCCCTTTTTTCTATCTTTAGCTTGTCTTTGGTGGAGGCTCTCATTCACTTTTCATGCACGACTCTAATATAGTACAACCATTCACTTAATTAATATTTCTTATTATAGTATTGGAGCCTACACACCACCTCTGGATACTCTCCTCCTTGTGAGGTTTATTTTGTGCTGCTGCTCTATCCCCTGGGTCCCAGTACCTCAGCTCCCATCACAGACGCCTGCGGCACTGTTGCTGCGATTTCACCACCTCAGTTCTGTTCATATGTAAGTACTTTTAGAGGGATAAGCACTCTTCCCCATCTAGTCAGTATTCAGTTTGCCAGGCATTCTGGTTAGAATGCTTTGTATTATCTATATATTTTTTTGTGTCTTTTCACAGATACTAAATGCAATTGCCCCTGAAGAGTGGAATAAATCCACGAAACGTGCGTAGGACTTATTGGATGCATTTTCATCTACATTGGATGGTTCAACCAATTTTTCTATACAGATTTTATCTTCATACTGTCTCTGAGGTGGTCTGTATCATCTGGGATGGCTATCTTATATATATTCTACAATGTATTATTTTGATGCAGCGTTCACATATTATACAATGTATCAATTATTGCTGTTGCCAGTCTTCTATATATTATTACGTTTGTTACATGGTGTCATTTTAGACACAAACCTACTAATGAAAAGTATTTTACATGTAACAATGTAGCAATAAACCTTGTGTTTTTGAGAATGAATGCGTTTTTCTTGCCGCACATACCTCATATAAAGTCCCACCTATTTCTTTCTTTGTAACTTGTAGACTTTGTTATTTTAAGATTGGGGCGGGTCTCCTCTCTTCGGACACAGTGTGTTCCCAATTTGGGGTGCCTGGAGTGTGGGGATCTACCCTTATCATAATGGCCTCTGTACTGAATACTTTCAAAGGAATGGTTACTCTTAAGTTAGGTAGAAGCTTGGGACTCAAAGAAGTCTCATGTTATTTTGATGCTGTTCTGCTGCTCAATCATCTTTATACCTTTTACAGAGTGTCAATTTTTGATTCTGTCTGACATATGGTATCATCCTTTGTATTGTCTGTAATTGAAAATAAAACAATTCTGAAAGTAAAATCCCATTTACCCTCCACCTCTTGAATGTCTAAAAAATATAGGGAGATTGTGTCAAAATATTCAAGCTTATCCTTTAATATCTCCTAACCCCTTCTATAGTCTATTCTGTCTTGAAACCTAAGCAAACATTAAGGTCTTATCTGTTGCCTACCTTTGCTGCATGTGTCCAGTTAAAGACCAGGCCTCCCTCACCTGTGTACTTTAGTAGGCCCTCCTCAGCTGGCCTTCACCTCAGGCCTTAATTGGTAACCGGATATAAGCCTGGCAGTACAAGGCTGCATGGCTGATCAACATTTGTCCATGTTTGGCTTGTGTCTGTGATTGTCTCTTTCGGTTGCTCTGAGTCTTATCTGTGTTCTGATCCTAGGCTTGTCTGACTATCCCTTCTTGTCTGTTACCTCGATCTTCGGCTTGTCTTCGGTTTCTCCTGTCTTCTGGTTGCCCTGACCCTTTGCTATTCCTCTGACTATTCTTACTGTTCCTGGGCTGTTGCTTCCTCTCTATCACCTAGGGCCAGCCAAGCTTGAGCTAGGGGACCCTGTGGACCGCGACCTAGATCCAGTTGCAGCCAACTCCATCCTCACCACTAGAGGCTCTGGCAAACACCCACTGGCTCTTAGATTCTGCGCCCTGGGAAAACTGATGCACTAGCTCCCTTAGTTTCAGTGTCCATGCTCTAGAGGGCCCTCTCCCCGTATCAGCTGGAACTACTTAGCAGCAGTCAGTCATAGGTCCACAACCTTGTGTTGCACTACACTACTTTGGTGCGATTTGCACTCCAGTGGTACACACCTGTCACCAGACCCCATTGGAGTTGTGACATGATCAAATTGGGCCCAATTAGTCATTTTCTCTCCACTGTGTCATGTGACTCGCTAGTGTTACAGGGTCTCAGGTGTGAATTGGGAGCAGGTGTGTTAAATTTGGTGTAATCGCTCTCACTCTCTCATCACTGGAAGTTCAACATGGCCCCTTATGGCAAAGAACTCTCTGAAGATCTGAAAAATAGAATTGTTGCTCTACATAAAGATGGCCTAGGCTATAAGAAGATTGCCAAGATCCTGAAACTGAGCTGCAGCATGGTGGCCAAGACCATACAGTGGTTTAACAGGACAGGTTCCATTAAGAACAGGCCTCGCCATGTTCGACCAAAGAAGTTGAGTGCACTTGCATAGAATCATATCCAGAGATTGTCTTTGGGAAAGAGACGTATGAGTGCTGCCAGCATTGCTGCAGAGGTTGAAGGGGTGGGGGGTCAGCCTGTCAGTGCTCAGACCATACGCCGCACACTGCATAAAATTGATCTGCATGGCTGACATCCCAGAAGGAAGCCTCTTATAAAGGCGATGCACAAGAAAGCCCGCAAACAGTCTGCTGAAGACAAGCAGACTAAGGACTTGTATTATTGGGACCATGTCCTGTGGTCTGATGAGACCAAGATGAACTTATTTGGTTCAGATGGTGTCAAGTGTGTGTGGCGGCAACCAGGTGGAAGTGTCATGGTCTGGGGCTGCATGAGTGCTGCCAGCACTGGGGAGCTACGGTTCATTGAGGGAACAATGAATGTCGTCATGGAGGAGTGGAAGAGTACTGCAGTGGCAACCTGTGGAGCTCTGGTGAACTCCATGCCCAAGAGGGTTAAAGCAGTGCTGAAAAAAATGGTAGCCACACATAATATTGACACTTTGGTCCCAATTTGGACATTTTCACTTAGGGGTGTACTCACTTTTGTTGCCAGAGGTTTAGACATTAATGGCTGTGTGTTGAGTTATTTTGAGGGGACAGCAAATGTACACTGTTATACAAGCTGTACACTCACTACTTTACATTGTAGCAAAGTGTCATTTCTTCAGTGTTGTCACATGAAAATATATAATAAAATATTTACAAAAATGTGAGGGGTGTACTCACTTTTGTGAAATACTGTAGATGAGACCTAGACGGATGTCGCAACTCGGGCCTGACTCGGGCAGCGGATGGTGGCCAAGTGACATAAGGTTGCTCCTATTCTTATCCTTTCCTTTACTTTTATCTATTCCTCTCCTTTCCCCCCTCTCCTCTTTTCTTTTTCTATTCTTTTTCCTCTTTACCCTTTTTTTGTTTGTTAAGAGGATTACAGAATCGCTGCACAGTCCAGCTAAGATGACTCTGGGAGGCCCGTTGGTGGGGGCACGCTGAGAGCAGCAGATGGAGGCACATATGCAGCGCTGAATGGAAGAACAGAATACAGTTCAAAACAGTCTCTGATCGGAAGAAAAGATCAGCTAGAAAGACCCACACCGATTCCTGTGCACAAAATTGACAGCACACTACACCCTGTGGCCACACAGTCTTCTTACGAGATGCTAGAAATAGCTGGGCATGTGTAATATTAAGTATCCAGGTTCTCATAAATATCCAATAAGAACCACTTGCCAGTTAATTGGGAGCTGGACCATCTACCAAAACTGCCTCAGCAAAATACATTCTCACCCACTGGAATAAAAGTAGGCATTGTCAGTAGGTTCAGTGTTAATCTTGATACATCTACATGCTCAATAACAAGTGCAAGTAGCTACTTTGCTGGGATACTACCTAAATGAAATAGGGTGGGATTACCCCACGGCAGTGTATGTGGTGAGAGGGTCTGAGGAGAATGATATTTAGCCCTAGGATTATGCCACACATGATATTTTGTCCTAACATTAAGCCACACATTAGGTAGTCCTCGATGTGCCTGTAACCAACAAATTAGATCTAGGGCCCCAAAAGATCAGGTTGCTTAAAGTACCATACAACCCTTAGACCTCTTTCTCCAGGGTAATGGCAGGGTTGTTTCTAGGTTGTGAAAGAGTAGCCAATGTATTTCAGGAGTCCAAAACTACCCCCTTCATCAGGGCTAGAAAGAACATGCAATAGAACACATCCAGAGATAGATAACAAAAATGGTGAAAGATATGGGAGATAAAACATAGGGAGAGAGACTTCAGGAACTTAATATATACAGTCTGTAGAAAAGAAGGGAAAGGGGAGACATGATTAAACCTGTACATACATCAAGGGAGTAAATAAGGTTCAGGAGGGCAGTTTTTTCGATATGAAACCAAAATCAAGAACACTGGGACATGACCTCAAACTAACTGGAAGAAAGTTCAAAACTGTTTTGAATATTAGAAAGTATTAATGAATACATGCATAGTGCAATCCATACACTATGTAAACTTATTGTACAATCCCTGAACAATCACCAACATTGTTCATTATGAGGGTAAACCCAAACACACCAATCCATTAGTGGTAGATCCACAGGAGACAGTACAAACAGACTCTACAATGTACATACAGCCTAAAAGGTTGTAAAATAATTTTATAATCAAAGATGTACTTGGCACCCTGTAGAAGTTTAATGGGAAATATCTAAGTCATACACAAATGCCAGAAGCCCCGGGAAAGAGGCATGTGCCACCATGACCTCACTGTGCCTTGTTATGATGTTGGGGTTGCACAGTGGGTGAAATAGGCATTCAATACTCCCTGAAGTTTTGAATATTGAAAACTCTCATGCAGGTTGCATCATAGGAAGAGAACAGTGATACCAGACATGAGTCACCAGAGAGGATGTCTCTTCTTCTATTGCAGGAAACTGGTATTGGTATTTTTTAGATGGACAGGGTCACTATAAATGATGTGTTACGTGTGATATGAAATTCTAATTTAAGCATTGTTGTGATTTACATACTCCAGGTATCTCTTTAGGTTGGGACTGGGTTAGTTGTTAACCGGTTCCCGACCACGTCGCATACATTTACTGCTGCAGAGTGGCTCTGTAGTGTGAATCGCCATCTCGTGCATGCACTGTAGCGGAGTGCAGGAGTGTGGCCGCAGCTTGGGTGGACTCGATCTCCACCGGAGAGCCGTGATTGCCTAGCAGAGAAGAAAAACAGGTAAACCGTTGATGTAAACACAGCGGTTCCCTGCTCTGTCAGGCACCATATGAGAGATCTACTGATCCCTGTCACTGGGATCAGTTAGATCTCTTATGCACCTGGCAGCCCAGCCCCCTCCCAGTTAGAACACGCCTAGGGAACACACTTAACCCCTAGATCACCCCCTGCAGGTTAACCCCTCCACTGCCAATGACATTTACACGGTAATCAGTGGATATTTAAATTTCTGATCGCTGTATAAATCTCATTGGTCCCAAAAAAGTGTCAAAAATGTCTGACATGTCTGCCCCAATATCACAGTCCTGATAAAAATCGCAGATCGCCACCATTACTAGTAAAAAAAAAAAAAAATTGTAAAAACGCCAGAAATTAATTCTCATGGTTTGTAAACGCGGCAACTTTTGCACAAACCAATCAATAAATGCTGATTGCAATTTTTTTAACCAAAAATATGAGGAATAATATGAATCGTTCAAAACTGATGAATAAATTCGTTTTTTTTATATTTTTTTTGGATTTGGAATTTATCAAAAAGTAAGAAATATTGCTCTTTTTGCAAAATTGTCACTCTTTTTTGTTTATAGCAGTGATTAGAAATGACGCAGAGGTGATGAAATACCACCAAAAGAAAGCTCTATTTGTGGGGGAAAAAAGAAAGCAAATTTTGTTTGGGTATAACATCACACGACCGCGCAATTGTCAGTTAAAGTGACGCAGTGCCGGATTGCAAAAAGTGCTCTGGTCCTAAGGAGGTAAATCCGTCCAGGGCTGAAGAGGTTAATGTGTCACAGTATACTGCATTAGTTTAGCCAGTGAAAGGGAAAGTGAAATTAAAATGCTCTTGTTTCTCTTTAAGATGGCAAATGTGATGCAACAAGCAGCAGACAATATTAGCTTGAAATACATTGGAAGAAACTCTACTGCATATTTCTTTTACATAGCACAACAAAACTCACAGCCAATTTATTTTAAAATCTATGGATGAATGCTGCTCATATGCTCCACTGGGAAGCATACTGAATATGCTTATGCATTTAAATATCCTTATTTTCAAACCCATTGTTGTCATTATGAAGTTTTAAAGTGCTTTTAAGGTATGATCTTTTGAAACACCAAAAGAGTTATAGTTTAGTTAATTCATTATTTTACAGAGAATAAATATGTGTAAAGCCAATAATTTATTAACATGTACAGTAAATTTTTATTAGCATTCCATTAAGAAATGTTGCCCATTAAGTAGACGTGTAGAGTTCTAAGCAAATTTACTTCAACACTTAATCAGAAATGGTTTAAAAATAAAAGTCATAATGGTTCCATAGAGAGGTATGTTTTACAGGTACACTGAGGTCAAGAAACATTCAAGCTGGACTGTTTTATTAAATATTCGTTTTATTTGTTATAACTTATAATAAAGAAGCTTCTTCTAGAAAGGTTAGAAGAACGTTTTGATTGTAGAAATGCCTGCCTCACTCATATCAAACATTTATTGGTTTTACAAAGAAAAACATGGCATATCTCTTGAAATAATCTTACCTAACACAGATCTATTAAAATTTTAAATTCCAGTTTGAGACTTGGTGAAATGAGCATTACCATGGGATGCTCCTTTCACAATAAGGTTATTTAGCTTATACAGTATGAGCACCGTTTTTTCAAAGTCATTGCTGCATTGTAACCAAATTCCTTGTTTCATGTATTCTACTATTTTACATAAAGAGTGGCACAAAAGATTTGAGGTCTTTATGGGTATTTGCTTTCAACAGGCTCTTCACCAAAACATGGATTAATGTATGCAGTAAGAGTAGGTCTTTGTGTATATATAATATACAGGTTTCAACTTCGGGTCCATACGCAGCATCTTCAGTAAGGGAAACCAGCAGTGAACCCTTGTGGCTTCACAGCGAGCTTTCAACCGTACACGCGGAAGCCGCGTTGTGCTTTATGAATGGTCCTGCAGTCTTCTGGAACCTGTGATGTGTCCCTGAAGGCTGCGGGGGAAGGAGGGCAGCCCCCCCCCCAAAAAAGAAGTGCCAAATGTAAAGGAGGAGGAAGAGCGGAACTTAAAGTTCGACTTTAAGTAAAATACATTATAGGGAATGGGGAGTGCAAAATTAAAGTGGTTCTAAGCCTTAAGATTTTTTACCTTAATGCACTAGGTGGGGGAGGAGCCAAGAGCACAGATAGGGGACCCATGAAGAGGAGGATCTGTGATGCTCTGTGCAAAACCACTGCAAAGATCAGGTAAGTATGACATGTTTATTGTTTTAAAAAATGGTAAGCTTTAATATCACTTTAACCACTTAATAACTGGCCCATAGCTGAATGACGGCTACGGGATGGTTGCTTAATTCTGGGAGGGCGTCTATCCTCCCAGAATCATGCTTCCTGCGCCCCCTGGGGTGCACACACTGGAACGTCTGTGACTGCTGGGTCCAGGGGACCCAGCGCATCACAGATCATGGTGAATGGCCACTGTGAGCGGCCTTTTACCACATGATCACTCTGTTAAATGACGGAGCTATCACATGTAAACAGGCCGGCACTTCCGCCAGCTTTTCTCTCCGCTCTCTGCACCGATCGGTGCATTGTGAGAGGAGAGGGGGAGAGAGAAGATGTGCTGCAGTGCTGTGGGCGATGTGTAGTGCTCACAGCACTGCTAAGTGACAGTAGGGGACAGGCTGCACCCCCCACCACCCACCCAGCCATCCTCACCCCATCCATGCTCACCCACCCAGCCATCCTCACCGCATCCATCCATGCTCACCCACCCAGCCATCCTCATCCCATCCAGCCATCCTCACCCCATCCATGCTCACCCACCCAGCCATCCTCACCCCATCAATGCTCATCCATCCATGCTCACCCATCCAGCCATCTTCACACAGCCATGCTCATCCATGCAGCCATGCATGCTCATCCACCCAATCATGCTCACCCAGCCATCCATCCATGCTCACCCATCCATCCATCCATGCTAATCCAGCCATCCGTGCTCACCCAGCCATCCATCCATGCTCATCCAGCCATCTATCCATGCTCACCCACCCAGCCATGCTTACCCATCCATCCATCCATGCTCACCCACCCAGCCATGCTCAGTCATCCCCATCTGTGCTCAGTCATCCCCATCTGTGCTCATCCATCCCCATCCGTGCTCATCCATCCCCATCCATGCTCATCCCTCCCCATCCGTGCTCAGTCATCCCCTTCTGTGCTCAGTCATCCCCATCCCTGCTCATCAATCCTCATTCGTGCTCAGTCATGCCATCCATGCTCATCCATCCACATCTGTGCTCATCCATCCCCATCCGTGCTCATCCATCCCCATCCACGCATATCCATCCCCATCCGTGCTCAGTCATCCCCATCCGTGCTCATCTATCCCCATCCACGGCTCATCCATCCCCATCCATGGCTCATTTGTGCCACACACAGTGCTCCCTACATGTTGGGAATCTGTATGTGGCCAGGCTGTGTAAAAGTGTCACACATGTGGTATCACCATACTCAAGAGGAGTAGCAGAATGTATTTTGGGGTGTAATTTTTGCTAGGTACATGCTGTGTGTTAGAAATATTGTATAAATAGACAACTTTGTGTAAAAAAAAATGCGTTTTCATTTTCTTTCCACATTTTCCAAAAACTTGTGGAAAAAATGACATGTTCAAAAGACTCATTATGCCTCCTAGAATATACATTGGGGTGTTTTCTTTTCAAAATGGGGTAATTTTTTGGCCGTATCCATTGTCCTGGTGCTCCAGGACCTTCAAAAATGCAAGAGGCAGTCAAGAAATTATATGTGTAACTCATGCTCCTAGAACACTTGATGGTGCTCCCTGCATGTTGGGCCTCTGTATGTGGCCAGGCTGTGTAAAAGTCTCACATATGTTGTATCGCCATACTCAGGAGGAGTAGTAGAATGTGTTTTGGGGTGTAATTTGTGGTATCCATATGCTGGGAGTAAGAAATAACCTGTTAACATATGATAATTTTGTGAAAAAAAAAATTCATTTTGCAAAGAATTGTGGGAAAAAATTACAACTTCAAGAAATTCAGCATGCCACTTACTAAATACCTTGGAATGTATACTTCCCAAAAAGGGGTAATTTGGGGGGTATTTGTACTTTCCTGGCTTGTTAGGTTCTCAAGAAATGAGATAGGCTGTCAGTACATCAGGCGTGATCAATATTCAGTGATTAGCACCATAGCTTGCAGACTCTATAAACTGCACAAAGACCAAATAATATACACTAATTTGTTTGTTCTTTACCAAAGATATGTAGCAGTATAAATTTCGGCTAAAATTTATGAAGAAAAATTACTAATTTGCAAAATTTTATAACAGAAACAAAGAAAAATTCATTTTTTACAAAATTTACGGTCTTTTTTTAATCATAGCGCAAAAAAAAAAAAAAAAACAGCGGTGATTAAATACCGCCAAAAGAAAGCTCTATTTGTGTGAAAAAAGGACGCAAATTTCATATGAGTACAGTGTTACATCACTGAGCAATTGTCATTCAAAATGTGAGAGCACTGAAAGCTGAAAATTGGTCTGGTTGTTAAGGGGGTTTAAGTGCCCAGTGGTCAAGTTGTTAAGTGGGTGTTTGTTGCTTTTTTAGGAGGGGTGGGGTGGGTTTTAAATGACTCCTCCTAGCAATGCAATCTTTTTTCAAATATCTTGAATCTGTACATGTGCCAAAAATGTTCCTTCATTAGCTGGAGACATGACTAGAGTTGAGCGAACTCGGACTGTAAAGTTGGGGTTCGTACCGAACTTTGGGGTGTCCTCTTCCCGAACCTGGACATTTGACAAAAGTCTGAGTTCAGGTTTGGTATTCAGGAATTTTTCCTGCCTTTGCAATAGCTGCAGGGCAGCCAATCAACAAGCGTTTCACTCGTTTGCCCTTAGAAGCCATCACCACAATGCCTACTAATGGCATGGCTGTGATTGGCCAGTGCATCATGTGACCAAGACTATTTTTGGCGCCTGTTGAATAGCTGCAGGGCAGCTAATCAACATGTGTTTCACTCGTTTGCCCTTAGAAGCCACCTACTAATGGCATGGCTGTGATTGGCTAGTGCATCATGTGACCCAGCCTCCGTATGATCTGGAGTCACGTAGTGCCGCGTGTCACATCGTCTTGTACTGGAGTAGGGAGAGGATGCTGCCGCCACTGTGAGGGAGAGATTAGCATCCTAATATCATCTCATCCTGCATTAGAGACAGGTTCCTGGCGGTGCTGTGAGGGAAAGATTAGCATTCTAAAACCATTTGAAAATGGAGTAGGTACAGGTTCCTGGTGCTATGAGGGAAAGATTAACGTTCTAATATCATCTCATCCTGCATTAGAGACAGGTTCCTGGCGGTGCTGTGAGGGAAACATTAGTGTTCTAATATCATCTGATACTGAATTAGGGACAGTTTCCTGGTGCTGTGTGGGAAACATTAGCATTCTAATATCATCTGATAATGCATTAGGTACAGGTTCCTGGTGGTGCTGTGAGGGAAAGATTAGCGCTCTAATATCATCTGATACTGGAGTAGGTACAGGTTCCTGGCGCTGTGAGAGAAAGAATAGTGTTCTAATATCATCTGATACTGCATTAGGGACAGGTTCCTGGTGCTGTGAGGGAAAGATTAGCGTTCTATCATCCCATACTGCAGTAGGAAGAGGTTCCTGTCGTGCTGTGAGGGACATATTATCGTTCTAAAATCATCTCATACTGGAATAGGGAGAGGTTATTGTCGGTGCTGTGAGGGACATATTATCATTTTAAAATAATCTCATAGTGAAATAGGGAGAGGTTCTTGTCGGTGCTGTGAGGGACAGATTATCGTTCTAAAATCATCTCATAGTGGAATAGGGAGAGGTTCCTGTCGCTGCTGTGAGGGACATATTATCGTTCTAAAATCATCTCATACTGGAGTAGGGAGAGGTTCCTGTCGGTGCTGTGAGGGACATATTGTCGTTCTAAAATTATCTCATAGTGGAGTAGTGAGAGGTTCCTGTCGGTGCTGTGAGGGACATATTATCGTTCTAAAATCATCTCATAGTGGAATAGGGAGAAGTTCCTGTCGCTGCTGTGAGGGACATATTATCGTTCTAACATCATCTCATACTGGAGTAGGGAGAGGTTCCTGTCGGTGCTGTGAGGGACATATTGTTGTTCTAAAACTATCTCATAGTGGAGTAGGGAGAGGTTCCGGTCGGTGCTGTGAGGGACATATTATCGTTTTAAAATCATCTCATACTGGTGTAGGGAGAGATTCCTGTCGGTGCTATGAGGGACACATTATCATTCTAAAATCATCTCATACTGCAGTAGGGACAGGTTCCTGTCGGTGCTGTGAGGGACAGATTATCGTTCTAAAATCATCTCATAGTGGAATAGGGAGAGGTTCCTGTCGGTGCTGTGAGGGACAGATTATCTTTCTAAAATCATCTCATAGTGGAGTAGGGAGAAGTTCCTGTCGGTGCTGTGAGGGACATATTGTTCTAAAATCATTTCATACTGGAGTAGGTAGAGGTTTCTGTCGGTGCTGTGAGGGACATATTATTGTTCTAAAATCATCTCTTAGTGGAATAGGGAGAGGTTCCTGTCTGTGCTGTGAGGGCCATATTATCGTTCTAAAATCATCTCATACTGGAGTAGGGAGAGGTTCCTTTCGGTGCTGTGAGGGACATATTATCGTTCTAAAATCATCTCATAGTGGAGTAGGGAGAGGTTCCTGTCAGTGCTGTGAGGGACCTATTATCGTTCTAAAATCATCTCATACTGGAATAATGAGAGGTTCCTGTCGGTGCTGTGAGGGACAGATTATCGTTCTAAAATCATCTCATAGTGGAATAGGGAGAGGTTCCTATCGGTGCTGTGAGGGACAGATTATTGTTCTAAAATCATCTCATAGTGGGGTAGGAAGAGGTTCCTGTCGGTGCTGCGAGGGACATATTATCGTTCTAAAATCATCTCATAGTGGAGTAAGTAGAGGTTCCTGTCGGTGCTGTGAGGGACATATTATCGTTCTAAAATAATCTCATACTGGTGTAAGGAGAGGTTCCTGTCGGTGCTGTGAGGGACATATTATTGTTCTAAAATCATTTCATAGTGGAGTAGGGAGAGATTCCTGCTGCTGGTGTGAGCGGTGCATTTCTTGCACAAAAATAAACAGTGCGTCTACGTTGCTGTTTTGAAAAAAAAGAATAATAATTTATTATTATTTTTTTTTAGTATTAATAAATAGTCCTACATAGTACATTTGCGTCCAGAATGAGGAGAGCATCAAATAAGGGACGTGGTCATGGTGCTGCTGGTGTTGGTGGTGAGGACATGGTAGATTTTTGCCAACTACACACACAAGTGGAACACCTTCCTCAGGTGCAAGTAGCCGACAGAACCTTCAACATTATATGGTAAGACCGAATGCCACTCAACAAATGGTGAGGCCAGAACAAGTACAGGCGATAGTAGATTGGTTGCCTGACAATTCCTCCAGTTCCTTCACATTGTCTCCCACCCGGTCCCTTAATGAAAGCTCAGAGTTGGCACCTGAACCCCATGGCCATCTGTCTTTCACCTCAGCCCCTTGTAAATCAGCCAAGCAGTCTGAGCTCCAAGTCATGCATAAGTCTCTTATGCTTTTTGATGACTGCTGGTGTGCATTCTGTTGGACATCCACATAGCCCTGCCCCAGAAGTGGAAGACATTGAGTGCACCGATGCCCAACCACTTCTTTTTCAGGATGAGGACATGGAAACACCACCGCAGCACGTTTCTGGTGATGACGAAATACAGTTGCCAAATGCTGCGGCTTTCTACAGTGTGCAGGCTGACAAGGAGGGCATTGGTGAAGGGTGGGTGTAAGATGATGTGGAGGATGATGAGGTCCTAGACCCCACATGGAATGAAGGTCATGCGAGTGATGTGTGCAGTTTGGAGGAAGAGGTGGTGGTCGCACAGAGACACCAGCACAGCAAAAGAGGAAGCAGGTTGCAAAAGCGGAGCGACCATCCCCTAGACAGTACGCCTGCTACTACCCACTGCACCCAGGGACCTAGCACACCAAAGGCAGCTCAAAGGCGTTCCCTGGTGTGGCAGTTCTTCAGACAATGTACTGCCACCCAGCAAACAGACCATGTGACAGCAAAGCCACCATGTCCGCCATCTCCCAAACACTGAAGAGAAAGAGGAAGTACCCCCCTACCCACTCGCGATTCCTGTCCCTGAATGCCAGCATTTCAAAATCCCTGGCCTTTGAAATGCTGTCATTCTGTCTGGTGGACACGGACAGTTTAAAAAACCTGATGGCGGTGTTTGTCCCACAGTACTTGGTTCCCAGCCGCCACTACTTTTCCAGGCGAGCCATCCCTTCCCTGCACAAACAAGTCTGGGACAAGTATAATTGTAAAAAGTTAAGAGATGGCGCTAAACCCAGTAGTTACAATGTGGATAAGGTGTAAACCCAAAATGGATGATCAGACCATATAGCAATTAAAAACATGAAGACTTGTGGTATGAATACAGTGTTAGATGATCTACTCAATACTTGAGTAGTCCATAGTAAATAAATAACATGGTGAGTATTATTAATATGGTAAGAGCAAGTAAAGCAAATGTGCTAGTATAGTGCAAAAAGGCGTGTAAAATAGTCCAATCGCTTTATGCAGATAATAAAGTGCAACCAAGTGTAAATAGTTAGAAGAATTGGGCAAATAGTTTGCCTGAAATGTATGGCTAAAAAATATTCCAGAATAATATATATCAGACTGGATTTGTAAATAATTGTACAAAAAAATAGTCAAGTGTTCCAATTGGCATCAAAAATTCATCCTGGTGTAAAGTGATATAGCAAAACCAGTGGCAGTAAATTTCTTCTAGACAATCCAACCCCTTAGAGATTCAAGGCTTACCAGATGGAAGGTGTATTTGCGCCTGAATATATGCTGGACCAGAGCCTCCCGGTGAAGAAGAGCCACGTCACACTATCCTCGACTCGTCAGGGGTCTTATGGGGTGGAAGGTCATCACACAATCCCAAACGTGAACGTCCACTGTAGCGGATATGGGTGGTCTTTATCCAAACTCCAAGGGGCACAGATGATTTGGTAGAAAACTCAGGTTTATGGAGAAAAGAGGAGACTCTCCATCGTGTACAAAGCCTCTATCATGAGGTAGCAACTTTATTCGGCATAAATTATAAAAAAACAAAAATCCATAAGCTTATAGATAAAATCAAGTATAGAAAACTGAAATCACAGCAATCTAGGGTCAGCAGCGACTGACGCGTTTCATCTTAGTAGACGTCGTCTGGGGGTTGCTGACCCTCCAAATCGCTGCGCTTAAATGCCCCATACTCCCGCAATTGGAATGACCGCACTTCCGTTTGTGGCGGACCGGCGTGCGTTCCAGTGACGTATTTCCGGTTAGGAAGCATCGCGGTATCAGCTCGTTTTACTACAATAGATTAAGGAATCATCTTTTGGAATGGTGGCGTGATGTTAAGTATGAAAACCAAAACTTATTTGTCAAGAGGGAAAAGAGGGGAAATATTCATATTCGTACTGAAGTGTGAACGTAACTTCCTGTTCACGTGTGGTCCATCATGCGTTTCAATGACGCATATCTGGCGGAAGTGACACATGGGAAGTGATGAAATAGGAAGCGCTCACATTGTTTACATCACATATGGCCCATCGTGCGTTCCAAGTATGTATATCCGGCGGAAGTGACACAAGGGGAGTGTTGAAATAGGAAGCGCCCACATTGTTTATATCATATATGCGTTCCAAAGTAAACATTGGTTAAAAATGATGAATATAAAAAACGCTTGGGGAGAATGTGGCTAAATAACGGTTTCTAAAAAACATTATTCACAGTGGACAGATATGGTAATTCTTTCACAATGAACCACATTTGATAGTACAAATAGTTAAAAAAGGATACAGAACATAAAATATCGGACATTTTCATATAGAATGTAAGGTATCAGAACAGTTCTCACAGTCTTTCAGAGATACAAAAAACTGTTATAATGTTAAACCAAGTCATTTATCATATATAATAAACGTCTGTGAATGGTGTAATAGAAAATACATGAAGAACATGAAAAAGTCTTGTGGTCTACTCAGACTGCATAGATGAGGCATCAAACTGATGCCACAATAAACATATCAGATGGCTATTGGGGTCTGGATATAAAGCTAAAAATGACATCATCATAGGCCTATATCCAAAGAGGGGACTGGGTCCACGATGGTCTTCAGTTCCTTCTTATAGCTATAAGAAGCTATAAGAAGCCATACGAAGGAACTGAAGACCATCGTGGACTGAGGATTTTCAAACAAGTTTTTGAATAGGAAGGAAAAGGCCTTCCTCATTCCGAAGGCCCCCCGAATTCCTATTCTATATTACCTGCCCAAAATTCACAAAGATCTCCAGAACCCACCTTGGAGACCCATAGTGAGTGGTATAGACTCCATCACCTCCCGGGTGGGGAAATATGTTGACCACTTCCTACAACCGCTTGTGAGAAAGACTCCTTCTTTCTTACAGGATACTAAGGACGTTATCAATCTTCTCAATCGGACACAGATACACACTCAGGGATTGATTGCCACAGCTGATGTGGCATCCCTATATACCTGTATACCACATGAAAGGGGTATAGAGGCAGTTACACATTTTTTATCCATTGATGCCACTCTTCCAGAAATACAAAAGGACTACATCATTGAACTGTTGGAATTTGCCGTAACACACAACTACTTTTGGTTTGGCAACAAGTTTTATAAGCAAGTGAAGGGGGTTGCCATGGGGGCTAAATTTGCCCCCAGTTTGGCAAACCTCTTTATGGCCAAATGGGAGGAGGACGTCGTCTATGCCCTCAAACAGCTGCAGTTGATACTGTGGGCTGGATATATTGACAACGTCCTCCTCCTATGGAATGGTACTGAACAAGAACTTGACCAATTTTTTTCAGTTCTGAATTCTAATGACAGAGGTATTTCCCTCTCTTATGAATACAGTAAGACCAGCATACATTTCCTTGATCTTGAAATTATGATCAAAGATGGGAGCATTTGTACGAGAACGTATTTCAAGCCCACGGACAGGAACGGTTACATCTCTAAAGATAGCTATCACCACGGTTCATGGCTCGAATCTGTCCCTCTGAGCCAATTTCTAAGATTGAGGAGAAACTGTTCCAACACTCGGGACTTTATCGATCAGGCAGAGATCCTAAAAGAGAGGTTCCTGGAAAGAGGATACGACGAAACTAATGTCATTGAGGAAATCAATAAAGCCCTTGAAATTGATAGTAAGGACACAATAATTTGGACAATACTGCGCTACCTATAGTAAAAAACACATAGCAGCCAGCACAACAATAATAACCAAAAATTGTATCCAAGACAGGAAAAAAACAATGCGGCACAGCATAAAGATGATTTGGAGGGCGCAATAGGATGGAGCAGACTCCTGTCATCTGATGCATTTTGTCTTAACAGACTTCCACAGGGGGAGTGTTTGATGCCTATCTAATGTTAAGAAGCCCTCTGATGACAGTTATTACTGAGTTTTTATACACCTGGTTCCAATTACCCTCTACTGGGACGGTTACTTATGTGAAGAATCTCCCTGATGACAACTTGAAATTGATAGGGCAGTGTTGCTGGATGTGAGATCTAAAGTGAAATCTACGGATGATAAAGAATTCAAATGGTCTTTTTTTACTTCATTTTCCCTGCAACATAGACAGATTCACAACATTTTTAAGAAGCACTGGAATGTTCTCCAAAGTGACCATGTTCTGGGGCCCTTGTTACCCCCACAGGTTAAAGTTATATTTAGGGGTGCACCAGCTCTACAGCACAAGGTTGCCCCCAACATCCTTGAGCCCCCCAAAAGTGAGTTTTTTTCAAGATTTGAAGGGTTTTTTATCCGCAGATGTAGGGTCTGTAAGCTGAACTACAGCTGAACTGAAAAATAGGAGAATTTTGGAGTTTTCCTCTACAGTGACCAACATCTCCTACCCTATCAAACGTTTTTGTACATGCGAGACTAAAAAATGTGGTTTACTTACTTACATGTCCGTGTGGAAAACAATATGTCGGAAGGACCATCAGGACCTTTTCCATACGTGTCAGTAAGCATATTACCAGTGTTTTCCTAAGCACTATTTGAGGGCTCACAACAGAAACCCAAAGGGCACTGTGTTCTCAGTTATAGACAGATATGTTCCTCCTTGGAGGGGAGGAGATCCAGTCAGGGGCGTATCCCAACTAGAAGTTTTCTGGATATATCAACTAAATAGTTAAACAGTTGAACATTGATTGGGACATAAATTCGTTCATCAATAAAGCCTGACCCAGTCCCCTCTTTGGATATAGGCCTATGATGATGTCGTTTTTAGCTTTATATCCAGACCCCAATAGCCATCTGATATGTTTATTGTGACATCAGTTTGATGCCTCATCTATGCAGTCTGAGTGGACCACAAGACTTTTTCATGTTCTTCATGTATTTTCTATTACACCATTCACAGACGTTTATTTTATATGATAAATGACTTGGTTTAACATTATAACAGTTTTTTGTATCTCTGAAAGACTGTGAGAACTGTTCCAATACCTTACATTCTATATGAAAATGTCCGATATTTTATGTTCTGTGTCCTTTTTTAACTATTTGTACTATCAAATGTGGTTCATTGTGAAAGAATTACCATATCTGTCCACTGTGAATAATGTTTTTTAGAAACCGTTTTTAGCCACATTCTCCCCAAGCGTTTTTTATATTCATCATTGTTAACCAATGTTTACTTTGGAACGCATATATGATATAAACAATGTGGGCGCTTCCTATTTCAACACTCCCCTTGTGTCATTTCCGCTGGATATAAATACTTGGAACGCACGATGGGCCATATGTGATGTAAACAATGTGAGCGCTTCTTATTTCATCACTTCCCATGTGTCACTTCCACCAGATATGCGTCATTGAAACGCATGACGGACCACACGTGAACAGGAAGTTACGTTTACACTTCAGTACGAATATGAATGTTTCCCCTCTTTTCCCTCTTGACAAATACGTTTTAGTTCTCATACTTAACATCACGCCACCGTTCCATAAGATGATTCTTTAATCTATTGTAGTAAAACGAGCTGATACCGTGATGCTTCCTAACCGGAAATACGTCACTGGAACGCACGCCGGTCCGCCACGAACGGAAGTGCGTTCGTTCCAATTGCGGGAGAATGGGGCATTTAAGCGCAACGATTTGGGGGGTCAGTGGGCCCCAGACGACGTCTACTAAGACGAAACGCGCTGACCCTAGATTGCTGTGATTTCAGTTTTATATACTTGATTTTATCTATAAGCTTATGGATTTTTGTTTTTTATAATTTATGCCGAATAAAGTTGCTACCTCATGATAGAAGCTTTTTACACATTGGAGAGTCTCCTCTTTTCTCCATAAACCTGAGTTTTCTACCGGATCATCTGTGCCCCTTGGAGTTTGGATAAAGACCACCCATATCCGCTACAGTGGACGTTCATGTTTGGGATTGTGTGACGACCTTCCACCCCATAAGACCCCTGACGAGTCGAGGATAGTGTGACGTGGCTCTTCTTCACCGGGAGGCTCTGGTCCAGCATATATTCAGGCGCGAATACACCTTCCATCTGGTAAGCCTTGAATCTCTAAGGGGTTGGATTGTCTAGAACAAATTTACTGCCACTGGTTTTGCTATATCACTTTACACCAGGATGAATTATTGATGCCAATTGGAACACTTGGCTATTTTTTTGTACAATTATTTACAAATCCAGTCTGATATATATTATTCTGGAATATTTTTTAGCCATACATTTCAGGCGAACTATTTGCCCAATTATTCAAACTATTTACACTTGATTGCACTTTATTATCTGCATAAAGCGATTGGACTATTTTACATGTCTTTTTGCACTATACTAGCATATTTGCTTTACTTGCTCTTACCATATTAATCATACTCACCATGTTATTTATTTACTATGGACTACTCAAGTATTGAGTAGATCATCTAACACTGTATTCATACCACAAGTCTTCATGTTTTTAATTGCTATATGGTCTGATCATCCATTTTGGGTTTACACCTTTTCCACATTGTAACTACTGGGTTTAGTGCCATCTCTTTAACTTTTTACAATTATTTACGATTAGTTTGGTCATTGTATGGCTGCTTACCCACTACTGTGACTTTTTTATGCATAGCGCGGTAACACGACTTCCCAAGTCTGGGACAAGATTAAGTGTGCACTGCGCAACGCCATCTGTGGCAAGGTCCACATAACCACTGATACGTGGACCAGTAATCACGGGCAGGGACGCTATCTCTCGCTAACTGCACACTGGGCAAATGTAGTGGCGGGTAGGCCTGAGGCAGCTAGCCATTTGGAGCATGTCCTTCCACCACTGAGGATTGCAGTGCATTTCTCTTTGCCTCCTGTTGCCTCCTCCTCCTACTCCACTTCCTCCTCCTCTACCACCTCCTCATCTGGTCAGCGTAACACCTTCACCACCAACTTCAGCACATCCAGGGGGAAACAACAGCAGGCTGTTTTAAAATTGATATGTATGGGGGATAAACCCCACACTGCGCAGCAGCTTTGGACGGCATTGAACAACAGACCGATGAGTGGTTGTTGCCACTTGGCCTCAAGCCTGGCCTGGTGGTGTGCGATAATGGGCAAAGTCTCGTAGCAGCTCTGGGCCTAGCCAGTTTGACGCACATCCCTTGCCTGGCGCATGTGCTGAATTTGTTGGTGCAGAAATTTCTAAAAAACTACCTGGATATGTCAGAGCTGCTGCAGAAAGTGGGGGCCATTGCACGCGCTTTCTGCATTCTCACCCTGCTGCTGCTTGCTTGTCTGCGCTGCAGTGGAACTTTGGCCTTCCCTCTCACCGCCTCCTATGCGATGTGCCCACAAGGTGGAACTCCACCTTGCACATGCTGGAGAGACTGTGCGAGCAGCAGCAGGCAATAGTAGAGTTTCAGCTGCAGCACGCACGGGTCAGTTACTCTGTGAAATAGCGCCACTTCACCACCAATGAGTGGGCTTCCATGCGAGACCTGTGTAACATAGTGCGCTGTTTCGAGTACTCCACCAACATGGCCAGTGCCGATGACGCTGTTCTCAGTGTTACTATCCCACTTATATGTCTCCTTGAAAAATCACTTTGGGCGATGATGGAAGAGGATGTGGCACAGGAGGAGGAGGAAGAGGGGTAATTTCCACAGTTATCAGGCCAGTCATTCACAAGTGGCTCGGAGGGTGGGTTCCTGCACCAGCATAGGCCAGGTAAAAAAATTTCAAGCCAGGGCACAGTTCTGGAGGATGAGGAGGATGAGGATGATGATGAGGAGGAGGAACCGTGTTTACAGCAGGGTGGCACCCAACGCAGCTAGTGGGGATCACTGGAGCATTGCTGGCGGGATACGGAGGACACAGATGATACACCTCCCACAGAGGACAGCTTGTCTTTGCCTCTGGGCAGCCTGGCACACATGAGCGACTACCTGCTGCAGTGCCTGCTCAATGACAGCCGAGTTGCCCACATTTTAACTTGTGCTGATTACTGGGTGGCCACCCTGCTGGATCCCCGTTACAAGGACAACGTATCGTCCTTAATTCCCTCACTGGAGTGTGATCGGAAGATGCCCGACTACAAGCACATGCTGGTAGACGCGCTGCTGAGGGCATTCCCAAATGACACCGGGGGCTCAGTGGAAGCACAAGGTGAAGGCAGAGGAGGAGGAGAAGGAAGAGGTCGCCAACGCAGCTGTGGCACCACCAGCACCTCAGAAGGCAGGGTTAGCATGGACGAAATGTGGAAAAGCTTTGTCAGCAGCACGCCACAACAAGCAGCACAAGCAGCATTTCAGCAACATGGTGGAGCAGTATGTGTGCACACACCTACATGTACTGACTGATGGGTCTGCCCCATTCAACTTTTGGGTCTCCAAATTGGGCACATGGCCTGAGCTTGCCCTTTATGCCTTGGAGGTGCTGGCCTGCCCTGCAGCCAGTGTATTGTCTGAACATGTGTTTAGCACAGCAGGGGGCGTTATCACAGACAAGCGCAGCCGCCTGTCCACAGCCAAAGTGGACAAGCTAACGTTTACTAAAATGAACCAGGCATGGGTCCCACAAGACTTGTCTGTACCTTGTGCAGAATAGCCATTTAGACCGGCCTCTCACAGCCATTGGTATACTTTTTTTTTTTTAATATGTCTCAATATTTTGGGGCTACCCCAATTAGAAACAAAAAACAAACAAACAAAAAACAGAGTTGGCTACCTCCTCCTCCTCCACTGCCACTTCCACCTACACTGCCACGGTCACCGCCTCCTCAACCTCTAGGCTCCCACTCCACATCCACCTCCTCCTCCAATTTGTATTTTTTGTATGTGACTTTAAGTTATTTCCCTATCCACATTTGTTTGCAGGGCACTTGTCCTACTCTTACCCCCATTTTGCTTCCTTTTACAGCCCTCTAGCCCTTTCCAGGACTTTTTTAGAGCCATTTTTTGTGCCCAAAAGTTCGGGTCACCATTGACTTCAAAGGGGTTTGGGGTCTGCGGTCAAGTTCAGGTCAAGTTCGGTGCCGAACTCAAACTTTTTCGCGAAGTTCGGCCGAACCCGACGAACGCGAAAATCCAGGTGTCCACTCAACTCTAAACATGACATTAAATATTTTACAAATGAAAGTGCATTATGATGAAAGCTACGTATTGTAACAATTACACTTTTCTTGTCCCTGTATTGTCAGGATTGCCATTTTGCCTACAAACTGTCAGGCAGTTCTGTTGGTTTACAGGAGCATGTTGCTTATATATAATCCCCTGCTGTTCTATCGCTATCAAACTATGCCCCTATTATCCCCTTATTTTGCCGCCATATACTATGTACACTGCAATTGAATCCTTTAGTGTGTTCAGAAGTTTGCCACAGCTGCTAGTTGATCTTACAGGGCTTGAAGGGTCTAAATGGTTCCCAAAGCAACAAGTAAATGTCTTATTTTAAGTTATCTTTTCTTTTGATCTTCCAAATGAAAAACACTGCAACCCTTTAAGAGTGAACAGTGGAAAATATGTGAATTATGGCAGATATGTATGCTGCAAATCAGGCACATGGAGAAAATTGGACAAATTACCAGAATAGCACATTTTTTTTACATACACTCTTTTATCTGTTTTTCCTTTTATTACACTTGTTTGTTTACATCTACTTTTATAAAAATACCAAAATGCTTGTATTTTTAGTAAACACACAGCACCAATCATCTAAAGCTTGGGGGGGGGGGGGGGGGGGG
>BLSH010503419.1:582771-592915 GCA_018402905.1 Glandirana rugosa
GTTTAACAGGTGAAACGAGAAGAAATAATGGGGGGAGATACGTGTGGAGGTATGAAGAGGTCATGGAGAGGGTAGGAGACCTTACGGGATAGGGTTAGAGATACTGATAGAGGATGAGACAGACGTAAATCCGTTAGAGAGTTTTGAGTAGAAAAGTCCTTTTACCTTTTAAATGATAGTTTATGAATGGCATTAAAAGGAAAGGACTACCTGAGGTACCGTCGTATGCATACCCAATTGGGCGGAGGTGAGGAATGGATATCCTGGGGTGAGGGTATTTAGAAACGAGACTGGACTTCCGGCACAAGGCATTGATCGGAGGAGTTCTGTAAGCCCCGAAAATTTACTATCAAATACTTACCGTAATTTTCCTTTCCTGATGGACTCCATGGCAGCAGGAGTTCCCCCCCGAATGTCTTGAGGAGGCTAGTTACGGAACACGGCCTTCAGGTCAGAGCAAAGATTTATGGGAGTGGGGTCCTATAGGTAAGGAGTGGAGGCGGGTTAACCCATACGTATGCTGCCATGGAGTCCATCAGGAAAGGAAAATTACGGTAAGTATTTGATAGTAAATTTTCCATTTTCCTGAAAAGATGAGTTTTGAGAGATTGCCTAAATGCAGACAGAGTAGGAGATAGTCATAGAGATTGGGATAGGGCATTCCAGAGGATGGGAGAGGTACTGGAGAAGTATGGAGGTGTGCATAGAGGGGGGTAATAAAGAAGAGCAAAGTGGACAATTTGGATGATATTGAGAGCGAAAGATTGATTCTATTGTTTGGAAATTGCAGCGCAGAGAGCTTCTTTACCTGTTCACCCCTTATTAAATTAAATTGTAGCATCTCTACCTATCTAATTTCAATTATACATAGAATACATTGACCCGAGTAAATAATCTACTATTTAAAATAATGCTGAAATAAAGATATAATGGTAACTAAGACTTTCAACTTTGAAATTTTATACACTGTGATGTGTATGATGTTTACATCAGTAATATATAATAAAAAGTTAAAAGCCATTACAAATATTGACCTAAAAAATATGATGTTGACATTGAGTGAATCACAATTATAGTCAAAAGAGCATGATAGTTGCTGCAAAAAAGGCAAGGGAAGAACAAATTATGGCCACCAACAAGATTAGGAGTTTTTATCTGTCAATAGAGGGAGGCTGTCAGAGGCATTAGCAGTCCTAGCCTGCTACATTAGGAACCTAAAGCTGGCCATAGATGGGTCATTTTTTTATATCCAGCCAGCAAGCTAAATGAAAAAATGCAAACAGATTCCTCCATCCACAAAAATGAGGTAGACGGAGGAATCTCCCCTGCCTGGACACTGTATTCTGACAGTGGGACCTGGTGCTGTTAGAACACACTGATCAGTGGCTACAGCAGATTGGTTGCAGATGCTAATTGCCCACAGTTTTCCAACTTGTCTGTTTGACAGACGTTGAGCAGGGATGGCCATACACTGATCAAAATTCAATGCCATATTCTGTTCCATCTATGGCCACTTCTGCCCGGAAGGATTTGACCCTTTAATGACCATAGCACTTTTCGCGATACAGCACTGTGTCGCTTCAACTGACAATTGCACGGTCAAGCGACGCTGTACCCAAACAAAATTGACGTACTTTTTTTTCCACAAATAGAGCTTTCTTTTGGTGGTATTTGATCACCTCTATGGCTTTTATGTTTTGCACTATAAACAAACAAAGACCGACATTTTTGACAAAAAAAAAACAACACATTTTATTTTACTTTTGCGATAATATATATCTGACAACAATATAAAAAAACAAATTTCCTCATCATTTTAGGCACATATGTATTCTTCTATATATTTTTGGTACAAAATAGGCGTATACTGATTGGGTTGTACAAAAGTTATCGCTTCTACAAACTATGGGAATAGATTTATGGCATTTTTATAATTTTTTTTATACTAGTAATGGCAGCGATCTTTATCGGGACTGCAACATTCAACGATCAGACACTTTTGACACTTTTTTGGGATCAATGACATTTATACAGTGCTAAAAATAGCCACTGATTACTGTATAATGATGGTGGCTGGTCGGCAAGTGTTTAAAGTGGATGTAAACCCTCCATATACCCAGTGAAGTGAATAGCCTCAGATGATACACAGTGATTAAACAAATTTCCCTATATACGTTTTACATGTATATCTGCTGTCATCACCTTGCTATATTCTTTAGAATTATTACATCGTGTTAGAATTTTTACTTCCTCATTCCGCAGTAGGAGTGGTGTCATCATGATGTCAGCATGATGATTTCTGACAAGTTCTCCGACATGTGATAAAACCAGGCTGAATTTTGTGTCAGAGTGGGTGCTATAAATAGATTAGCAGAAAGCTGTTCTACTCACAGCACAGCTCTGAAAGTCTCTGCCTATGTGGAGGGGGTGTGTGCCTTTCCTCCAATCAGCTGTGTCCCAGTGTAATCCAACTACTGCTTAATGAGGATGTGAACATTCTAACATGATGTGCACTTTCTAAACAGTGTATAAAGCAGAAGACAGCAGATATACATGTAAAACTTACATAGGAGGATTTGTTTCATCCCTGTGTATCATCTGAGTTCACTTCAATGGGTATATGTGAGGGTTTACATCCACTTTAAGTGTGAAGGTGCATTCATTATCTCTTGAGTCTCTAATGATGTAAGTGTAGAAACTGCTCATGAACTGCCATTCAAATTCCACTGTTTTGCATACACATGATGCAGTGCTATCACTTTTTTTTGCCTGGATGTCGAGCTACAATAAAGCTTACAAGTTACATTCAGGCAACCATGACCATTGCTCTATTTAGAAAAAGTGAGCCACAAAATCATAATATATTTTACAAAGCCATATCATCCATGAAAAACAATTCTTTTTCTCATACAAAGAAAAGTTCTCCAACTGAACTGACAGTTGCACATGAATACAAAATATGTGTATCTATTATTCAAGCCTTTGTGTGCAGTATGTACAATAAAGATAATATTTTAGCACCACTGCGTATATCTTTGATGCAAATGTTAAATATATTAATGTAAGAATTCAGTACTGTTGCTACTACTAGTATTAATATTACAGTATAATATATTATTATTGAAGGGGAAACCTGAAGATGCATTTAAGTATAGGAAGTTTATGCATGGGAATGATTTCATTAATCTACTCAAGTTAGAGCTTGCAGCAAATGTGATCTTTTAATTTGAGGTGAATGATTGTCAAATTTCACTAATTGTACCATTTTGCAATCACATGTTTGTTTTGATATCTGCAGTCCTGCCCATAATACCTAGCATTATCTCTGACCAAGAAAACTGTCCCCTTACATCCTTCAGTAGCCAGTAGCATTACATTTCACTGACCATTTCCCAGTATAAAACACTGTGGACTACCATTGTTATGTTTTTTATGAAGAGAAAGAACTTTTGAAAAGCTAGTATGGTTTTTCCTAGGTACACAGGTTGGGACCTTATAATGTGTTATCTGGTAACAAAACTGCCAATCTGAGCAAATTTGAGGCAGATAACATTTTATAAACATTATTTTCTAGCTTGGCAGATAAGCTAACAATTCTATTACAATTTTAAAGTGCAAGTTGTCCTTTAAAGCGGTAGTAAACCGCTGTGCTTTTTTTTTTTTTTCTTAAATCTGCAAGGTAAAGTTATAATGTGCTAGTATGCATCACATACTAGCATATTATGTAAAACATACCTTAAAACAAAGCCCTCCAGCAATGCACTGTCCCTCTGACAGGGCTCCTATCTTCACCTGGTCTTCCTTCCACGTTAGCATCCTCTGGCCATCTGATCCATGTGCACGGGAGCCACTATTCATGGCACAGGACTTTAAAGGAATGGCATGGGCATCACTGGCCCATTTACAAGTAAATATCTCCTAAACGGTGCACATTTAGGATATATTTACTGCACCTATAGGTAAGCCTTAATATAGGCTTACCCATAGGTAAATGTCAACCATGGGAGTTTACTCCCACTTTAAAGTGGCTGTAAATCACAGACATGAAATATGAACAAAGCATATACCTCTATAATGTGTACTTGCCTCAATCCAGTGCCCTGAGTGACATTTTTTTCTGCTGTCTGGTTCCTCTGCTATTTGAGTGCATTTCTGACAGGTTTTCCAAAATCCAAGAGATAGAGGCAGATGAGGGAGGGAGCTCCAGCACACAACCTGTGATTGACAGTCTCAGGTCTGTATGCTTTCTGTGTGCTGTGTGAAGAGCTGCGCAGTGTGTGACTTCCTGTGATGTCCTTTGATGACGCCCTGTGGGTGGGCGAAACACGTTGACGCATTTCCGGTTTACATATCACAAGTGATGTCATTTCCTATCCGTGGAACGCACAGCGGTGTTTGCAGAGGAAGTCCGGCGCTGCTCGATGCAATGACAGGCTGCTTGTCTTATTTTGAAGTCCTGTAAGTTCTTACTTTGTTGTTGCGCAAATAAAATATTTTAGACTGTATCACGCTATGTCTGCCTACTTTTAAGTTTGAGGAAATTGGTCCCAAGTTATCTTGCCAAGCATCTTAAAGGAGACAGCAATTATAAAGTCACTTAACACCAGAAAAAGCCTATTGGACCCCAGACTGAAAATCTGTAGATCACCGTTTTTCTGGTGAGTAGCTACTGAGAGGGGGAGAGTGGCACAGAGCACACGTGGAGTGGCATTCTATCACTGGAGCACATTTATCCCGCTAGAAGTGAAGCATGAAGCACTTTCCTTGGATTATTATGTTTTTTCTATGTTTTGTGTGAAGCACTGAGCACTTTATTTCTTTTGGACTGTTTTATAACATCAATCAAGTGAAACACTGAGCACTTTATTGCGGACACTATAATGAATTTATTTGTATGGGAATAATGTTGTCTGGTTAACCTCAGGGTTTTATGTGTGTTAGCACTGTTTTTTTATAACATGAATATGGTGTCAGTCTGAGGCACAAGTGATTGTGTCATGGGCCAAAGACTATAGTATTTTCACATTTTCACATCTTGATTAATTATTTATAGTATTTTTTGATTGCTACATTATTTATCAACCTTTCCAATTTTTGCACTTTGTATGGGAGTGGTTTTATCACAGTATATTTTTTATGTCACTAATCATACTCCTTGTTGCCCAGGCTAGTGGCTGAAGGAGGCTGCCAGTGCTGTGGTATCATTTTACTTCTTTCATTATAGGGTGGGGCGATTCCCCTTATTATATTAACATAGCAGTGGCAGTTAGTATGGTGGGTTTGTTTTAGGAGATTTCCTTGTTTTTAGTATACACATCAATTAATATCAGCATGGGTTGATTACTATTTGCTGACTTCACATACCTTCCCCCTACTTTATGAAAGCTCAGGCAAGCTGTGTACATTCTGTACTTTGAATGGCTGTAGAGAAGAAGTGCAGCAGATAAATATACAACTTTGCAGGAGGATTTGTTTAATCTCTGTGTATCACCAGAGGTTAGTAGCTTCACTGGGTATATGTAAGGGTGTCCAACCATTTTAATGAATGCACTCCCCAGCTGAGTGCAGTTGCTTTGGTCCTGTACTTACCTTTATCCTTGTTCTAGCCATCCTCACTGTACATTCCCTCTGTGCGCCAAACAGCCTTACTTCTAAAGATGTCCTCACTGGGTTTTCTTTTTGTGCAGGCACACTGTATTCCTATGGGGAGAGCCATAATCTAGCAGGACTGCTGGAGAGCATCAGGAATAGGAATGCAGCCTATCTTTAAACTAGGGACCAATTAAGTCACTAATAATGCAGCTTATTTATTTACTGGAGACCATAGATTTAGAATAAAATGCAAGCTTTTTCATTCTGAGAACTGTGGCATTATTAGCATCCCTCCTTGCCAACAACCCTTGCTGGGCACCAGGAAATCCTGAAGCCTGGTGCCTGAAAGCTTTGGACACCAGTTCTTTGGGAGGGGATCTCCTGTTTTTTAAGGGAATCCCTCACAAAGTACCCCTCCAATGCTAAAGGGCATGCAAGCTTGTATTTTAAATATCTGCATGCTCTCCAATCTGCATGTCCAGCTATGGTTAACTCTGGGAGTAGGGGCCATGTCAATTTTGTTGCAATTTCTTTTTAATAATGAAAAAAATAGACATGCTGAGACTATATTAAAAACACAACTCTACATTAACAAAAAATAATCCACAGCTCCAAGGCAAGAATAACCCTAAAATACACATTACCCTCTCCAAACCAAAATTAACCGTTCACTGTTAAGATGAATATACATTAAGGTACTTTTCACATTTATGAACAGATGTGGGCAGACATGGGTGAATTATGCTTAATTGTATTTCACTTCAAAACTATTGAGTGAATCTATCTCGTCTGAGATTAAATTTAGAATCCTGGGTGAAAGATTAAATTTCAGGTGACAATATTGGTAAATAGGCCTCTAAGTATCCTGGGGTAAAAGCCCAAGCAAAACTGGGGCAGCACAGTGGCTAATTGGTTAGCACTTCTGCCTATCAGCACCAGGGTAGTCGGTTCGAATCCCAACCATGACACACCTGCCTGGAGTTTTCCTGTTCTCCCTATGCCTGCCTGGGTTTCCTCTGGGTACTTTGTTTTCCTCCCACACTCCAAAGAAATGCTGGTAGGTTCATTGGCTCTTGTCTAAATTGGCCCTTGTATGTATGCATGTGAGTAAAGCCTCATACACACGATGCGACGGTCGTACGACCGGATGTCCAAAATCGTATGTCGGTTGCTGTGTCTCGCATACTGACATGCACTAAGCGATCGCAAGAACAAGCCTAAAGTGGTGGCGTGTTACAGCGTATAAAGAGGAAGTTTAGGTGCATGTGATTTGTGAATTAGGAACGTAGGTTTACATGAAAGGACACTTCTGGGAGTTCCTGACTTATGAGCATGCGTGCTTTGTACGTACAGCTTTGTTGGCCCAACTTCTCTGTACACACGGTACAACAGTTGTATGACCGCTTGTTGCACAACCAAAGTTTTCTAGTCTGATCATCCAACTTCTGTTGTATGACTGTCGCATTTCGGCTGTTCTAATCGCGCGTACTAACGGTCGAATGATTGTACAACAAGCAGTCATACGACCGTTTTCATACGACCGTTGCATCATGTGTTTGGGGCTTTAGGAACCTTAGATCGTAAGTCCCTTGAGGGCAGGGGCTGGTGTAAATGTACAATATATATGTAAAGTGCTGTGTAAATTGAAAGCACCATGTAAGTACCTGTAATAAGTGACATTTTATCACAGGAAACGTTTTCCCGCGTTCGTGTTTTTTGATGTTTTTCCATTAAAAACACTGCCTATAATGTAAAAACGCCTAAAACACGTCAACGCTGTTGAAATGTTTAGCCGCATTTAGCCACGTTTTTGACGTTTTTTGTTATTCCAGCCCGTTTTTACTGCTCCTGGAAGAACAGGCTGTCGTTTTTTTCTAGTGTCCCTGAACGCTTATGCCTCCAAACACCTCTGCCAGTTTATGTGTGCATGGACACATAGGCTAACATGGAGGGGCTTTTAGAGGCAGTTAGAAAAAATGTCAAACACCCCTAACAGCAGCTTTAAAAACCTCCTGTGTGCATGAGGCCTTACAGAGAAAAGGTCTCAAAAAATGATATCAGGGGAGTAAAAAAAAAAAAGATTACCTTTTAATCACATGGGAAAAGACGCACAAAAAGAAGTCTGTCATGAGGCAAATGCCAAAAGAAATGCAATATGCCACAAGGGAAAAATCACACAGAACAGTGTTCATAAGACAAAGTTCAATAAAAATTCTCTCTGTCACAAAAAAAAAACACACATGGCACCATTTGTCATACTATAGTGGGGAAAAGAATGATAGAATGCTGGCTGCCATGAGGAAAAGGCTAACCCCACAACATGTTCTCTTCCTCAAGAAAAAAATACAAAAAAATCTCTTTGTTGGGGAAAATAGCTACATAGCATGCAGTCTGGGAAGGGGGAAAAATATATTGTGTGGAAAAATCCCCAAAAATTTAATTTATCACGGGGGGGGGACTACATAGTCTGTTCTGTTGCTATTATCTTGGAATAGCATGCACTGAACGCATAACTACATGTTTTAGCACAGAGTAACAGGAAGAAGTAAATAGGCAGCAGAATAGAGGGTAAATGGTGGACTGTTGATCAATATGTGGCCATCCACATTTAACAGAAGCCGGCCGTTTGATCAACTTGTCAAAGTGACACACTGGAAAAATGTTGTCAATCAGTGGCTGCAGCTAATAATCAGTGATTTCTGACAGCAGCAAGAGTTAGTCACAATAGAATGTCCCAGTGCAGGGGGTTGGGGATGTAGGAGGGATTCCTCCATCCAACTCTTTTGTGTGGATGGTGGGATCTGTTTTTTAATTTCTTATTTTGTTTTATTCTTTAGCCAGCTTTGGGGGTGGGGGGGGGGGAGGGTTATTAAGGGTTTTCTTCAGAGTTTAACTTGACCCTAAACTATCAGCAACTAAGAGATCCACCTTTTTCTTTTCTTCACATTTCTAAATGTCAGTGGGAATAAAGTGTGTGATACTAGATCAGGCAAATTTTATTTACCTTTCTATATATATTTTTAGTAGTATTTTGTGTCCTCACTGTAACACAGCATAGCTGTTAGACATGTGGATGACTAGTGAATGGAAAGAAACAGAAATTTGCTTGTTTTTAGCAATGGAACACATAATTAGCATGTTAGCTCCACAGAGAGCAGGGACCAAAGTGATTGGTATATTAAACTGTGCCTGAATCTGGCACATCATTCTGAAGTTGTTAAAATGCCAAGAAAAAGTCCTTTGAAAGAGCAGCACATAGAACTTCCAATGCTTTTAATTTTACAAGTAAGGCTTGTTTCTGTGAACACCTGTCAAAGTATGCATAATTAACGTGTTTAAGTATTTATTTAAAAATTTCCCCTGTGAGCTTCAGTATTTGGCAGTCAACAGTTTTGCAAAGTTGTAATGACTGATAAAACTGGCTCCAGAGAAATATATGGCTGTCAGAGGGAAAAGCAAATATGCAGTTTTCAATAAGAAACTTTAAATTGAAGCTTGAATTCAAACAAATCCACTAAACAAGTAATGACCTAAAGAAACATGCTCTTTAAGAGTTTGTGTAAGTGGGGGTTTTATAAATGAAATGTAGCACTGGTACAGTATGTGTTGCTTATAGCAAGTTAGTGTTATCTTTTTTTAGGCCTCATGTACACAGGGCAGTTGAAAACCTCTTCTGAACGATGGAAACTGACAGCTGATAGCCAACAGTGAAAAATGTCCATTTTACAGCTTTAGCATACTGAGTTTATGTGAGTTTAGCAGCAGTTATGAGCATTTGAGGGTAGAAGCATTTTTTAAAGAAAACCTCAGGAGACCCCCCAAAATGCCCACAATGAGTGAAAGTAGCATTAACTGTTTCAGCCAACTATGGATTCTTCTCTCTCTCTCTCTCTGTATCTCTCTCTCTGTCTCTCTCTCTCTGTGCATCTCTCTCTCTCTCTCTGTCTCTCTTGCTGTCTCTTTCTCTCTATCTGTGTAGCTCTCTCTGTCTCCCTCTCTCTCTCTCTCTCTCTCTCTGTCTCTCTCTCTCTGTGCATCTCTCTCTCTCTCTCTCTCTCTCTGTCCCTCTTGCTGTCTCTTTCTCTCTATCTGTGTAGCTCTCTCTGTCTCCCTCTCTCTCTCTCTCTGTGTCTCTCTCTGTCTCCCTCTCTCTGTTTCCCTCTCTCTGTCTCTCTCTCTCTCTCTCTGTATCTCTCTCTCTCTGTCTCTCTCTATCTCTCTCTCTCTCTATCTCTCTCTTTCTTTCTCTCTCTCTCTGTCTATCTCTCTGTCTCTCCCTCTCTCCCTCTCTATGTCTCTCTCTCCGTGTTTCTCTGTCTCTCTCTCTGTCTATGTCTCTCTCTCTGTCTCCCTCTCTCTCTGTCTCTCTTTGTCTCTCTCTCTCTGTATCTCTCTCTCTCTCTCTCTCTCTGTCTCTCTCTCTCTGTGCATCTCTCTCTCTCTGTCTCTCTCGCTGTCTCTTTCTCTCTATCTGTGTAACTCTCTCTGTCTCCCTCTCTCTCTCTCTCTCTCTCTCTCTCTCTGCGTCTCTCTGTCTCCCTCTCTCTGTTTC
>BLSH010503419.1:593137-608354 GCA_018402905.1 Glandirana rugosa
TCTCTCTTCTCTGTCTCCCTCTCTCTGTTTCCCTCTCTCTGTCTCTCTCTCTCTCTCTCTGTATCTCTCTCTCTGTCTATCTCTCTCTCTCTCTCTCTATCTCTCTCTTTCTCTCTCTCTCTCTGTCTATCTCTCTGTCTCTCCCTCTCTATGTCTCTCTCTCCGTGTCTCTCTGTCTCTCTCTCTGTCTATGTCTCTCTCTCTGTCTCCCTCTCTCTCTGTCTCTCTCTCTCTGTCTCTGTCTATGTCTCTCTCTCTCTCTGTCTCTCTTTCTCTGTCTCCCTCTCTGTCTTTCTCTCTGTCTGTCTCTCTCCCTCTCTGTCTCTCTCTCTCTCTCTCTGCCCCCCTCTCTGTCTCTCTTTCTCTCTCTCTCTGTTTCTCTCTGTCTGTCTATCTCTGTCTGTCTCTGTCTTTTTTTTCTCTCTCTCTCTCTCTGTCTGTTTGTTTGTCTCTCATTATTTCTGTCTGTCTGTCTCAGTCTCTCCCTTTCTCTGTCTGTCTCTCTGTCTCTCTCTGTCTCTCTCTCTGTTTCTGTCTGTCTCTCTCTGTCTATCTCTCTCTGTCTGTCTGTCTCTCTCTCGCTCTGTCAGTCTGTCTCTCATTCTCTCTCTATTTCACTCTCTCTATGTCTGTCTGCCTCTCTCTGCCTGACTCTCTCTCTCCATCTCTCTCACCGTCTCTCCCTTTCTCTCTCTGTCTCTCTCCCCCTCTGTCTCTCTCCCCCTCTGTATCTCTCTCTCTCTCTGTCTGTCTGTTTCTCTGTATCTATCTCTCTCTCTCACTGTCTCTCTCTGTGTGTCTGTCTCCCTCTCTGTCTCTCCCTTTCTCTCTATATAGCTGTCTCTCTCTCTTTCGGTCTCTCTCTCTGTCTCTGTATGTCTGTCTCTCTGTCTGTCTGTCTCTCTCTCTCTTTCTCTGTATGTCTGTCTCTCTGTCTCTGTCTCTCTCTCTCTGTTTGCCTCTCTATCTCTGTCTGTCTGTCTCTCTCTCTCTGTCTGTCTCTCTCTTTCTGTGTCTCTTTCTCACTCTCTGGCTCCATTTACACGGGACACAATTTCAACCTCCACTGAACGACTTTTTTGTTGACAGCTTTGTTTAAAACGGCCATTTTGCCACATTTTGCATGCCACGTTTAGCGGCGTTTTGCCACGTTTAGCTGCGTTTTGCCGCATTTGCGTCCAAGAGCGTTTTAAAATTTTTTTTAAAATGGTAACGCCTGTAAACGAAATGGTCCTAGATGCGAGTTACTGTGCTTTAGCAGTGATTACAAGCTGTTTGGCGTTTCAAATGCATCTGAACTGGCGTCTGAACCCATTTTTTGTGTTCCAAAAAAAGCCTCTAAACTCAACTGCCTGGAAACGACCTTAAAGTGGAGTTCCACCCAGAATTATTATTTTTTTACATCATTCAAGTCCCTTGCCTTTATAGACTTACCTTTGAAGGAAAAAAAAAATATACTCACCATAAGTCGCTTGTTGCTAGGTGGTCCCAGTATTCTGCCCCTATTTGGTCCTACGCTCTTTTTCTCTTCCTGCTTTCCCTGGACTCTTGGGAGATGTGACTCATCATTTCCCTGGAGTCAGTGGGCTTCCCTGTACTGTAAAATCGTGTTATTTCTAGACAGGAAATTACACGATTTAAGGCGGACCGAGATCTAGAAGTGCATGATGGTTACCCACCATACACTTCTTTCAGGAAGAGATGCCAGGAGGCCCAGGGTGGGCTTCAGGTGCCCTCACCTAAAATGGAAAAGTCCAACAGTGAGAGAAACAAAATTGTGCTGGTAAACGGACGTTTTGAGGCATTTGGGCATTTTCGTTAGCTGTCCCTGGACTTTCCTCTATGTTATCTTATCAGTACATTTACACAGGGTCATTTAAGGTCGTTTCCAGGCAGTTGAGTTTAAAGACTTTTTTTGGAATGCAAAAAAATGGGTTCAGACGCCAGTTCAGAGGCGTTTGAAATGCCAAACAGTTGTAAATGCCGCTAAACACGCCTAAACACGCCTAAACACAAGAACTCGCGTCTAGAACTGTTTAGTTTACAGGCGTTTCCATTCTAAAAAGAACATTTTTTTTAAACGCTCCTAGATGCAAACGCAGCAAAACGCGGCTAAACACGGCATACAAAACGGCCATTTTAGACGTTGGCTTCTAGCTGTCAAAAAAAAACATTCAGGGGAGGTTGATATAGCATCCCGTGTAAATGGAGCTTAACCACTTCCGCCCGGCGTATAGACAAATGACATTCGGGAGGGGGGTTCATTATCCTGACTGGACGTCTATTGACGTCCTCAGGATAATCCGCGATCGCGCGCCCCTGGGGGCGCGCATCACGGCGATCGGTGGTGCCGTGGGTCAGGTTGACCCACCGCATTACCGACCGAGGTAAAAGGCTTCGACCCGAAGCCTTTTACCATGTGATCAGCCGTGACCAATCACGGCTGATCACAGTGTAAATAGGAAGAGCCGTTGATCGGCTTTTCCTCTGCTCAGGTCTGAAGACCTGAGCAGCGGAGAGCCAATCGGCTGCTCTCCTGACAGGGGGGGCTGCGCTGAACATTTATAGCGCAGCCACCCTCAGGATCACCCCACTGGACCACCAGGGAGCCGGATCAGGACCATCTGGGAGCCCCCCCCCCTGGACATCACACACAGGCCGCCCAGGACAACCAGGGAAGGAAATCAGAGGCCGCCCAGGACCACCAGGGAGCCCCCACTAGACCACCAGGTAAGGGCATTATTGTGCACTGTAGGGATGGCACTGTGCCCATGTATGATGCCTGCCAGTGCCATCCCTAACAGTGCTTGTTGCACCTGTGCCCACCTGTGACACCTATCAGTGCCCACCTGTGCCACCTAAAAGTGCCACCTATCAGTGCCCGTCAGTGTTGCTTGTCAGTGCCGCCCATCAGTGCTGTATATGTGCCCCATCATCAGTGCAACCTTATCAGTGCCACCTCATCAGTGCCAATCTGTACTGCCTCATCAGTGCCCGTCAGTGTAGCCACATCAGTGCCCGTCAGTGAAGGAGAAAATGTTCTTTATACAAACTTTTGTGACAGAAACAAAGAAAAATGTTTTTTTTTTTCAAAATTTTCGGTCTTTTTTTTTTTCTATAGCGCAAAAAATAAAAAACGCAGGGGTGATCAAATACCACCAAAAGAAAACTCTATTTGTGGGAACAAAATGATAAAAACTTTATTTGGGTTCAGCGTCGCACGACCGCGCAATTCTCATTCAAATCGCAACAGCACTGAAAGCTGAAAATTGGTCTGGTAGGGAAGTGTTCTAAGTGCATGGTATTGAAGTGGTTAAGGAAACAAAAGATTACATCCATTTAGTATTAAAAGAGTGGATGCCAAAAAAAAATAAAAATTATGGATGGAACTCCGCTTTAAACGACCCTGTGTAAATGTACTGATAAGCTAACATAGAGGAGAGTTCAGGGGCAGCTGAAAAAAATGCCCAAATGCCTCTAAATGTCCGTTTACCAGCAGCATTGTAA
This sequence comes from Glandirana rugosa, assembly GCA_018402905.1. Lineage (NCBI taxonomy): Eukaryota > Metazoa > Chordata > Amphibia > Anura > Ranidae > Glandirana > Glandirana rugosa. The sequence continues at coordinate 596,645 of BLSH010503419.1, forward strand.
ATGAGGCCTCTCTGTCGGTTTGTCTCTGTCTCCGTCTCCCCCTTTGCAAGCAACAGCATGTGGTAAAAAGTGTGTTTTTCCCATATCTTACGTTTCTCTTTAAAAATGCTTATAAACTAAAATGTGCCTAAACTCGGGTTATGGATTTTACACAGGTTGACAAGCAGTTACAAGCATCTGGAGTTTGAAACGTCAGTAAACTACAGTCCTGAACGTGATTATCTGCTTTAAAAAAATGCCTGTAAACTCAACTACCTCTAAACTCCTATAAACAACTCAGTGCACATATACAAATAAGATAACAGTGAGAAGAGTTCAGGGGCTGCTGAAAAAAAGTCCAACTGCTCCTAAACATCCGTTTATCAGCTGCAGTGTACATGGGGCCGTATTCTACTTTGTGTGCAATGACCAGAGTTCAGTTTCACTACTCTATATCTGGTATTGTGGTCATGAAACTGAGAATGTTTGCATCCATCAGAACCTATGACAAATCTAGTTATCTTCAAGCAAGACCTGGAGTCAAAGCAAAGTTTGTCACAAAAGAGAAGTAGAACGATTGTAATATCCCTACCCATAATAGGTATCACCTTGTTTTTTTTTTGAGTGGAAATTAGAGCCAATCCTCTGGATATTGTTACCACAGCCTGTAAAAAAAAAAGTATTCAGCACTTCCCAAATGTACGGAGGAAGGAAAAGAAGAAAAAATGGAAAATTGTATACTCACCTTTCCGTAATTTTCCTTTCCTGGTGCATCTTCATGGCAGGATACACATGGGTTGTGGCTCCGCCCCCACAACATAAATAACTCGCCATACGGGAGGGTGCAAGAAAAATTTTGTAAAGATCAGAAGCGCAATTATGCACCATGAATTTTCCAAATTTTAGTGTCGTGAGCTGGGTTCACTTAAAGTGTAATAAAGGTGTTTCCTGGGAAGACCATATTACTGACTTGCAAATGGCCTCAGGAGACACTCAGCACTGAGCTGTTCACTGAGCTGTCCACAGAGCTGGCACTGCCCTAGTTGAATGTGCTCTTAAGTCATCTGAAACAGGAAGGCCTTGTGGAGAGTAGGCTCTTTTAATTGTCTTAATCTAGGATATGACTGTACATGTTGATGCTGATTGACCCTGCCTTAAGCCACGCTGGAACCAAGTACAGATTTCAGCTTTCCTGAATGAAAAGGTAGCTGCCAAGCAGGTCACCAGAGTTAGATCAACATCCAGGGGATGTGGTTCTCTCACTCAACCAAGAAAGATGGTAAACTAACTTCCTGGATAAAGTCAAAGGAGAAAGACACCACATGGATAAAGGCAGTCTGGAGTTTTAAGACTATTCTGTCCGGGTAGAATGTTGGTGAATTTGACTGACTTAGGGACAGATGGGCAGTCCTGAGTGAGTGACTGGCTTGGAGAAACTCCAAAGCAGCCGTTTTCTTGAAGGCTGAGGCAAAGGAGATAATTTTCCCCCTCAGAACAGCCTTCCCCGTTTCCCAAAAGAGATTCGGGTTAGATATGTGGGTGCTATTGTTGGTTGCGAAGTCTTCCCAAGTGTCTGCAAGTTCATCGTGTAACTCCTTATTATGTGCGAGGTATGAAGGAAATCTCCATATCCTAGGTGAGGTCTGGGTGGACCTGCCTAAAATAGTAGCAGTAAGGGGGGCGTGGTCCGAGATGGCTATGTCGTTTATCAGTGGATCGGTGGCCAAAGGGAGCATGAGTGGAGAGAGGAAAAGATAGTCTATCCTCGATTGAGTGGCATGTGGGTGTGAGAAAAAAGTGAAATCTCTGCCCTCTGGGTTGTGAAGCCTCCACAGGTCCATTAGGCCCAGATCTTCAGCCCATTGAGCGAGAATGGGAATGGATTTAGAGAGCTTGGTAGGCTTATGAGATGTGGAGGCCATCCTGTCCTCCGTGGGGTCCATGACCGAATTGAAGTCCCCCGCGATAATACATGGGAGGTATATATGTGGGGCGAGATGTGCTGAGAGAGTCTGAAAAAATTGCTTGTTAGGGGAATTAGGGGCATAAACTGCAGTGAGTGACCATTCCCTGCCTTGAGTTTTGAGCCTGGCCGTAAAAAGTCGGCCATCCTTGTCTGAGTGGGTGGAAAGTAGTTTGTGGGGCAAGTTCTTGTTAATAAGTATCAGGACTCCTGCTCTCCCCTTGACAGCGGGTGATCCCATGACATGCCCGACCCAAAGTTTACGCATTCGTACGAAATCCGAGGGAGCCAGACGGGTCTCCTGGAGAATCGCTATGTCTGAGCGGAGGCGTTTGAGGTGGCGGAGAATGGCCATGCGCTTATTGGGGGAATTGAGGCCTTTGACGTTCCAAGACGTTATGTGAATTGACATGGAGTAGGTGTGGGTCTGTGTGACATGTGGCGAGCATCTAGGTAGTTATTGGTAAGATAGTGGGAGTACGCGAGGGGTGTAGAGATGAGGAGGGAGGGTGAAGGAAAGGAGAATGGGTGAGGGTGTTTGTCTGTGTCCTTGGAGTGGAAAATGACTGGACAACAAACAGTAAGAACGACAACATACTGAATTCACTTTTTTCCTCATGTGAGCCTAAATCCACCACATCAGAGTTACCGATATATGCTAAAAAGCACACTGACGAGGGGGGGGGAGCAGCAAGTCCATGGCCGCCAGGTAGGGAGGTGGAGGGAATAGTATATTCCAAAGAACTGTTGGTGTAGTCCATAGAGGGCGGGGTTAGCGCTGGATTTTCCACAGTAATGCTGTGCGATGAGTCCTGGCTCCATGATGGGGAAAGAAGAGGGGGAGAGAGGAAAGTCCTTATAGGTAGGAACGTAACTTGTAAGGAGATTATCTGCTTGATCTCTTGCATGACCTTTAGATGAACACGAACAGGTAACACAGTGAGAAACATAGGAAAGAGCGGATTTATGGATATATCATTCTACTTGATTTTGACCATATGAGGCTAAATTAAGGGGGAGTAAGTTACGTTGGGACATCAGTTAAGGGAATTCCGGGAGTGCATATCCACCAATTTGAGCTTTTTAGCTGGATCTTTCCTAGGGCTTCTTTGGTTTCTAGAAGGGCCCTTGGGGGGGACTTCTCCTGAAGGTGTGGTATCTATTGGGAGATGCAAAGAATTTCGGAGGAAGTGTGCAGCTTCATCGGGATCAGAAAAGGTCTTGGACTCCCCCGAGGCCGTTGTGAAACGGAGTGTAGCTGGATAGGCAAGGGAGAAGCGAATATTTTTCTGGAAGAGGGTAGCACATATGGGCTGGAAAGCCTTCCTTCTTTTGGATACTTCCTGGGAGTAGTCCGCAAATAATAAAAGCTTGTTGCCATCAATTTGCAAGGCTTTCAGGTTGCGAAAGGACTTGAGAATGTTAGCTCTATCCATATAGTTTAGGTAGCGGACTATAACAGGTCTCGGTGAACGTCGGTCATTAGAAGGCGCTCCCAGTCTGTGCGCCCGCTCCACTGAGCAGGGTCCAGCCAGGCCCAAGGCTTGGGGTATCCGTGATGAGCAGATGTCTACTAAAGAGTCAGTGTTGAAGGACTCTGGGAGGCCTATGACTCGCAAATTGTTTCTCCTTGACCTGTTTTCAAGGTCGTCCAGTTTCTCGAAGATATATCGTTGTTCCTGCTTGAGCTGATGATCTCTGGTAAAAGAAGATTGTACCTCATCCTCTAACTCCGATACTCGGCTCTCCACTTCAGAGAGTCTTTTGGCGTGGTCACCTATTTCTTTAGTCAGCTGGTTCATCCCTGCTGTTATAGCTTTGTCAACCGCTGCCGTGATGGTAGGTGCCAGGAGTGTTGCTACCGCCTGTGCCAAACCAGCCAGTTGTTCTTCCACTGTAGCAGTATGAGTTCCCATAGACAGTAGGGAAGTGAGAGCGTTCGTTGGAACGATCGGGAGGGCGGTCGTTGGAATGTTCGTAGGTGCGATCGTCGGGACGATCGGATTTGCGTTCGTCGGAACAGCCGAGACAGAAGCGAACTCCGCCATATTGGCTTCCACCTGCGGGAGGACCGGCGGGTCTGCGATGATCACGGAGGGAGCCGAGGAGGGGCCGTGGAGTAAGAATTTGTCCATGGGGTTCCTGAGGCTTTTAGGCAGGTTTCTGGGTGCTGGTCTCCCTGTTCGTCAGCGTGGGTGGCGGGTTTTATATGCCGGAGAGGACGAGCCGCTGATTCTGCCTCCTCTCACATAGGCACCGGAAGTCCCGGGTAGAATTTTTAGGTGAGGCTCCTTGAGTACAAAGCCTGCAGCTCTGACACCCTTTTTCACAGAGGTTGTAGCAACCAGAAATACGATCTTCAGATTGCAGAGTGTAGCCAAGTCTGTAGGATAGAAGTGAGGCCTTGATAGAGATGAGGAACATGAGCAAATGCCACATAGGGAACAATGGTTTCCTGGCAGGTATATAAATTCATGCAAGCCTATTGAGAATTGCATCACAAAAGGGTTAAGGACTCCCTTTAAGTGCAGACAAGGCTGATGTTTGAACTTTAAACATATTTGAACCTAGGCCCTTGTTTCACCCCAGTTGTAAGAACCGTAGAACTTTGGCTCGTTTAGGTGATAAAGGACTCCAGGCTTTTACTGTGTGAGATTTGCATCATTTTCCCATATTCTTTGGTATTATTCACAAAGACCTCTCTGGCTTAACACAAGGTAGCCACTACCTGCACTGAGCACCCTTGACTTGGTAGCCTGCACCTCTCAACTTCCATGCCATCAAAAAGTAGTCTCTTGGAGCTGGATGGCAAAACTGGCCATGAGAGAGCAAATCTGTCATCACTGGAAGAGGCAGTGGTGACTCAATGCTTAAGTGTAGGAGAGACACTAGAGCCTCCTAAGCCAAAATGGATCTAATACAGCCATGAGTCTTTTTGGGAAAGATGCAACAAGTTTTTCATACCTGGATTTGGGGATCCTCTGCCATTCCTCCTTGCAGATCCTCTCCAGTCCTGTCAGGTTGGATGGTAAACGTTGGTGGACAGCCGTTTTTAGGTCTCTCCAGAGATGCTCAATTGGCTCTGTCTGGGCCATTCAACAACAGTTGTTGTGAAGCCACTCCTTCATTATTTTAGCTGTGTGCTTAGGGTCATTGTCTTGTTGAAAGGTAAACCTTCGGCTCAGTCTGAAGTCCTGAGCACTCTGGAGAAAGTTTTCATCCAGGATATCCCTGTACTTGGCCGCATTCATCTTTCCCTCTAATGCAACCAGTCGTCCTGTCCCTGCAGCTGAAAAACACTCCCAAAGCATGATACTGCCACCACCATGCTTCACTGTTGGGACTGTATTGGACAGGGGATGAGCAGTGCCTGGTTTTCTCCACACATAGAATTAAGGCCAAAAAGTTCTATCTTGGTCTCATCAGACCAGAGAATCTTATTTCTCACCATCGGGTGTTTTTTTTTAGCAAACTCCATGCGGGCTTTCATGTGTCTTGCAGTGAGGAGAGGCTTCCGTGGGGCCACTCTGCCATAAAGCCCCGACTGGTGGAGGGCTGCAGTGATGGTTGACTTTCTACAACTTTCTCCCATCTCCCGACTGCATCTCTTCAGCTCAGCCACAGTGATCTTTGGGTTCTTCTTTACCTCTCTCACCAAGGCTCTTCTCCCCTGATAGCTCAGTTTGGCTGGACGGCCAGCTCTAGGAAGGGTTCTGGTCGTCCCAAACTTCTTCCATTTAAGGATTATGGAGGCCACTGTGATCTTAGGAACCTTAAGTGCAGCAGAACTTTTTTTGTAACCTTGGCCAGATCTGTGCCTTGCCACAATTCTGTATCTGAGCTCTTCAGGCAGTTCCTTTGACCTCATGATTCTCATTTGCTCTGACATGCACTGTGAACTGTAAGGTCTTATATAGACAGGTGTGTGGCTTTCCTAATCAAGTCCAATCAGTATAATCAAACACAGTTGGACTCAAATGAAGGTGTAGAACCATCTCAAGGATGATCAGAAGAAATGGACAGCACCTGAGTTAAATATATGAGTGTCACAGCAAAGGGTCTGAATACTTAGGACCATGTGATATTTCAGTTTTTCTTTTTTAATAAATCTGCAAAAATGTCAACAATTCTGTGTTTTTCTGTCAATATGGGGTGCTGTGTGTACATTAATGAGGGAAAATAATGAACTTAAATGATTTTAGCAAATGGCTGCAATATTACAAAGAGTGAAAAATTTAAGGGGGTCTGAATACTTTCCGTACCCACTGTATACACATACCTGAGAGTGATCAAAAGACGTTTCTCTTGTTGCACACTCTTCCTCTTGTTTGTGTCCATGCGAGCAAGATACGGCCGAATATTTTCTAGGAGAAGGTCAAAGGTGGTAATAGACATGCGTGTGAAATTGAAAAATTTCTTCGTTTAATTCCGCAGCTGGACATAAATATTAGAAAAGTAGCCAGTTGACATGCGTTGGCCCAGTAGCGACAAACTCTGGTCCTCACACACGATTTTCACCGTGATTGAACCCTCCGCAGCAGCAACAAGAGGAGCATTTCCTGACACATGCTCATCATGGTTTCCATATTGGCAACACAAGAAATAACAGCACTCTCTGGAAGTACACTACTCTCTCTACTGCTGCAGCTACTGACTCTACTCTCACAGAATGGCTTAAATAGTTAACAAATACTGTTTATTTTGGATTTGGGAGGGTCTCCAGAGGTATCCTGAGGTTATCTTCAAAAACGCTTCTGAACGCAAATGCTCTAAATGCTGCTAAACGCCACATGTAAACGTGTCTAACTGGGCGTTTTTAAATGTCGTTTTGAAGCTGTCAATTTATGTAGTTCAGGGGAGGTTGTGTAACGTCCAATGTAAATGAAGCCTAAAAAGGAGTGAATGACAGAAGGGTTTTGAACACTACTCTCAGTTCAAGAGCATCCAATACTATGCCTCATAAGCTGAACATCCCATGACCTTGAGCAGCCTGCTCTTTGAAATGCGTCCCCCAACATTTCTAGCTGGGGTCTGATGTGAAAACGTTCAATTCAAAACAATTGGTCAGTTACAAAGAACCAAGGATACTCCGTCACTGTTCTGCTGGAGAGACTCCTAAAGCACCTTTGACTTTCTCTATCAGAGGATGGATATTCCCTTGTGGAAGTTCTACTGAATTTTCCCCATCGCTATTGCAGACAGTGAGACCTTTGTGAATGCCCTGGGGGAGATGTACAGACCGGAGGGGAGGCACTGAAACTGGCAGAGGAATTGAGGATGAATTGGGACAAGTAGGTGTCTGATAAACCTACAGAGAATTCAGTCTCCCGGATTTATCAATAATATAATGGACTGGAGGTTTTCTATCTTGCATGGCTCAAACTTCCTGTGCTTGTTGAGGGTTTTTTTTTTTTCCCCGGAACAGAGGTGTACCGAATCCTCATCTCCTCTAGGCAAGTGGAGCCTTTAAGATTGCTCATTGATTTAATCCGGCTACAAAACTTGACCAGCATTTTTAAAATGTTTCCATTAATTCTGGTAGCCTGGCTGCCTGGAAGAGATTGGAAAGGTGGACATCCCACCTATCAATGTTATATGATCATTATGCTCATTGAATTACACCCACGCATGAGTGAATGTTTGTCATGATGTTATACTTTTTCAATAAAAATGATTGTACCTGAAAGGGGGACATCCCTTAAACTTCCACCAATGTCATGCCAATATAGCTGATATGGCCCACTGATCCTGAATATTTTCAATTCAGGTGTGCGCGCAAAGCTTCACACAGGCACCCCCTTGAATGAGTGAAAGACTTTTGCTGTTCTCCCAAGACAGGTGCCTTAGAATTTTAAGGCTTTAATAATGAAGATTGGGTACTTCTCCAGTTCCTTCACCAATCTTTTCCCCAGTCAGTAGGATTTTGCCTCTCAGTATCTATTTGGGAGTTGCCGCCTGTATGTGGGACCTTTCAGAATTTTCTGTTTTTTGTCAGATGATATTCGCCCTGACCAGACAGTGGTCACCCATGAGATGACTGTATCCTGTCTACTCCCAAATAGATTGGATCCGTTGTCTGGTATCTTGCACCAGTTTTATTTATTTATTTTTATTTTTTTAAGGCAATTCGCCAACCATGGCTTCATCTATAATACCCTCCTTGCTGTGACCGTGAGGAACACCGCTCTTGAAAAAAATCAATTGACGGATACTGACACAAACCTAAAAAGAAAAGAACGAATTTCAGCTCATAAATCCGTTACCACCTTGTCTCTTTACTTCTGCCAGAAGGGCTTCTTTAAAGGGTTACTCCACTTTTCAATCTTCAGGGCTGTAATTTTCTGTAAAATGCAAAGCAATATGACTATCTGGAGGTGTTCTGTACACAGAATGTGGACAGAACACCCCCTGCAACATCATTTCCTGTTTGTGTGACTGACTCACTGACATTCCCAGAAGTCTGCACCAATATAAAAGTCAGATTTTTGGCATCCACTGCAACAAAAAAGTAATTTTGGTAAGATACTCCCAATAGAAAAATCACGTCTAAAGGGATGCAGACCCTGCCACCTTCCTCAGAGTCCGGCAGGTGCAGCAGCTGGTTGATAATTATGAAACCACTCCTATTAGACCCACTCAGCACAGGGGCTGGTTATTGCTTGTCTGCTGCCATCTGCAGATGCTACAGTATGTAGGAGCACTTCAGATCTAGATCTAATTTTCAGGCTAGAACCTCCTTGAACATAACAGCAAGTTGATATGTCTTGCCAGCTACATTAATGATGCATCCTTCATTGAAGGAGACTGCAGCAGGTTCACCGTTAGCTTTTTCAGAGTATACAGTTTTGACATCCTGTTTATAAGGGCCTTTTCTCTGACCCTGCCATTCTTACTGGATTAACTCCTTCAGTTGTTCAGTGAAGGGAATGAATACTTTCTAACCTTGTGGAGAGTTTCTTCCACTTCACCCCAGGTAATTGCCTTACAAAAAGGCTCTATTGGGCAATCTTGAAAGCTTGTGGCCCCTTTAACATTTTCTTCCTCTGACAATTTGGACACCACCTACTGGCTCTGGTTGGAATTGCTAGGCAATTCAGCCACCGACTGGGGAGTACAGGCTTCATGTATCAACTCCTTGGCCGATTCTTTAATTAAGGTGGCTACTTTCCAGACATCCCCTTATTTGACAGTTGTCACTTCCTCCAAGTGGACTTGACATACTAGCTTGTCAAACAATAACTCTCTGCCACAAATGCAGCCACCATTAGGGCTGGTAACCTGTGATGTTTGTAAACAGGGAGCAATAATAATGAGAGGTGAGATGATGACCTTGGTCAATGTTGCCTGGATGTCTGTGCCTAAATGGTGATTGTTCTGGCTTTTAGAAGGCTACCTTCATCCTGAGGTCCTTGCAGGGTTGTATCCTGCTTGTTCCAGGCAGATTTGACATACTAGCTTGGCAGGCAATGACTTTCTACCACAAATTCAGCACCTATTAGGTCTGGTAATGTGTGATGTTTGTAAATGGGGAGCAATGACAACGAGGGGGTAAGATGGTGACCTTAATCAACATTGCCTGGATGTCTGTTCCTTTAGATGACTCCCTCCATCTTGTGGTCCTTATAGGACTATAGATATTAGCTCTCTTTTTCTCAATCTTCACTACTTACCTAATCCCTTTACCTTAAAATCAATGGGTGGTCTGACTGGACAGCGTTCCCCATAGAAACAGAGCAAGTAGCATACTTAAATTAAAAAACAACATAACACAGTGATCCCAGAGCAAGCATTGACAAGGGGATAGGAAGAGCCCAGGTGAACACCATAAAGAGTACAATGATCCTAGAGCAACACTGAGAAAGAAATAGGAAAAGTCCAGGTGAATGCCATACAAAGGGAAAACATACCTGCAAACAATGAACACATAAGCATCCAGCATGCATGAGTAGAGAGCTCCACCATGCATTGCCCAAAAATGCCATAAAACCATTTAAAACTGTCACATTTTGCCATTAGTAATATCAGTACCTGAGCATGCTCAGATCATCATCTTGGAAAAGCTCTAGCCAGGAAACTGGTCACAAAGGCCGCATCACTTCCTGCCTCTCTTGCACAGAGTGTACTTGCACTGATGCAGCCATCTTAGAAATGGCAAACGCCCACAAACAGAGTACGAAAAGCAAAGGGAAAAGCTGTCACTTACGTCAAAGCTTGTTTAAAGCTTTCTTTGAGAGGCCTGCACCACCAGAATGGGGCTCCAACCATATAGCTCATTTAGAGACTGCACAGGAAGGACATCCACCCAGAAGAGGCTGAAATATGCCCCCCAGACCACCAGAATGGGGCTCCAACCATATAGCTCATTTAGAGACTGTACAGGAAGGACTTCCACCCAAGAGAGGATGAACTTGGCTGGGGCGACAAACGGTAAGGGATACCTCGCGACTCCAGTCCTGATCAGGTGAGGAAAAAAAGGAGAATTCTGTGAGCTGAGTCTGTCTTTGATTTATAGTTAACCAGTCCTATCATGTTGTGGGGGTGGAGCCACAACCCATGTGTATGCTGCCATGATGCACCAGGAAATAGAGTTTTAGGGAAGGGACTTATTCATTTAAGCTCAGTTCAATGACTATCAAAAAGACTAAAGTTTTAGGCCTCTTGCACACATGGCATTTTTTTGCTGTTTTGCTAGCAGGCTTTTTTACAGCTACAAAATGCCTCTCCATGTTATTCTATGTGTCTATGCACACTATGGCTTTTAGAAGGTTTTAGTGATATAGGCGTTTAGAATCTGTAAAAAAAAAGCCAGGGCCAGCATATTCAGAAGCAGAGATTAGGAGCTGTTAAAATGCTTGATGTGCCTAAACGCATGTAAACACTTGTTAACGCTGAAAACAGCATTTAACCCCATCAAGCATTTTCTGGCGTTAGTAATGTGATTGGTTACTGCAACATTAGCCAATACAGGAAATTCCGGTCTGTACATTACCCAAGAATCCTTTGCTCAGTTGTGGGGTTGTGTGGAGATGAGATAGCTGCAGATGTTTCCCAGACTAAGCTAATCACAGCTGTAGAGGCTCATACACTGACAACTGCACAGTCATGATATAGAGCTTTCTTTTGGTGGTATTTGATCACCTCTGCAGTTTTTATTTATTTTAAATTTAAAAAATCGAATTTCTTTATCAATGTAGGCCAATTTGTATTCTGCTACATATTTTTGGTAAAGAAATCCCAATAAGCTCATATTTAGAGTTGAGCGAACTTCTAGAAGTCCAGGTTCTGCTGGTTCAGCCGAACTTCGGGACAAAGTCCGGGTTCGGGTCCGGACAGAACCCGAACTTTGTCCCGGACCCCGAACCCCATTGAAATGAATGGAGACCCAGACTTTTAGGCACAAAAAATGCTGTAAAATAGTCCTGGAAGGTCCTAGAGGTCTGCAAAAGGAAGGAAATGTGGGTAAGGGTGGGACAAGTGACCTACAAAGAAATGGGGACAGGGAAATAACTTTAAATATTTAAAAAAAAATAAAAACATAAAAAATGCAAAAATGGAGATCATCTTCAAAATGGGTCTGAAAAGTATTAATTAACATTAGAGGCCATAGAACTGTTCTAAAATCATCTTCAAACTGTGTCAAAAAAGTATAAATAAGCCGGGAGTACCCATATCACTGTTCTGCAAAATGTGTGTATCACTTTAAATGAAACCGGAAATCAGTGCACATCTCTTCTGCACAATTATTTCAAGTCTGTGTGTCACTTTAAA
>BLSH010503419.1:640875-656911 GCA_018402905.1 Glandirana rugosa
CCTGTTTGGGTATAGTGACAAGACGTTTGTAGACCTTTGACACATTGTGAAATTGATTTTTATCACTATACTATAATGACAAGATTTTAGTAGATTTTTGAGATACACTTTGATATCGTCTCGCTTTGGTATAGGGACAAGAAGAGATACGACATCAAAGTGTGTGTCAAAGGTCTACAAACGTCTTGTCATCTCAACTCGCTTAGAGACCTTCAAGCCCAAGACGACCAGGCCGGCTTGAAGTCCTGTTTCAGGCCCAGGTCTGCCTTGGGCTTGCTAGCGTGCCTGTGGCTTGGGGTAACTTTAGTTACCAGCCCTCTAGGGCTTTCCAGGTCTTTGTTACAGCCATTTTTGTGCCTAAAAGTTCGGGTCCCCATTGATTTCAATGGGGTTCGGTGTCCGTGCGATCGTTCGGGTTCCGTCTGGACCCGGACTTTGTCCTGAAGTTCGGCCGGACCAGCAGAACCCGAACTTCCAGAGATTCGCTCAACTCTACTGTTCTGCAAACATCTGGAAACTGTGTGTGAAACTACAGCATAGAGAAGAACAGGGATATGGTTTCGCTCTGCTATAGTTTCACATAGAGTTTTTAGATGATTTTAGAACAGTAATATCATATCACTATTTTTAGTTAAAGTGTTACACAGTTTCCAGATGTTTGCAGAACAGTGATATGGGTTTGTCCCAGTTTTAGTTAAAGTGTTACACACAGTTTCCAGATGTTTGCAGAACAGTAGTATGGTTTCTCCCGGTTTTAGTTAAAGTGTTGCACACAGTTTCCAGATGTTTGCAGAACAGTAGTATGCTAGTTATAGGAAAGGAGGATTACCGCGCTAGGCTGGGAAGTCAGCTGTTGGGGTGAGCTGCCACCTGTATCGACCAAATTAATCGTGTAAGCTTTATAATGTGTATGGGTGGCGCTAAACCATAAATATTTGATAAATATTAATATTGAATAAAGTGCATATATAACCCATATAAAGTGAAAACATGTGAGGCTACTGCCTTTGTGCAAATGATCAAATAAAAATGATAGTGCATATATACAACTTTTGAAGGTGCATAAAATTGGGACAACTATCCTCGTGCAATAAATACAAATGGTGATCCAGCGTGTAAGTACAATGAAGTAAAAAGTCTGTTTAAAAAGTCTGTTTCAAAAAGCAATGTGACAGCAATAAAACTCCTATGGTGATGATGTAACCTTTGTGTATAAATGAATTATCCAGAAGTCCAGTGTATAAAAGGTTATATAATAAAGTTCTGAATATTTAGTGGCATTCAGGGCATGCAATCCAAATAAACTGGAGGTAACAGGTAGCAGAATGAAAACTCAAACCCCTTCAGAGTTGAGGCTTACCAGAAGGAGAGATATTAACGCCTTAGGAATGATGTAATGTGGCCTCTGCGGTGTCCTGGTCCATGGTCGCGTCACACACTCCAAATAGGGGAACCCTGGTCTACGCTCCTGAGGGACGACTTTCCACGTTCCAGGCAAGGGGTCCCGGTGCAGCTGTCCAGGGGGTCCATGAAAAAAACTTGGAATGGGGCAACCGCAGGATGGACACCTCAACCGTCCGACCGTATTAGAGAGAAATAAAAAGCAAGGCACTCGCCATCGTGTAAAAACCTCAGTGATGAGGGGAATAATTTATTTTGAATGAATATTTTAAAACCAAAAAAATTTCTTTTAAAATTCACAAGCTTGTAAGCAGAAGATAAGGTGATGTGGCAATCAGTAGGTCAGAAGCACCCGACGCGTTTCGTGTTAGTACACGTCGTCTGGGGAGCAGAAACAGACTTTTTAAACAGACTTTTTACTTCATTGTACTTACACGCTGGATCTCCATTTGTATTTATTGCACGAGGATAGTTGTCCCAATTTTATGCACCTTCAAAAGTTGTATATATGCACTATCATTTTTATTTGATCATTTGCACAAAGGCAGTAGCCTCACGTTTGCACTTTATATGGTTTATATATGCACTTTATTCAATATTAATATTTATCAAATGTTTATGGTTTAGCGCCACCCACACACATTATAGAACAGTAGTATGGTTTGTCCAGGTTTTAGTTAAAGTGTTACACACAGTTTCCAGATGTTTGCAGAACAGTGATATGGGTTCTCCCGGCTTATTTATACTTTTTTGACACAGTTTGAAGATGATTTTAGAACAGTTCTATGGCTTCTACCGTTAATTAATACTTTTCAGACACAGTTTGAAGATGGCCCACATCCACCTCCATTTTTGATTTTTTTATGAAATTATTTTTTTAAAAATGCTTTTAGTTATTTCCCTGTCATCATTTCTTTGTAGAGCACTTGTCCCACCCTTACCCCCATTTCCTTCCTTTTGCAGACCTCTAGGACTTTCCAGGACTTTTTTACAGCCATTTTTGTGCCTAAAAGTTCGGGTCCCCATTGATTTCAATGGGGTTCGGGGTCCGGGACAAAGTTTGGGTTCTGTCTGGACCCGAACCCGGGCTTTGTCCCGAAGTTCGGCCGAACCATCAGAACCTGGACTTCCAGAAGTTCGCTCAACTCTAGTGATAATCCCAAAAACCATCAATCCTTGGTAATTCAAAAAAACAAGGGGACACTCATAGTGTAGACCGTAAAACATATGAGTTTATTGCGCAAATAGTAATCTACTTACAAGACAATCCATGGAGAATTCGCATGAAAAAAAAAACTTCACAGCGTGGTGACTGGTAGACAAACATCCGCTCGTCTCCCCCCGCCGGCGGACGTGACGTGGATAGCTTGCAACAGGCCGGAAATGACGTCAACGCGTTTCGCTCCCAAGATTAGAGCGTCATCACGGATGAAAGTGATGTTAAAGGCAAACATTAAAAAAAGTCATACTTACCTGCTCTGTGTAATGGTTTTACACAGAACAACCTGGATCCTCCTCTTCGGAGGTCCCCTGCCAGCCCTCCTGGCCCCTCCCTCCTGTAGAATGCCCCCAGAGCATGCAGCTTGCAATGGGGCACCCAAGCAGGCATGCTCCTGAGCTGCTGTTCTGATATGGCTCTGCCCCTCCCTCTCTCTCCTCATTGACTCACTGAGATTAACAATGGCTCCCGCTGCTGTCTCAGCCAATGAGGAGGGAGAGTCCCCAGAGAGTTGATGCTCTTGTGCACATCACTGGATTGAGAGGGAGATCAGGTAAGTATTGGGGGGCTGGGGGAAACCTGCACTCAAAAGATTTTTACCTCCATGCATAGAACCACTTTAATAAACTTAGGGAGGACAAGGCCACCTTGTAGTTTAGAGTGTCTAAGAAAAGATCTAGGCAGTCGTGGCTTAACTGAACTTCATATATAGGTACTTTAATGTTATTTTTAATGGCAAATATTATTTTATGGCTGATACAGTATATGAGACTTTTATTAACATGTACTGTAGATGTCATTTATCATCAACTATCATTTTATGTCACACTTACAATGTTATCTCAGATAATCAGAATGTCCCCCTTCCCACTGGATATGTACCCGAGATATAGAATAGTGTAGAAGATATGTAACTGATATGTAACTCATACCATAAAAAAGGTGTGTTTATTGTTGGAACTTGTCACTCTGCTTTGATGCATTGTGATCCAGTGTACACTGTTATCGCTCAGTAAACCATACATAGACAGAAGATATAGCTGTGGAGATGTCTCTCATTGCAAGGCTAATCTTCACACCCTGCAGTCCACTGGAAAAACTGACATGGAGTATCAATCTCCATGGTTCCCTGCAGCTTCAATGATTCTATCTTCTGACCTCCATTTTACTTATGGTTCCTGTCAGCTGGAGAAACCAGGTATACTGTGTGGGACCACAGAGATTAACACTTCTGGAAGTGTTGGTTCAACAGCTGTTCTTTCATGGGTATATCTGGTCTGAATAGCTTTTAACCACTTCAATACCAGACACCCCCCCCCCCTTCCCGCCCAGACTAATTTTCAGCTTTCAGCGCTGTTACAATTTGAAGGACAATTGCGCGGTCATGCGACACTGTACCCAAATAAAATTTTTATCATTTTTTCCCCCACAAATAGAGCTTTCTTTTGGTGGTATTTGATCACCACTGGGGTTTTTATTTTTTTCGCTACAAATAAAAAAAGACCAAAAATGTTCAAAAGAAAAAAGTTTGTCTTTGTTTCTGTCACAAAACTTTGTAAATAAATATGTTTTCTCCATCACTGATGGGCACTAATAAGGCTGCACTAATGGGCACTGATGAGGCAGTACTGATTGGCAATGATGAGGTGGCACTGATGAGGTGGCACTGATGATGAGGCACTTATATGCAGTACTGATGGGCACTGATAAGCAGCACTGATGGCTACTGATAGGTGGCACTGATATGCAGCACTGATAAGTGGCACTGATGGACACTCATAGGCAGCCCTAATGGGCACTAATAGGTGGCACTGAGTACTGATAGGTGGCACTGATGGGCACTGTAGGTGGCACTGGTGGGCACTGATAGATGGCTCTGTTAAGCAACACTAAAAAGGAGGCACTGGCAGGCATCAGAGATGGGCACTGAGTGCCATCCCTATTGGGCATTTAGTGCCTCCCCTGGTGGTCCTGGGTGGGCTCCCTGGTGGTCCTGGGTGGGCACATCCCTGGTGGTCCTGGTTGGCATCCCTGGTGGTCCTGGTTGGTGATCCTTGGGGGGGCTGCACTGATAAACAATCAGCGCAGACCCCCCTGTAAGGAGAGCCGCTGATCGGCTCTCATCTACTCGCATCTGCAGACGTGAATAGAGGAAAAGCCGATACATGGCTCTTCTGTTTACTGTGACAAGTCACGGCTGATCACGTGGTAAAGAGCTTCCGACGGAATGACACACCACACCACCGATCGCCGTGATCATGAGTTATCCTGCCCGACGTCATATGACATCTGGTCAGGATAAGTGAACCACCGCCCAGCCGTCATTTTGCAATAGGCCAGGCAGGAAGGGGTTAAATAGTGATGGGGCCCACTTTAATGGTAGATTGGAAGTATGCCTGTGTCACATTTATCAAAGTGAACTGCAGTGATATAGCCTCAGCTTCAGACACTAAAAAACAAACACCAGCATATAGTGTGGAGTTCTGATTTATAATTGTATGAAATTGAAACTCTACATTATGCTGGTGCTCATTAAAGGATAAGTCCACCCTAATACTAAAATCTCTACATCTACAGACATCCATGATCTAAGACTAACCTATCTAACCCTGTAAAGAAGAAATCAGTATACATACCTTTGTTAAAGCTGATTTGATCCGGCCCCACGCTAAGCTGTCAGCTTTGGCTTCATTGTGTAGGCGGGTGCAGAGGAGGCATCCGACAATGGAAGCCCATAGTAAGTCTATGGGTGATGTCACTTCCCATTCATTTCACAGCCGTTGTCGTATGTGTCCTCTGCAGGGCTTCCGCCACTGGAGACCGCATCGGCTTCAAACAAGGTATACTGTATATACTGATTTCTTCTTTACAGGGCTAGATAGGTTTGTCTTTGGATGTCTGTAAATGTAGAGATTTTAGTGCTAGGGTGGACTTCCCCTTTAAGGTACAATTGCTTATTAGTTGTTTCAGATACTTTGATAAATTATGTTAGTTATGAGGGAAAGGGATATATATATCTGTATTTCCAAATATGGCAAATTATATTTTTTTAACACAATTCCAGCATAGAAATTATAGATCTTACACCAACAGCGCCGAATAAGATCTAACTGTTCTGTTGGGCAGTTATTTCCTGCACACAACAATGTAAAATGAATAAAGAAATAGAGGAGGAATTACTGTAAGCCTTTTTCTATAGCCAGTTTAGCCAAAGCTGATTGACACAAGGTAATGTGTACATTTTCAATGTAGTTCTGAGATTTTTCTGTTAGCCTTCATCTCTTTGCAGAAAAGAAAAATCATTACAGTGACATGGACTTGAAGGACAACACAAGGGGACATTCACTGTCAGACTGACTGACATTTTATTTCTCTTCTGGGTAGCTAATTTAAAAATATAATTACATCTGAAAAATATATGCTTCTAATTAATAATTTATAGTAAAGGCATTTTCAGAAATTTCCTTTCTAAGATATGAGTAAAGATTCCTAAATGCATGTAAGTTTAACATTTTAAAATCTGATGAACACTACATATCGCTATTAATGAAGACATGATTTATATTTCATTGCCCTATACATTAAAGAGGAACTTCACACTCCTCTTCCATTATTTTTTTTTAACCCTCTTACCTTTACTGCTGGGTTGTCTACAAAAAAACACAGTCACACACCCAGTGAATACAGCAATGTAAACCTCTTCTCCATCTCAACACTTCAGGTGCTGCATAGCCATGTTTTAGATGGCATCTCCAGGATGCTTGCTGTCCCTTCTGGGTTCCTTGAGGCAACCCCCCTGTGACACACAGTGGCACATGCACATTGCTGCAGAGAGTTACCAGCACATGCGCAGTGCAGAGCATTTTACCCAAAAGCCTTCTGGGTTACCCACACCACAAATCCCAGGGGGCTTCAAGGAGGGAAGGGGGACATCATTCTGGCCCAGGTCAAAAAATTGCATACAAACATGTATTGGGTGGGATAATATTATTTTAAAAAATGATTTTTCTTTCAGTGCCTGTTTCCTGCTAATAAATGCAGATTGAAGTAGAAAAAAGCTGTGAGTAATCATATCTGCTCATCAATGTGTTGTTTTATGATGTGGACCCTCAAAATTATGGATGAGCTTTGAATTCAGGGCAACCATGAGGCTGACCCAAACTGTAACTTTCTGCAGTTTGAGAAAAATGTGAACTTTTGTGCTCATTTGTCACCATAGCATCCATTACTAGTCATATACTTTCTGGCCTCTTAACTGTGGTGATGGCTTAGAAGCACTGATCATAAAGTTTTGACAATGCACCAGTCTACTCCCTATAAAATTCAGGGTTCGCAAGAGCCTTTGTTCACAGGAGGCAAGAAAAGTTAGATGTTCATGCTGCTGCTTAGTGCCCAGTGCTAAAAAAAGTAACTCTATTTTTACATGCCGTCACAAACATACTGGAAGGCTTTTTTGGAAGTGAATTAGGGACATTACATACTGGTGGTCACTGAAGAAAACATAAATATTGATATACAGTTAAGTTAAGTACAGTGTTTTTTTTGCACTCCCCTATAGCAGATGTTGGAGACACACAGAGGAACAACTTTAATTGATTTTTGGATGTCACCCTCCCCCCCCCCCTGTGTTTAAAGACTATGCATGTTTAAAAACTATGCATGTACTCGCTTGAATATTGTAGATTATCGATCAACTTGGGTACAACCAGCTTATCAGATTTTACATGTGATTATTGCTAGCAGCTATTATAGCCACTAGCAGTAACCACTGTGTTCTCCCCGGCCCCCCCTTCTCGCTGGGAGAAAATAATGGCTCTGCAGGAGGGATTCCCCAGTCAATAATGACTGTATTGATGGGGGAATGGAACAATTTTCTTTCCTGCCTGTCTATGGCTGGCTTTAGTTATTATTTTTAACAACCATGCACATCCTTAGCTCACTGCAATATTTTAGGGAGCTGTTTACAGTAAAACAAATACACTTTAGTGCTCTTTTTTTATTAAAAGATGTCTGTTTTGTGTGCTGTTGACAAAGCAAGCAGGCTAGTAAAAGTGTTTAAAGACAGTACATGTACTCAGTCAAATATTAGGGGTGTTTTTTTCTGGGAATAAATTATACCGTGTTGTTGATTTCTTGATCTAAAAATGGCTCTTTTTGGCCCTGCTCAGACTGGAGCTTGAGCACAATTTAATTAATACTGGGAACATACTTACTAAAATATTATCTTTTAGAAATAAATGATATTGTAATTTCATTTATACATTTAAAATGGTTGTTTAGGGTTCCTATTCAAGCTGGAGCTTGAGCACAAATAAATTAAATGTGCGAGCGTACTACAATATTCAGTGTCAAGCGTCTGTGGTTGGGAAACCTTGTAGATAGAAAACTTAGGGTTACCCAGGGTGCAGAGTCTAAGCCCCAGCCTCCTTCTTCACCAGAGCCTCTGATGGTGGGGGTGGACTTGCAGTAAGCTGGAACCAGGTCATGGCCCCCAGGTACGCCCAGCTGAGGATGCAGAGACCGCACACGTATGCAGGGTACAAGCAGCAGGAGACAGTAGGAAATCTAGGAGACAAGCTGAGGTCAGGGAGAGTAGTGAACAAGCACAGGTGGTAAATGAAGCTGGGGTCAGTACACAGGTAGTCAGACACAGGATAAACAAGTGACAAGCAAATGGGAGCTCAGAGAAATATGAAGTTGCTCAGGCAAGGAGTACTGTACTGAGCATGTGTGTATATATAGGGAAGAAAACAGGGAGTTGACCCAGGAAGTAATATGAGGGAAAAGGATATAAACTCACAGTGGAGCAGGTGATGCCCATAGGTGAACAGAGAAGCCAGCAGCAAATGTGAAATGGAGTCTGAGATCTAGCATAACACTGCAGCAAGGAGGTAAGAATTTCACAAACAGAACAGATTTTTAGATTTAAAATGGCTTTTAGTGGCCCTGTTCGGATTGGAGCTTCAACTTAATTTAATTAATACTGGGAACTCTATAATTGTGACAGTGTTTTTCTGGGATTAAATAATAATGCAATGTTGAGCATAGAATGTAATATCTTGATTTTAATATGGCTGGATAGGATCCTGTTCAAAATGAGGCCTGCTACAAATAAATAAACACTTGGCATATAGACGTTACAATTTTATGGGTGATTTTTTGAAAGAAAAATATGCATCCATTTTTTTTCTTGATTTTAAAACCGTAGGAGGGGCTACTTTCCATAATGGGGCCTAGTACAAAAGTTCTGAGCATAAAAATATTTTGGGGCAATTCTTCTGTCGATATATCGCACTCTAATGTTGATCTCTAGAATTTGCAATGAATGGTGGGGCTCGTGAACTAAATAGGGCCTAGTACAAATGAATAAATATTGAGCATTGTGGGTACAAACATTTTTTAGGGACATATTTTGCTGGAAAATATTACACTGTGATGTTCATTTATTTAGCAGAAAATGGCTGGTGGGGGTCTTATTCAATATGGGGCATAGTACAAGCAATTCATGGTGTGCACATAGGCACTATAACAGTTTGTGATTAAAAGCTGGTTGGTGTGTGTCTTGATCAAAATGCAGCCCTGTAAAAGTGTCAAAATGCAATGAATAGATTTAGAGCAATAGATTGTTGCCTTTTTCATTTAAATAAATACACCCTACTGTTGATTTGTGAATTAAAACATGGCTGGTGTCTCTCCTGATAAAAATGTAATCTTAAAGACTGTGCATAAGTATGCTTTTTCTGTGAAATAATACACTATAGTTTTGATCTAAAATCTAAAACCACCCTTTCCTCTCTTTCAAACCATGGCCTACTAAAGCTGCTTATATTGTCTGAACTGAGCGTGAACAATGCACTCCAATTTAGATTTTTTTTTTTTTTACTAAAACCTGCCAAGCCCGCAGGTTTAAGCTGCATAATAGACACTAAGGGGTCTATGTATACAAATGTACTTTGAGAATGTCTCAGCATTCAAGAAAAATTTAAAAATAATACCCTTGGTGGGTGCATGAACAGAGCCGAGTGGAGCGGACATGCCTGCCTGAAGCTTTGCTCTCAGGGGAAGGTAAAGGCCATATAATAGTGGCTGGAATAACCGAATACTCCCATTGAAGGTGTGACTTTAATGGCAATACACACTATCAATTTAGTGTATTTAAAGCAATTCATTTATTTATTGAAAACAATTTTAAAAACAAACACGACCCAAACCCATAAATGGGTGGGTCTAGTTAAAAACATGTATTAGCACAACATGTGCATCTCAAATTGTCATTGGCGACTCCAGAATTTTCAAAGGGAGTAAATCCTCCAATACTAATATCCAGGGGTAGACCCACCCATTTATGGGATCCGGTCATGTTTGTTTTTAAGATGGTTTTCAATAAATAAATGAATTGTTTTTAAATACACTGAATTGGTAGTGTGTATTGCCATTAAAGTCCCACCTTCAATGGGGGTATTTGCTTATTCCTATAAGTTATGGGATGCGGCAACCACTTACCAGTTTCTTCAGCAATGGAAACAAACAATATAATAGTGGCTGTCCACGAGACACCCACATATAAATAATACATACCTGTGCCCCTAGAGCTCCAGGAGCTGGCGGTGAGCCCATAAATAATCCTCAGTGGCATATGAGGATGAACATTGGCAAAAGCGCATTGGCCCATGCTATGGCTAAAACGGAGCCGCCGCCATCCTCCTCAGCTACCTCATGTAGTGCTGTGAGAGCCTTAAAGGAAAACACACAGGAACTGATTAATTCAGAGGAAGATGATTTGGAGTCTGTGTATTGGGAGGATACCTCACAGAGTGAACAGACATCCCCAGCAATGTTAAAACAAATTGAGAAAAAAAACAGCCTTAAAGCGCACCTCTGACCACATAACTAGTAGCATCACTAAAAAAATCAGGGAGCTGGGCCATCGCTTGTCAGAACTTGAAACAGGTGTTGATGATATAGAGCAGTGTTTCCCAACCCAGTCCTCAAGGCACACCAACAGGTCATGTTTTCAGGATTTCCCTCAGATGAAACAGCTGTGGTAATTACTAAGGCAGTGAAACTGATCAAATCACCTGTGCAAAATAATGGAAATCCTGAAGACATGACCTGTTGGTGTGCCTTGAGGACTGGGTTGGGAAACACTGATATAGAGAACTATACTTTGAGATTTTCAATCTCTGTTGTATAGTTCAAAGAGGAAAATGTAATGCTGCAGACCCGGATAGAATGGACAGAATCCATAGAGCTTTGACCCCCAAAAAACCAGAGGGACCTCCACATGATATCATCACTAATTTCATTTTTATCATACAAAGGAACAGCTTCTGACTGCAGCAAGAAGAAAGGAGTCTCTGATCTTCCAATGACATAATTATCAACTCTTTCCTACCTTGTCTCAGTTAACCATCAACAAAAGACGTGCCTTGAAACCTCTGCTTCAAATATTACAACCAAACCAAATAACATACTAATGGGGCTTTCCCTTTTCAGTATGGTTTCCATATCATGGTTCCAAATATACTATTCCATCTGCAAGTGAACTACAAAACACCCTTCATGACATACATCTATTGGATCCAGTACAGAACCCAGAAAATTCACATAGTAGACCCGTTTCATCTTCTACACACAAGTTGTCTACCCCATCAGGAAAGAATGAATATCAAAGCTCGAATAAAAGAGGTCGCTTCAGATCCCCAGATCCAGTGCCGGATCCTAAAGACCCAATGGTTTGATAGCTTCAATATGCTGAGGTTTTTCTTTGCTCTAATAGTTGGCAGAATTCGCCAACCCACATTGGTTGTCCGTCTTCTGGCTTTACAAAGGCCCTTAACTTACATACAAATTCTTTAAACTCTTTTATTTCGATATGATATGATATGATATATGAATATCTGTTTTTGATTTTTCCTTTTTTTTTTTTTTTTACTATCCATACTTTAGTGGATTGTTTATTTCACTTTATACACGAAAGAGGTAGTTATGAACATTTTTTTAAAAAATAATTTTGCCTCAATACATTTTCTTGATTTTCCAAATCTAACTTCCACATTGCTATTGTTTATCAAATATAATTGTTTATATCTATATGTTTATTATATTTTAGCTTGGAATCTCCATTAATAATCCCACCCTGGATTATTAGGATTCACAGTTCCTGCTTGGGCAAATATATCCTTGTTTTATATATACTTTTTGTAATGAAATAGTAATTGACTTTCCTTATCCTCTGGGAAATCTCCTTGCGTTCCCCACTTGCTACCTTCAGTTAGTTCATCCTAATAGTGAACAAAAGATAGTAGCCAATGTATCCTTGAAGGGTGATGTGCTCTCCCCCAAAGACCAGGTTATATGGACATATATGATTAATTTAATGCATTTGATTTGCATTTTAAATTGTTTAGTACAATATATCTGCAAGTATTCACTGCCTCCGTTAAACCAAACAGCGTGGTGTATTTGTTGCTTTTCATCGTAGTACACCTTTTACAATTTTGAAAGAGATTAAGGACCCAGGGGGTAGATACTTGATCCTTACAGGACATTTAGCGGATTCTGCTGTTGCAATAGTGTCATATTATGCTCCTAATAAAAAACCCACATTATTCCTTTCACATGTTTTACAGGTGATGGAAGCACACAAAATAGGCACAGTAATTATCTGTGGAGATTCGAATCAGATTCTCTTGCTCTTCTTGGACAAATCCCCAATATCCCAATTGAACATTACTAATAAACACTCCTTTTCACAACTCATTGTGAAACACAATCTGGTAGACTCATGGCGGGAAATGAACCCGATCAAACGACAATATACACATTACTCATATCCACATAATTCATTTTCACTAATTGACCACGTGTTTTTAACCATAGGCATGACGCCTGAGATCCTGGTATCCAAGATCATACTGGTCACATGGTCTGATCATAATGCAGTTTTTACTGTTATAGCCTCTATGATCCTTAAAGCTCATGATCCCACATGGTATCTCAAAGACTCCCTACTAAAAAACACAAAACATAAAATAGATATTGAATCAACTCTTAAGGATTATCCAGTGCATAACTCCACCCCTGATATATCCCCACTTACTCTATGGGAGGCACACAAACCACTTTTTTTTGTGGGATCTGCTTAAGACAAGCCACACTCTTTAATAGAGAGTGTAAATCCCTGTGTAGTAAATTAGAAGCAGAATTTAACGCATGTTATATGGTGTTTCAAAATAACCCTCCTCCAAAATTAAAACTTAAATTGGACAAGGCCAAACTGGAGTTTGATCTATTCCTTACAGAATCTGCTGACAAAACACTTAAAAGATCACACCATAATTATTACATTAAAGTAAATAAACCTGACACTCTTATGGCCCACACACTTAAATCATTCCAATAACCCTCTAAACCAATTCGCCTTAAGATATCCAGAGATATATATTCTAATGATCCAGTGAAAATATTCCAAAAGTTTAGATCACATTTAGCTACATTAAATTCACCTGATAGTGAGCTGGATACCTCTAAGGCAGACATCTTTTTCTCCTATATCTCTCTTCCCTCATTATCTCAAATACAAGTAGACTTGTTAGAAGATCAGATCTCGGCTAATGAAGCGTTCAATGCTATAAAAACACTGAAACTTAATAAGAGACCCGGTCCTGATGGGTTCTCTACTCTAAATTTTCATACTTTTAGCTAATGCCTTCAATTCCCCTTCAAAGGACACTCTCTTAGGCAGGAAACTTTCACAGCGATTATATGCATGCTTCCCAAATCCCACACTGATGATACAATTTGGTTGAATTATCGTCCTATTTCTTTATTGAACCTAGACATCAAGATTTTAACTAAGGGGGGGGCGTGGCTGACTGAGCTCCTGTATGGACGTGTGAGTCCGGGGCTCCGATCAACCGCCGGGGAAAAGAACACGGAGGCGCCCGCACAAACGACCCAGTGGCTGGTATGAGTCCTCACACACCCGCGAGCACTGCAGGCATGTCCAAATGCCGGGGAGAGCACGCACAGCTGAGAAAGCTGCAAGAGTTCTACCCGGCCGTACATAGGCACCAGGCTCAACATGGCGGTGCCATCGGCACGCAGGCAGCACACGAGGCCCCAGCACAGGCCGGAGTGAGCGGACAGAGGTAGACATGTAATAAGGCCAAGAGATCACGAAACGGGACACCCTCAGGCAGGAGCAGCCCATCCATACAGAGCCCTGACAAATCTAAACCATGCAGGGACTCCCCCACAAGGTGTGATGAGGAGACGGGCATGGAAATAGGAGGCGTGCAGGCCTCACAGAGCACTCCTAGGCCTTAAAGAGATGACCCTATAGCCGCTTTCCCCACTACAGGACAACCAGTGTCAGATACCACGCTAAAGGACATGATGCTCTCCCTCAGGGATTCATTGATGGCTGACTTGATTACAACTAGAGTTGACCGAACCCCCAGATGTTCAGGTTCAGTGGGTTTGGCCGAACTTCGGGAAAAAGTCCGGGTTCGGCAACGAACTCGACCCGAACTTTATCCCGGACCCCGAACCCCATTGAAGTCAATGGGGATCCAAACTTTTCAGCAAAAAATGGCTGTAACAAAGTTCTGGCAAGAGCTAGAGGACTGCAAAAGGAAGTAAAATGGGGGTAAGAGTAGGGCAAGTGCCCTACAAAAAAATGAGGATAGGGAATATAAATAAAAATCAAATAAAAAAAGGGAAGGGGGGTGGATGTGGAGTAGGAGCCTAGAGGTTGACTAGGCCGTGACCGTGGCAGTGTAGGCGGAAGTGGCGGTGGTGGAGGAGGCAGCCAACACTGTTTTTTTATTTTATTTTTTTATAAATGGAGTAGCCCCCAAAATATTGAGGCATATTCAAAAAAACAAGTATACGAATGGCTGTGTGAGTCCAGTCTAATGTCTATTCTGCACAAGGTACAGACAAGTCTTGTGAGATCCATGCCTGACTCATTTTAATAAATGTTAGCTTGTCCACGTTGGCTGTGGACAGGCGGCTGCGCTTGTCTGTGATAACACCCCCTGCCGTGCTAAACACACGTTCAGACAATACACTGGCTGCAGGGCAGGCCAGCACCTCTAAGGCATAAAGGGCAAGCTCAGGCCATGTGCCCAATTTGTAGACCCAGAAGTTGAATGGGACAGACCCATCAGTCAGTACGTGTAGGCGAGTGCACACATACTCTTCCACCATGTTGCTGAAATGCTGCCTCCTGCTAAGACGTTGTCTATCGGCTGGTGGTGCTGTTTGTTGTGGCGGGCTGCTGACAAAGCTTTGCCACATTTCGGCCATGCTAACTCTGCCTTCTGAGCTGCTGGTGGTGCCACAGCTGCGCTGGTGGCCTCTTCCTCCTCCTCCTCTGCCGTCGCTTTGTGCTTCCACTGAGCCCCCGGTGTCATTTGGGAATGCCCTCAGCATCGCCTCTACCAGTGTGCGCTTGTAGTCGCGAATGTTCCTCTCACACTCCAGTGAGGGAATTAAGGACGGCACGTTGTCCTTGTAATGGGGATCCAGCAGGGTGGCCACCCAGTAATCAGAAGAAGTTACAATGTGGGCAACTCAGCTGTCGTTGCGCAGGCACTGCAGCGTGTAGTTGGCCATGTGTGCCAGGCTGCCCACAGGCAAAGACAAGCTGTCCTCTGTGGGAGGTATATCATCTGTGTCCTCTGTATCCCCCCAGCCATGCTCCAGTGATGCCCACGAGCTGCGTTGGGTGCCACCCTGCTGTGGTTCCTCCTCCTCCTCCTCCTCATGATATTCCTCGTCCTCCTCGTCCTCCAGAACTGTGCCCTGGCTTGAATATTTTTGACCTGGCTTATGCTGGTGCAGGAACCCACCCTCTGAGCCACTTGCGAATGACTGGCCTGATAACCTTGGAAATGACCCCTCTTCCTCCCTCTCCTCCTCCTCATCCTCCCGTGCCACATCCTTTTCCATCATGGCCCGAAGTGTTTTTTCAAGGAGACATAGAAGTGGGATAGTAACCCTGAGAACAGCGTCATCGGCACTGGCCATGTTGGTGGAGTACTCAAAACACCACAATACGCTACACAGGTCTCACATGGAGGCCCACTCGTTGGTGGTGAAGTGGTGCTGTTCCGCAGAGCGACTGACCCGTGCGTGCTGCAGCTGAAACTTCACTATTGCCTGCTGCTGCTTGCACAGTTTCTCCAGCATGTGCAAGGTGGAGTTCCACCTTGTGGGCACGTCGCATATGAGGTGGTGAGCAGGAAGGCCGAAGTTTCGCTGCAGCGCAGACAGGCGAGCAGCAGCAGGGTGAGAACGCCGAAAGTGTGCACAGACGGCCCGCACTTTATGCAGCAGCTCTGACATATCTGGGTAGTTTTTTTAGAAAATTCTGTACCACCAAATTCAGCACATGCGCCAGGCAAG
>BLSH010503419.1:661309-679928 GCA_018402905.1 Glandirana rugosa
AATAGAAAATCGGTGCGATAAAGTAGACATACACTAAGCACTCTAAGATGTTCCCATAATTTACTTGGACTTATAAGTGGGTAACTCGAGAGATATTACAGGTGGGACAGAGGGTCTCGAACATGCAGAGACAACGTAACCAATTGTCATCACAACTCGCTTGGGCTTGACATTTCATTGACATTTCAAGCCCAGGCATGGCTTGAAACCCCACAGGCCCTGGACCTGGGCTTGGACCTGTAAAGTTTTTTGCAAGCCCAAGCCCAAGAGACAAGACCATCAACTTAGTGCGTACAACTTATCGACGTCCCGTCGGTTAGTTGTTCGCAAAGTGACCAAACGGGAATCTTCGGTTGTGTCGGTACGGATGATTACCGTACCGACACTTACCGGTCACGTAGTACACTGGGTCGGAGAAATATTCGACCTCAGTGTCACGACGTACAGTGTACGAGAGACTCTGAGACTGATCACATCCCTTTCCTTCGACGGCCGCAACAACACTCCCTGACTGGCCATTCACAGCCATGCCATTAGTAGGCATGGCTGTGTTGGCTTCTAAGGGCAAACCAGTGAAACGCTTGTTGATTGGCTGCCCTGCAGCTATTCAACATGCGTGATTCAACTACCAGAACAGAGAACCCGAACCCGAACGTTTTTTGAAATGTCCAGGTTCGGGTCCAGGTCCCGGACACCCCAAAGTTCGGTACGGACCCGAACTTTACAGTTACTTTACAGTTCGGGTTCGCTCAACACTACTGTTAACCAATGCAACAGAGACGTACAAGCTCTGGGAGACAGGGTGGACATTATAGAGAGCTCAATGGGTGAATATTCAGGTTCATTTAATACCCTTGTAGAATCTCACGAATCACATACAGATGAAATAGCGTGGCTAAAAGATAAAATATCAAATTTAGAGGATAGATTCAGACGCAATAACATCAAAATCAGAGGCATACCCGAAACAATACTGCACAGCAACTACAACAGTATGCGCTCTCACTCTGCTCCAGCATTGCCCCCAACCTGACGCCACGCGATCTCACCATAGACAGAATCCATAGGGTACATAAGCCCTCTTTCCTGTCAGTGGAGACACCAAGAGATGTCCTTCTCAGGGTTCATTTCTTTCATGTCAAAGACCAGCTAATGGCTCTAGCCAGGAAACCTGAGGGCCTACCTGCGCCGTATGTGGGCCTACAATTGCTCCCTGATTTATCCAAACATACACTACAGCGACGCCGAAACTTGGCGACCGTAACTAAAGCCCTGAGGAACCACAAAATTCCTCACAAGTGGAAGTACCCTGCCACACTATTCATCACACACAAAGAAACCACTATCTCTGTCTACACCCTAGACAAAGGGATAGAAGCCTTACGGAAATGACTTTCCAAGACTTTCCAAGCCCCTACCATGGCTATACACCCAAACCCCATTGAGGCAGGCTGGCAGGTGGTCTCACATAAGTGCTCGGGCAAAATCTGCAGCAAGGGCGCCTCCAGACCCCAGCAACATCCTTCCAGAATCTGATTTCTACCCCGGTCAAGATAGGATTTATTCCACATCATGATTCCCCACCCAATGTATGAGCAGCCACAACTGTGCATGGATCTTATTATTGATCCTTTTTTTCCTTGTCAAAGGGTTTTATTGGTTGTGCAATAAAAAACAGTATAAATTAGTGCAAACATTTGAGATATCAACAGGGTTAAGTGGATTAAAGATGTTGACAAGTTGAACACAGTACAAGAAAATGCATGAGAACAGGGTAAACATATGAGGTGTAAGAGCTCCTCAGGGGAAGCGAGTAGTGTGTAAATTGTTATAAATAAGGGAGAACCTAAAGTAACCAGGAGCTGGTTGTGGTGTGCTTCTTCCATGATAAACAAAACAATAGTAAGGGAGGGTAGAACAACCCATGTAGAGAAGGGGGGACGTAGAACCACTTGCACCTGCTAGCCACCCCAAATGGGAACAGACTGTGGCAGAGCGACGGTGCGAGATGGGGGAGGGAAAGACCTAACTAACGTGGGAAGGACAGCTAGGGAGTTGCAAATGTCTGCGAGCAGGTTTGCCCTTTATACTCAAATATGCAACACAAATTAAAGAGGTTCAACTTGACCTGAATGACATTTCAAAATTGGACACAGGTAGAGGATGCACCAAGTAGTCTAAACCAGAAAAAAAGAGAAGAGATGTAGGTGAAGGGGGATATATAGGTAGGAAAGAGAAGGGGACAGGAGGAGAAAAGCAGAGAAGAGTTGAGATCACTTACCGGGGCGGCACACGGGCGTCAGAGGGCCAGGGAACACAAGCGCAGATGCTAGGGAGGAAGGAGGCGGTTAATCCAGTTACTCAGCATGGGAGTAGGAGGGAGTCATCGAAATCAGGGGGGAGAAAATGGGTTATCCATGGCTTCCATACTCTCTCAAATTTCCTCACCCTGTTGTTCTCGATAGCATTCATTTTCGCATGGACTAGAGCTCCACCTACTCTACCCTTGACCTCAGACACCAGTAACGTGGGAGATTTCCAGGCTTTGGCAATAGTTTGTTTGGCTGCGGTGATTATCTGCTGAAGTAATTTGAATTGATTGCGTGTTAGTCCGTCTGGTCTAAGATTTAATAGGGCTGTGGTTGGGAGTACTTCTATTATAATATCAAGTGCCTTCGAGGCTAGTTCAAGTACCCATTTCCAGAAGGTCTGCACTACTGGACATGTCCACCAGATATGGAAATGTGTGCACTGGTCTGTGCAACCCCTGAAGCAGTGGCCTGTGGATGTAGGTACAAATTTGGCAATTCTGGCAGGGACTAAGTACCACCGCATTAAAACCTTGTAATTGGTTTCCTTGGCTAGAACGTTTACAGATGAGGAATGCGTATTTAACCAAATGTCCGCCCAGTCCTCCTGTGATAGAGAGCGTCCCAGATCGGAATCCCATTTCAAGGTGTATTGGTGGGGGGAGGTTTGAGAAGCCTGATGCAGGGCCTGGTTTAGGGTGCAAATGACCCCTTTGGCGTGTGGGCTTGACTTACATACTCCCTCAAAATATGTGAAGTTATTCAAAGGGGGGTCAGCACGGATCAGGGGGGAGAAAAAATGTTTGATTTGCAAATATCTAATTTCTTGGAAGGCTATGAGTTTCGTTTAGTGAAGGGTAGGATAAGAAGGTTGAACGAAAGATGAATGAATGGAATCTAAAAAGGTTAGCTTGTTCCCAAATATAAAATCTAGTGGGCGTTTCCCATGCCGGTGGGAGTGATGGGTTTTTCAAGAAGGACAGCAACGGGTTGTGCGCTGATTGTAGCTTGTGTGAGATCCTAAATTTATCCCATATGGCAAGAGAGTGGCTAGTGATAGGGTTAGTTACGAGGTGTCGGCTATCCGAGTTTAGCCACAGCAGGTTAGCAGTGGACAGGGGGTCTAGATCGACAGCTTCGATAGCGACCCATAGCGGCATTTCTTTGCCTGCATGGTATTTGACTAGTTGTGAAATTTGTGCAGCACTATAATATATCTGAAATTTAGGTACCCCTAGTCCACCCTTTGTGCGGTGATAAAACATTATCATCTTGGGTATGCAAGGCTTCGTGTTATGCCAGATATACAACATCATTCTGCTCTGAAGAAGACAAAAGAAATAAGCTGGGACTTGTACAGGGAGGGTCCTAAATAAATATAGGAATTTAGGGAGTATCACCATTTTAGCAACAGTGATCCTCCCCACCCAGGATATTGGAAGGGAGGACCACCGCTGCATCTGGCACGTGATAGTTTTGAGCAGCGGGAGGTAATTGGCTGCGAATATGTTCGCGTGAGAGGGGGTGAGCCTAATGCCCAGGTAGTTCAGGCTATGGGGGGCCCAGAAAAATGGTAGGGATTCTTTTAGTTGCTGCGTTTCAGGCAGGGAGAGAGAAATATTCAGGATTTGTGATTTGTGTGAGTTGATGTGTAGGCCGGAAATGTTAGAAAAGGCGTCTAGAAGGACTAGAAGGTTGGGCGCAAATGTAAGTGGTGTGGTCATAAATAGAAGAATGTCATCCGCGAATAAGCAGACTTTGTGTTGGTGACCACCCAGCTCTATCCCTCAAATGTCAGGGTGCGAGCATATTAGCTGAGCTAGAGGCTCTATCGAGAGAGCAAACAGGAGAGGGGGCAACCCTGCCTGGTTCCATTCCGGATTTTAAACTGCGCTGACCGAAAACCAGCATATTTCACATATGCGAGAGGATCCTGATAGAGAGCGTTAACCCATGAAAGAAAGTGTGCCCCAAAACCCCATCGGCGGAGTACAAAATTCATATATGACCACGAAACTGTGTCGAAAGCTTTTCTGATATCTAAGGAGAGGAAGATCGCAGGAATACGTCGGGATTTGGCCGCGTGGGAGAGTAGTAGAGCGTGTTGTATGTTGTCGGTCGTTTGACGTGCGGGAATGAAGCCAGTTTGATCTCTGTGGACGAGCTCTCCAATTATGGGATTAAGTCGCAGGGCTAGAATTTTGGCTAACAGTTTTAAATCATTATTAAAGAGTGAGATAGGGCAGTAGTTAGCCCAGGAGGTGGTGTCTGTATTAGGTTTTGAAATCATACTGATTGTGGCTGTGAGAGATTCTGGATGGAAGTTATTGCCTTGCAGCAAAGAGTTGAAGGCCGTGGCCATTTGTGGGGCTAAGAGGTGAGCAAAGGTTTTGTAATATGTGGCCAAAAGGCCATCTGGTCCGGGCCTTTTGTTGGGTTTAAGGGTTTTAATAGCCTGAAGGATCTCAGGGACGGTAATAGGGTTTTACAATTGTTCTTTATGGGTCAATGAGAGTGAAGGGAGGGATATTCTAGAGAATAGTTGGTCCGCTTTGGTCATGTTAAAGGTGTGCTTAGAGTTATATAGGGATTCTAACTTAGAGCTGAAGATTTCTAGCACTTTAAGTGGGTTGCTGGTATAAGCTTCACGAGAGGTGCTTATTAGCCTTGATGTATGTGTAATGTTGATGTCTGCGAATAGTTTTGTCTGCTGAGTCTGTAAGGAAGAGGTCCAGTTCTAAACAAGCTTTATCTAAGTTGCATTTAGCTGAAGGAGATGGGTTACTTTGGAAAGCCTCATAGCTTTGAACAAAGTTGGCTTCTAGGTCGGCAAATCTGTCTTTACGGGCCCTTTTAACTCTGGACATCTGTTGGGTAAGTTTACCATGGATAAATGGCTTGTGGGCTTCCCAAAGGGTGAGCACAGGGATGTCAGCTGTGGAATTAGTGGGGAAATACTTGGTGAGGGCTATTTCTACATCTTGTTGGGACGATGGGTGGGCAAGAATAGAATCGTTGATGTACCATGTGGTGTCTTGTGCTCTGGGGACTAAGGAGGAGATGGTGGTGCAAATTGCAGAATGATCTGTCCAAGGGAAGGGTATGATGACGTAGGATAAGACTTCTGGGAGCATGCTGGAGGTAATAAAGATGTGGTCTATACACGAAAAAGTAGCATGAGGGTGGGAGTAGAAGGAGTATTGTTTGCTGGAGGGGTTGAGTTCCCTCCATGTGTCTGCTAGGTGAAAGTTAGTCAGTACTTGTTGGAAAGATAGTTTTGTGGGATTTCGTTGGGGGGAGGGGGGGGGACTTGTCAAATATGGGGGATATCACCTGATTTGAGTCCCCACAAATGAGAACAGTGCCAAATTGGTGTCGTTGGACCCTGCCAAAAAGGTGGTTGAGGAAAGGGGTGGGATTCCGATTTGGGGCATAGTACGAAACCAGAGTGACTGGTATGTCTGCCAAGTGGCCAGTAAGAATCAGGTACCTACCGTCCAGATCTCCTATTTGGTGTCTGAGATTAAAGGGGACAGACTTATGGAAGGCGATTAAAATTCCATGCTGTTTAGTAGGAGCTGAGGCTAGGAAGAATTGTGGGTAGGAGGCGTGGAGAAATCTGGGGGCATGTTTTGGTGTAAAATGAGTTTCTTGCAAGCAAAGAATGTGCATTTTTTTGGCCGCCAGGGATCTTAGAGCTTTGGTGCATTTCTGGGGTGTGTTGAAACCCTGCACATTGAGGGTACATACATTCAAGGGGGCCATGGAGTAACTGGATAGTTGTTATTAACATACCTGCTGTTCCCAGGTGCCTTGTCAGCCAGGTGCCTCGTCAGCCACGCGCCGCGTCCGCCTGCCGGCAAGTGAGGAGAGAAGAAATAGTCCTAAAGGAGGAGAGGAAAAGAACAGAGTAAGAAAATCAGTTATACATGTGAATATAGTATAGAAAATAATAAAAAGGAGGAGGGGGGCTGTCAGAGGGAGTAGTGGATACTTCCCCCGAGGCCCCAGGTCTGTCTTGGATGTCCCGCATGATCCAGCGGGGGATCTAAGGCAGAAAAAAAGGGGGAGCAGGAATTCCACTCCGATGGACACAGAAAAACCCCCTAAAAAGAGGGGACATCGAGAAAAAAGAAGAGCAGTACAGTTCGCCAGGGTTCCAAAAAAATAACTGAAGATGGTTGGCTTTCAGTGTTCCAGAGATGTGGGAGAGCCAGGACAGTTTGTTGGAAAGGTGGGAACAATGCGGAGAGGTGACCAGCCTGGGAGCCGGTGAGTAACAGTTCCAAGGGATCCTCTGGTAGGTGTTCAGTCCATCGAGTCTTCCTCAACAGTTGTTTCCTTGTCCGATCTGATGCGCTTGTGAAAGCTCCTCAGTGGAGAATCGGAGTGATGAGTGGGGTGGGAGGCCTTCTGAGGGGATCGTGAAGCAGAGCGTCTGCGAGAGGTGTTTGCAGGCTGGAGGGTGTTCACTAAGTTCAGATCATGGAGAACTGATTGCAGTTCGGAAGCAGAACGACATGTATAGTTGGTTTCTTTTAAAGGTGAATCTCACTGAGAATGGAAAGCCCCAGTAGTAGTTGATTTTGTGTTGCTGGAGATTGTGCAGCAAGGGTTTTAAAGATTTGCGTTTGGCTATAGTGACAGGGGATACATCAGGAAAAAGCTGATATGTGAAGCCTTGAAAGGAGAGAGAATCTTTGGCTCTCACCGCAGCAAACAGTTGTTCTTTTGTGCGGTAATAATGAAGCTTTGCAATGATGTCTCTTGGGGGCCAATTCTCTTTACGCGGGGCAAGTGCCCGGTGTATGCGATTAAATTCCAGTCTCTCTATAGGGATGACTGGCTGGAGTTCTTTGAAGAGTGCTGTGATAGTGGATTGTAGATCTAGGATTCTTTCTGGGACTCCCCGAATACTGATGTTTAATCTCTTGTCCCTGTTCTCCATATCCTCAATTTTTGCCTGCAGTGCAATGTTTTCTTCTTTTAGGTTTTCTAACTCTGCCATATTATTCTACACATTGCATTCCATATCATCAACCCTAACCTCTAGTTCTGCTGTTCTATGGCCCAGGTCACGGATCTCCTTAGTGAGCTTTTCTGTAATATTGTCTGAGGTCTGCTGGAGGGCCTTGTGAAGCATGGCTTCAAATCTTGTGAAAAGGTTGGATTGTCTCACCGTGTGTGTGCAACCGCATTCAGAGGCTGAATCGGATCCACTGCTGCGTTGCGCCTGTGAGGGCTGCTGAGCTTGCTTTGGCTGCTTGAAGGCTTTCGGCGTGCCAGGCTGTGTGAGGGAAGCCAGCGCCATCTTGGATCCAGGCCACTGCAAGGCCTCACGAATGTTCCGCGAGCGGAACTTCTGCTTTGTGACCCCTAAGACCATACCAGACGGTCCGCGGGTGCTTCAGGAGTTGCCCAGTCAGCGGGTGTGGTGAGGGGGGCTCTGGATCGTCTGTGTCCCCAGGGTGTGTCACGGAGTGGAGCGGAACTTCACACAAGGATGACCGCTCGGTGCCGCTGCGCGCATGCGCCATTGATCCTTTTTTTATGTTACTTGTTTCAAAGGTTACAGCTAACATTTTCTATCTTTGCAAGTTGTTGATTTTTTCTTTTTGTTGTTTGCACGACTCAGACAGAGGAGACTCCACCAGATGTCAGATGAGATCCTTACGTCCAACAGAACTCCATGGCAGCCTACTGGCACACCTTCATGGCCCACGCGCCTGAAATAACTTCAAGACTATACATCTCATCAGGGAAACCTCATCTAACAAAGTTAGACAACAAATGTGAGTACGGAACTTCTCAACACACAGCACCCATAACAACCAAACAATGGCTATCACATGTTTATCACTGAACGTTAGAGGCTTAAACCATCCGGAAAAATGCTCTCTATGTGGTCAGAGGCAACCAAGCACAGAGCAGATATCTTGTGTGTACAGGAGACACATTTCCAACTAGGGGTAACCCCCAAATGCACACACAAAAGCTTTCCCCATGTGTTTCTAGCAAGCAACAAGGAGCACAAGAACAAGGGAGTGTTGTTGGCTATAAAAGACACTTTGGCCTTCCAACTCAAGAACTCTATTCTAGACACAGAAGGGAGATTCATTATTCTCACATGCAACATAAACTCAAAGCCTTACACGCTAGTGAACATTTACGCCCCCAACGCACACCAGATTCGATTTCTCAAATCCCTTTTTAAACGCATTGAGGCAATAAAATACGGGAGCGTTCTATTATGTGGTGACTTTAACTTAACAGTAGATCCAAGCATGGACTCTACCTCCCAGACACAGAGGCGGGTACCACATCTACAACATCTACTCCACTCAGAGGACCTCCATGATATCTGGAGATGTCAACATGCATCTGAAAGAGACTATACTTTTTTTTCAGCAAGACACAATAGTTACTCAAGGATCGACCTCTTTGTTGCAGACAAGTGGCTGCTACAGAGAGTAACGTCATTCAAGATACACGATCACGCTCCTATCTCTATTACTATAGCGGGGGAGCCTGCCTCACCTCAAATCCCCATCTGGCGATGTAACACCAATCTCCTACAGGACCCTAAATAATACAACAAAATTTCCAAGACTTTTTCCGTATTAATGCTCGCTCAGTAAACAATCCCTTTGAACTCTGAAATGCACACAAGGCATTCATTAGAGGCATATTGATTCAATTAGGAGCCAGAGCTAAAAACAATATAATTTAAGATTTGATTATCTCACTTCAGAAATTCGTAAACTTGAGGTAATTAACAAGATCAAACCAGATAACAAAATATCCACAGACCTGAGCAAGCTGCGAGAGGAGTTGAGGATGCTGTTGCTACAACGCTATAACGGCATTCTCAAGCACCTTAGAACTAATTCCTATGCAAATAGAAATAGAACAGGGAAACTTTTAGCCAACAAAATCAAAGTAGCAAGAAAAT
The DNA here is from genome assembly GCA_018402905.1 of Glandirana rugosa. Classification (NCBI taxonomy): domain Eukaryota; kingdom Metazoa; phylum Chordata; class Amphibia; order Anura; family Ranidae; genus Glandirana; species Glandirana rugosa. Next base: position 670,571 of record BLSH010503419.1, read on the forward strand.
AAGACTAGAATCACATTTCTTACCCATCCCACCCTCAAACATAAAGTTACTAATCCGCAAGAAATAGCGAACCAATTTGCTAGAAATTACGAAGAGCTTTACAATTTAGACCAAGACCCTCACACCCCTCAGCCATCTAGAGAGAGCATAGAGGAATTCCTTCACAACATAAACTTACCTACCCTCTCTGGAGAACAGCTGCTCTGTCTTAACGCCCCCTTCACTAAAGAAGAAATAGAAAATAGAAGAAACATAACCACTCTCCCTCTAGGCAAATCACCAGGTCCAGATGGCTTTTCAAATGACTACTATAAATTGTTTAAAACCTCTCTGGCTCCCTATCTACAGACAATGTTTACTGAGGCAGCAAGATCAGCATCTTTTCCCCAGGAAATGCTCAAGGCATACATTGTCATGTTACCTAAACCTGGTAAGGACCCCACTACACCGGCAAACTTCAGGCCGATTTCACTACTCAACACAGATGTAAAAATATATGCTAAAGTTTTAGCTAGACGCTTATCAAATATAGTCCCTTATTTAGTACGCAAAGACCAGATGGGGTTTTTTAAAGGGGAGGCAGACTTCAGATGCAACCAGGAGAATAATTAATATTATTAACTATGCGGAGCTCTCGCGAACGCCTTCTCTGCTTCTTTCAATAGACGCGGAGAAGGCGCTCGACAGAGTACACTGGGGGTATATGTCTTTGGTGCTTGAGAAATTTGCGTTCACAGGACCATCTTTAACAGCCATAAGGGCACTGTACTCAAATCCCTCTGCACAGGTGTATACATCTGTGTTACTGTCTACAACATTTAAAATATCGAATGGAACCAGGCAGGGGTGCCCTTTATCCCCAACCATATTTAATCTCATTATAAAACCCCTAGCAGAGGCCCTTAGGAATTCCCCCTCCATCACAGGTTTCCAGTTTCACCAAACCCAGCATACCATCACGCTATTTGCAGATGACATTATTCTATCTCTCACAGACCCAACTCATTGCCAGTAACTCGTCACATATTGACCAAATTCAGTGAAATCTCTTTTTATAAAGTAAACTTCTCAAAGTCCTTAATATTGAACATGGGAATACCGGAATCAACAAGGTCACAACTACAAAAATCTCTCCCATTTAAATGGAGCTCACAGAGTGTCCCCTACTTAGGCATCAAACTAACTAACCAAACTAAAAACTTACTCTCCCTGAATATTCCACCACTTATTAATAAAATAGAGAGCCAGCTTAAACAATATGGGAACAAAGATCTGTCCTGGACGGGAAGGGTGGCCTCCCTCAAGATGATGATCTTACCGCAGATCCTCTACTTGTTCAGAGCTCTCCCCATACCAGTACCAAAACATTACCTAAATACTGTATCAAAATTACTTAGCAGATATGTCTGGCAGGGTAGAAGGGCCAGATGTTCCAAAAAAACATTAATCCCACACAAACTAGCAGGCAGAGTCGGATGGGTAGACATAATGGACTATTACCATGCAGTCCGCCTGGACCAACTTAAACACTGGTTTAATAAGGAAGATCTCCCCACATGGAAGGAAATAGAAGCAACTATGGCTCCTCAAGGAGACCTAGTCTGCCTGCTCATATGTGACTCCTGGACCCCAGGAAACATCTCTACATTACTCCTACCAATGCAGGCATCCATACTGGCCTGGAGGGCACTAACATGCAACCAAATGGGTGATGCGGCAGAAAACAAATGGCACAACCAGATTCAAATGCTAGAAAATGTTAGCCCATGTGCCCGGTGCTAGACTTCTTCCAAGGGAAGGGAATAAAATCCATAACCACAATCAGGGCAGAATTCAACATACCCAGCGACTGCATATTTGCATGTACCCGTATCACTCACTTCCTTAGAAAAAATACCTTACCCCAGATGAGATTCCTACGCCCATTCGAAACATATATCTGAAACAATCCACACAAAAGCGAGGAATCTCACTGATCTACAACACACTTAAAAACAAGACTATTCTCCAAAAACAACCCCCATGCTAAAGTGGGAAGCTGACATCAAAACCAAGCTTACACCCACCCAATGGTCCATTGCTATTAAAAATATATACAAAGCATCCCACTGTGTAGCACATGGGGAGATGACACTGAAAATTATGCATAGGTGGTACTATACCCCATATAAAGTAGCCAAATTTTCCAAAGACATATCCCCATACTGCTGGCGAGACTGTGGCCAAGTGGGGAACCTGCTCCATATACTTTGGGATTGCCCGAACTTGACAAGTTTTTGGGCACAAACCTTCAAGTATATGGCATCGCTATCTGGGATTCTTACCCCCCCCAATCCACAACTGGCAATACTCCATATTGGGATTGAATTATACCCACCGGACTTACGAACAGTGATCGCTCATATCCTACTGGCAGCACGCCAAATAGTGATGAGAAAATGGAAATCTAACCTAACTCCGAATGTGTCGGAAGTCTTATCTCTAACTCAACAACACTACACCTATGAACGTATCCTAGCTTTCAAAAATCTGGGTGGAGCCAAGTTTCACAAACAATGGGAAGTGTAGCCAAACAAGAAGGACCACACATAAACATTTACCCGATTTATTTTGTATTGTATATGTACATACGTTGTATTCTCGTAACACAATAATCCTGGTGAACCTCTTCTGAGACAATTTGCACTGTTATTTTGTCTATACGTGATTGTAACCTTTGCTTTTTGCTTTTTATTTACCCTTCCTTTGCTATATTGCGATATTATCTGGTACTTTTGTACTGTACTGTTTCTTTTGGAAAATTCAATAAACATCTATTGATAAAAAAAAAAAAAAGATTTTAACTAAGGTTCTTGCTATTAGATTGAACAGATTTATAGGAAATCTTATAAATCGTGACCAAGTAGGTTTCATGCCCATTCGGCAAGACAGTGATAATATTCGTTGAACGGTCCTTTTATCTCACATCGCTAAAATGTGTTGCATCCCATCCTTTTTCTCTCTTTAGACATAAAAAAAGCATTTGATTCCATATCTTGGTCTTATATGCATTTAAATAGGGCTTTGGCCCTCACTTGCTAAAGTGGATCGCTGTGTTATATAATCAACCTAAGGCATATATTAAATATGCGGGCTATAAATCAGATGCATTCAATATAGTAAGGGGCACAAGACAAGTGTGCCCTCTTTCTCCCCTCCTATTTGCCTTACTTATTGAACCATTGGCTCAGAAAATTTGGACTGAACCTTCTATTACAGGTATAGAACTTGTCAAGTAACATCACAAACTATGTTTATTTGCGGATGCTATTCTTTTATTCTTATCTTCCCCACAGATCTCTATCCTCAATCTTATGAATATTCTAAACAAGTTTTTGGCTATTTCTGGTCTTAAAGTTAATACTCAGAAATCAACAGCATTGAACATTTCTTTATCTAATTAGGAAATTTGTACTGTTAAGGAGACATTTCCTTTCAAATGGGCTACATAGAGTCTCCCTTACTTAGGTATTCAGCTGACCACAAATTACACAGATCTATTTTCTGCCAATTATACAGCCTTATTGAAACAAACCAGTTTATTGTCAAGATGGTCATCCATCCCACTTTCCTGGTTCAGGAAAATCAATTTAATCAAAATGACCATTCTTCCGAAATGTTTATTTCTATTTAGAGTTCTCCCAATATCCATTATTTCTTAATAATTATAAATCAGAGAGTGATACAATTCACTTGGGGACTGATTAAACCAAGATTGCCTAAAGACACATTATATCTTCCCAAACTGCAGGGTGGTTTGGCTTTTCCTAATTTAATGACATATTATAAGGCTGCTCAACTGGCACAACTGTCAAAATATCAAGCGACTACAGAAACCCCTCTTTGGGTTGCAATAGAAGCAGTAGACTGTGACCCTTCATCAAATATACTATGGTTACGTCCAATGGATCTTAAGACCCTTTTGAATCCGATAGCTATACATTCTTAATCAATCTGGGATAGACATAGAACTGTATACGGTTTACAATCTCTACATGGCCCACTCCTTTCATTTCACAGAAATCCATCATTTTATCCAGCATAGACTTCCCCCATGACCTAAAAATTCTCCTGAGCTCGGGTGCTCAGTCTGTCAACGCATGTTGTAAGCTGTTGTCTATGGAGTGCAAACCAGCCTTGCAGCCTTCCTCAGAACAATGGGTGCTCTTGGAACTGGAATATATAAAGAGAAAGGAAGGCACACCAACCTTGTGCATTACCAAAGATATTTATTGAATGTTAAAACAGCAACAGCGTTCTGGCCATGCCATCCTGTCTATTGGCCGTCTTGGGTCCCGCCTTGGTCTTGATTAGCAGCGGAGCACCTTACATGTCTGTTACTGTTGATTGTATGTGAGTATGACCATTGCTGTTTTAATTTTCAATAAATATCTTTGGTAATGCATAAGGTCGTTGTGCCTTCCTTTCTCTTCATATATTCCCCCATGACCTTTCGAGCCTGGTCAAAGGCTGGTATTTCATGTTTACATAATATGGTTTCGGATACATCAATTTTACCCTTTCCAGATATATGTAAGTCCTATGGGCTCCCCCAATCTGAAATATTTCCTTATTTACAAATTAAAAATGTTACACCCCCCTTTCTAAACACAAAGATTGCCTTGACAAAACTATCATTGTTTGAAAAAATTTGCTTAAAAGATCCACATAGTAGGGGAAGGATTTCAACACTCTATGCTCAATTGCTCACTAAACAGGATGCATCCTTACCCTCATATGTGGCCAAATAGGAAAATGATCTGGGTCGCATTATCGATACAGCAGAATGGTCTGAGATATGGTCAATAACGAAATCTTCTTCATCAAATATAACAGCAGTTAAGACTGCAAACAAAGTACCCACACATTGGCACTTAGTTAAAGCTAGAATTTCTAAATATGTTCAGGACCACTTGGCTTCCTGTTTTCGTGGCTGTTCAGAGATGGGTACACATTTACACATTTAGTGGAGTTTTGAAAATCTATTTTCACGCTTGCCTCAGTGATGTTTGAAAGCACTATTACAACAGAACTGAGAATGGCCCTTCTAAACCTTAGACTGGAATTTCTACAACGGAAATTTAAATGATTAAAATAGCTTGTAACATTCTACAATCATCTTAAAACTGTTTGTGAAAGGTATCCATCAACTCTAAAAATGAACCAAACTCTGTTTGGATGCTCTAGATGAAAACAACTTAAACAAGTTTAATAATCTATGGAAACCATAGATTAAACACTACTTACAACCAGACCTTGAAGACCAAGTACTTTTAGCATGGTAGATGATGATCTAATGTATAGATACACCATTACCCTCTGGGAGTAACCTTACCTTCAGTGACCCTCTATTCCTTCTTCTTTCTACTGTCTTTCTTTCCATTCTTTTCTGTAAACCCTTCTACCTCCTCTTTTATACATACTACCTTTTTAACCAGTTAACAACCGGCCCATAGACAAAAGACGTCTACAGGGTGGTTGCTTAACTCTGGGAGGACGTACATTGTGAAACTGTTTGACGTCCTCCCAGAATCACACTTCCCGCGCGCCCCCTAGGGCGCGCACTCGGGAACATCCGTGACCGCCGGGTCCAGGGGACCCGGCGCATCACAGATCGCGGTGAATGGCCACTGTGAGCGGCCTTTCACCACGTGATCGATCCGTCAAATGACGGATCGATCACATGTAAACAAGCCGGTGCTTCCGCCGGCTTTTCTCTCTCCTCTCCGCACCGATCGGTGCAGTGTGAGAGGAGAGAGGGGGAGAGAGGACATGTGCAGCGTTGTGGGTGATGTGTAATGCACACAGCGCTGCTAAGTGACAGTTGGGGACAGGCTTCACCCCCCACCATCCATCCACACCCACCAGCCATCCTCACCCCAGCCACCCTCACCCCATCCAGCCATCCTCACCCCATCCAGCCATCCTCACCTCATCCATGTTCACCCCATCCAGCCATCCTCACTCCATCCATCCACCACCCACCCAGCCATCCTCACCCCATCCATCCACCACCCACCCAGCCATCCTTACCCCATCCATGCTCACCCACCCAGCCACCCTCGCCCCATCCATGCTCAGCCACCCATTCATGCTCACCCACCCAGCCATCCTCACCCCATCCATGCTCATCCATCCATACTCAGCCACCCATCCATGCTCACCCACCCAACCAGCCTCACCCCATCCATGCTCATCCATCCATGCTCAGCCACCCATCCATCCATCCATTCATGTTCAGCCATCCTCACACAGCCATGCTCACTCACCCAGCCGTGCTCAGTCATCCCTATCCGTGCTCATCCATCCTCATTCATGCTCATCCATCCCCATCCATGCTCATCCATCCCCATCCGTGCTTATCCATCCCCATCCGTGCTTATCCATCCCCATCTGTGCTCAGTAGAGTTGAGCGAACCCGGACTGTAAAGTTCGGGTCCGTACCGAACTTTGGGGTGTTCGGGACCCGTACCTGAACCCGGACTTTTCAAAAAAAAAAAGGGGTTCTGGTAATTTTAATGAAAGTTCTGAAAATTGCTGTAAAAAAGTCCAGGAAGGTCCTAGAGGTCTGCAAAAGGAAGGAAAATGGGGGCAAGGGTGGGACAAGTGCCCTACAAAGAAATGGGGACAGGGAAATAACTTTAAATATTTTTTAAAAAATAAAAACATAAAAAAAGCAAAAATGGAGGTTAATGGGGATCATCTTCAAACTGGGTCTGAAAAGTATTAATTAATGGTAGAAGCCATATAACTGTTCTAAAATCATCTTCAAACTGTGTCAAAAAGTATAAATTAGCCGGGAGAACCCATATCACTGTTCTGCACACATCTGGAAACTGTGTGTGTCACTTTAAATGAAACCGGAAATAACTGAACATCTGTTCTGCAAACATCTTTAAAGTCTGTGTGTCGCTTTAAATGAAACCGGGAATAACTGAACATCTGTTCTGCAAACATCTTTAAAGTCTGTGTGTCACTTTAAATGAAACCGGGAATAAGTGAACATCTGTTCTGCACACATCTGGAAAGTCTGTGTGTCACTTTAAATATAGCCACTAATAACTGAACATCTGTTCTGCCCACATCTGCAAAGTCTGTTTGTCACTTTAAAAATAGCCGCTAATAACTGAACATCTGTTCTGTACACATCTGCAAAGTCTGTGTGTCACTTTAAAAATAGCCGCTAATAACTGAACATCAGACTTTGCAGATGTGTGCAGAACAGATGTTCAGTTATTAGCGGCTATTTTTGAAGTGACACACAGACTTTGCAGATGTGTACAGAACAGATGTTCAGTTATTAGCGGCTATTTTTAAAGTGACACACAGACTTTGCAGATGTGTGCAGAACAGATGTTCAGTTATTAGCGGCTATTTTTAAAGTGACACACAGACTTTAAAGATGTTTGCAGAACAGATGTTCAGTTATTCCCGGTTTCATTTAAAGTGACACACAGATTTTAAAGATGTTTGCAGAACAGATGTTCAGTTATTCCCGGTTTCATTTAAAGTGACACACAGACTTTAAAGATGTTTGCAGAACAGATGTTCAGTTATTCCCGGTTTCATTCAAAGTGACACACAGACTTTAAAGATGTTTGCAGAACAGATGTTCAGTTATTCCCGGTTTCATTTAAAGTGACACACAGACTTTAAAGATGTTTGCAGAACAGATGTTCAGTTATTCCCGGTTTCATTTAAAGTGACACACACAGTTTCCAGATGTTTGCAGAACAGTGATATGGGTTCTCCCGGCTTATTTATACTTTTTTGACACAGTTTGAAGATGATTTTAGAACTGTTATATGGCTTCTACCGTTAATTAATACTTTTCAGACCCAGTTTGAAGATGATCCACATTCACCTCCATTTTTGCTTTTTTTATGTTTTTATTTTTTTTTTAATATTTAAAGCTATTTCCCTGTCCCCATTTCTTTGTAGGTCACTTGTCCCACCCTTACCCCCATTTCCTTCCTTTTGCGGACCTCTAGGACTTTCCAGGACTATTTTACAGCCATTTTTGTGCCTAAAAGTCTGTGTCCCCATTGATTTCAAGGGGGTTCGGGTCTGGGACAAAGTTCAGGTTCTGTCCGGACCCGAACCCGGACTTTGTCCCGAAGTTCGGCCGAACCAGCAGAACCCGGACTTCTAGAAGTTCGCTCAACTCTAGTGCTCAGTCATCCCCATCCGTGCTCATCCATCCTCATTCATGCTCAGTCATTGCATCCGTGCCCATCCGTGCTCATCGATCCCCATCCGTGCTCAGTCACCCCCATCCATGCTCAGTCATCCCCATCCATGCTCAGTCATCCCCATCCATGCTCATCCATCCTCATTCGTGCTCAGTCATCCCATCCGTGCTCATCCATCTCATCCGTGCTCATCCATCCCCATCCATGCTCATCCATCCCCATCCATGCTCAGTCATCCCCATTCGTGGTCAGTCATCCCCATCCGTGCTCATCTATCCCCATCCATGGCTCATTTGTGTCTCATTCATGCTCATCCATACCACATCAGTTCTCATCCGTGACACATCCTTGCCACTACAGTGCCCATCTGTGCTACTACACTGCCCATCTGTGCTACTACACAGCCCATCTGTGCTACTACACTGCCCATCCATGCCACTACACTGCCCATCCGTGCGACTACACTGCCCATCCATGCCACTACACTGCCCAACCATGCCAATACACTGCTCATCCGTGCCACTACACTGCCTATCCATGCCACCACAGTGCCTCACAATAGTGTAAAACGTAGTCAAATTAGATTTGACATGTATGCCCCTAGAACACCTGACGGTGCTCCCTGCATGTTGGGCCTCTGTATTTGGTCAGGCTGTGTAAAAGTGTCACACATGTGGTATCGCCATACTCGGGAGGAGTAGCAGAATATGTTGTGGGGTGTCATTTTTGCTGTGTACATGCTGTGTGTTAGAAATATTGTATAAATGGACAACTTTGTGTTAAAAAAAAAGCGTTTTCATTTTCTTTCCACATTTTCCAAAAACTTGTGGAAAAAATGACATGTTCAAAAGACTCATTATGCCTCCTAGAATATACATTGGGGTGTTTACTTTCCAAAATGGGCGTTTCCATTGTCCTGGTGCTCCAGGACCTTCAAAAGTGCAAGAGGTAGTCAAGAAATGATATGTGTAATTTATGCTTCTAGATCGCCTGAAGGTGCTCCCTGTATGTTGGGCTTCTGTATGTGGCCAGGCTGTGTAAAAGTCTCACACAGGGGGTATCGCCATACTCAGGAGGAGTAGTACAATGTGTTTCGGGGTGTAATTTGTGGTATGCATATGCTGGGT
>BLSH010503419.1:679938-692363 GCA_018402905.1 Glandirana rugosa
CATCACCGTGCCTACTCGTCACATCCCCATACCTACCCATCACATCACCGTGCCTACCCGTCACATCACCGTACCTACCCGTGACATCACCGTACCTACCCGTCACATCATCGTGTCTACCCGTCACATCATCGTGTCTACCCGTGACATCACCGTGCCTACACAGTGCCTACTCTTGACTACACCATACCTACTCGTACTTATGCTCATCCATCCCCATCCATGCTCAGTCATCCCCATCCATGCTCATCCATCCCCATCCATACTCAGTCACCCCCATCCGTGCTCATCTATCCCCATCCACGGCTCATCCATCCCCATCCATGGCTCATTTGTGCCTCATTCATGCTCATCCATACCACATCAGTTCTCATCCGTGACACATCCGTGCCACTACAGTGCCCATCTGTGCTACTACACTGCCCATCTGTGCTACTACACTGCCCATCCATGCCACTACAGTGCCCATCCATGCCACTACACTGCCCATCCGTGCCACTACACTACCCATCCATACCCCTACACTGCTCATCCGTGCCACTACACTGCCTATCCGTGCCACTACAGTGCCTATCCATGCCACCACAATGCCTCACTATAGTGTAACAGGTAGTCAAATTAGATTTGAAATGTATGCCCCTAGAACACCTGACGGTGCTCCCTGCATGTTGGGCCTCTGTATGTGGTCAGGCTGTGTAAAAGTGTGGTATTGCCATACTCGGGAGGAGTAGCAGAATATTTTGCGGTGTGTTATTTTTGCTATGTACATGCTGTGTGTTAAAAATATTGTATAAATGGACAACTTTGTGTAAAAAAAAAAAAAAAAGGGTTTTCATTTTCTTTCCACATTTTCCAAAAACTTGTGGAAAAAATGACATGTTCAAAAGACTCATTATGCCTCCTAGAATATACATTGGGGTGTTTACTTTCCAAAATGGGCGTTTCCATTGTCCTGGTGCTCCAGGACCTTCAAAAGTGCAAGAGGTAGTCAAGAAATGATATGTGTAATTTATGCTTCTAGATCGCCTGAAGGTGCTCCCTGTATGTTGGGCTTCTGTATGTGGCCAGGCTGTGTAAAAGTCTCACACAGGGGGTATCGCCATACTCAGGAGGAGTAGTACAATGTGTTTCGGGGTGTAATTTGTGGTATGCATATGCTGGGTGTGAGAAATAACATGTTAACATATGACAATTTTGTGAAAAAAAAAAAAGAAAAAAAATCTTAATATTTCAAAGAATTGTGGGAAAAAAATACAACTTCAAAAAATTCACCATTCCTCTTACTAAATACCTTGGAATGTCTACTTTCCAAAAAGGGGTCATTTTGGGGGGTATTTGTACTTTCCTGGTTAGTTAGGGTCTCAAGAAATGAGATAGGCCGTCAGTACATCAGGTGTGATCAATATTCAGTGATTGGCACCATAGCTTGTAGACTCTATAACCTTCACAAAGACCAAATAATATACACTAATTTGTTTTGTTTTTTTACCAAAGATATGTAGCAGTATACATTTTGGCCAAAATTTATGAAGAAAAATTACTAATTTGTAAAATTTTATAACAGAAACTAAGAAAATTAATTTTTTTACAAAAATTTCGGTCTTTTTTAAATTATAGCGCAAAATAAAAAATCCAGCGGTGAATAAATACCGCCAAAAGAAAGCTCTATTTGTGTGAAAAAAAGGACGCAAATTTCATATGGGTACAGTGTTGCATGACTGAGTAATTGTCATTCAAAATGTGAGAGCACTGAAAGCTGAAAATTGGTCTGGTTGTTAAGGGGTTTAAGTGCCCAGTGGTCAAGTGGTTAATTCAGGTAACCTCCACTATATTTGGTTGACATACCATAATAATATGTTGTTAATCGACCCAAAATCAGCAGTAGATTAAACATAATGTTTTACTGTTGATAGAGCACCAGCGACATTACATAAATTTATTTATATATGGTAGACTCTTGTTTAGACTGAATATCATTAATTTACTACATGGATTTGTTTTGATTTAATTTTTTAACTAAACAATTTTACTCATTGAAATGTCATATTCGACTAGTAATATAGTTTCCTGTAACAAGATTATCCTAACAGAACAATGTAAAACTTTCTTTTTCTCTATATATTACACTCAATATTTTCTGATAATCTTTAATAAAATACTTGCACAACAAAAAAATAATACCCTTAATGTTCGTAATATGTTTGAAATGGCAGTACTTATTTGTTATCTTTCAGAGGGCTAGTGTAATATTCCCTAACATTCGATCTCAAGAGAAAAAACATAAAATCACATAATGAAAAATAAACAATGATAAAAACATGCAAAAAATAATACAATTAAAAACATAGAAGAAAATATTAAAAACGAATGCAAACAAACAATTATACAAATTCTAAAACATTCAAAATATTGGAATGGAGCGGAGGGGGATATCTACAAATTACAAATTGGTACCAAAAATGTCCTCAAATTTAATTCTGGGGACCAAAACCAATTCTTAATGGTGTAATACTAATATCCTGCATATAATAAATAGAATGTCAGAAGATACTCATTTCCCATACAATTATTATTAATAACACAATTGACATCCCAGTCAATGTTTAAACAATATGGGGTGAATGTTTGGGATTAGAAATCCACCACATCTCCAATCTAGATATCTCTCTTTTAACATAACTCCCTTTCCAATGCAGTATGAATTTATCAATCCCTAGGAAAAGTGTACCCGCTGGATTTTTCTGATGGTGTAGAGCAGGGGTCCTCAAACTATGGCCCTCCAGTTGTTCAGGAACTACATTTCCCATCATGCCTAGTCATGTCTGTGAATGTCAGGGTTTTACAATGCCTCGTGGGATGTGTAGTTCCGCAACAGCTGGAGGGCCGTTGTTTGAGGATGCTTGGTGTAGAGCATAATGTTTAGAAACACTATGTCCACGGAAACCAATTTTGATGTTGCCGATATGTTCATTGAGACATGTTTGCAATGTCCTCATGGTGCATCCTAGATACTGCAGGCCATGGACACTCGAATAAATAAACCACATTTAAGATTCACCAGGTTGTTATTAGAGCAAGAATTCCAAATTTCTGATAAGGAATTTCTCCTTACTATGAAAAGATTTGCTCCAGGACAGGAAATGAATGGAAAACTCTGCAATGAGATTTTGTAATAAAATGGAGGGATTTATAATAATACCCTACTGTATCCAAAAAGAAAAAAAAGTCTGTTTTCTTTTGCAATAGGGAGTTGGTAAATTGCACTCACAAACCCTAGAATTCCTACACAATTTTTAGGCCAATGATGCTGAAGGATGTAAGATATGCCATCTTTGACAGACTTGTATAATTTGTAGGGAAGGGATTTTTTTTGGTGGCATCATAGTTTGCATTAAAATAGCAGAAAGCTCTCTAGATATGAAGATGCCAGCCTAGCTGTTGTGTGTGTTTTTTGGGAAGGTTGGCTTAAAATGTTTTAAGGTGGAATTGTAAAATTAACAGCTCTTTCAGTACTGTAGCTTAACATTCACATTCAAAATAATTTCTAACGTAAGGCTGAATTTAGTATGGGTACCACTTATGATTATCAGAAAGGAATGTAGTATTCCTTTCAGCGTGGTAATAAATCAAGCAATAATTTGCATTTAGCGAGGTAATACCAGTCAGTTTATTGAGAGATTTTGTCAGATAGGAAGAGATATTTTTGGAAAAGTTATGGGCTTTTTGTAGGATGGGCAAGCAAAACTTAAAGTGGATGTAAACCCATCACTCACCCAGTATCAAAATAAAGAAACACCTAGCTATCATCCAAAGAAATGAACCGTATACCACATCCCAAATTAGTCACAGACCTAGGAAGTGAGGGATTTTTAAGGGTACAGGTTCACAAATCCATTGGATTCTTGCATGGCAAAAAACACAAACCACTCAACATAAAGTTGTAAAACATGCAATGTGTTACAGATTACAGATAGGGCCAGAAGGTAGAGCCCATTAACAGATGACCATCTGTAGTTGCAACATGTTTCGAAGACGCTTGTTTAAACTTCTTCTTCAAGGAGAATTATAAACATTGAACAGAGTGGTTCTATAAAAACAACATTGGAAATGTATTATTGATTTATACAACAGTATTAGGTGAAAGAAACAAGCCAGTGAGTAGCAGCATATAAGCAAACATTGTCATATAATAAATTACAAAGGTAATAACAATAAATTGTAATAATACAAGAAACATTTAATATGTGCATGCATGGCCCCTGTCCCACATAGTTAGAGATGCTTACCAAATATAAAAAGCAGAATTTTTTAGCTTGTTACACGAATTGGCCATACACCGTTTGGTCTGCTGGAGCCAAGGGTGTATATTCAAGCCCCACGGTCACAGACCACCAAGCATGTCGAGAAACAGCCCCTCATGAGAACCAGAATTGGCATAAAAGGATTCCTGTGACAATCTCTGGAAGTAAGTACAAAAATCGAATAAATAGTAACAGACTGTAGGGGCCGCTGCAAAATGAGGCAACACATAGTGCGTCATGGATTTGCTATGGGAATACACCAAAGCAAGGGCCCTAGTTGAAAACAAGGCCTCAAAAAAGGTACAACATAGTAGTGGGGTATTGGCCTGGTCCATGTTAATTCCAAACAAAAGGGGAGGGATTCATCGGGATCTAAGTAGCAATACACAGCCTAATGAGCAGAAGTACATACCTAATTCATTAGGTGGCCTCGCTCACAGCAGACACCCTGATATTCAACCATAGCAGTCTAATATAACCATCCCAATTTGATTGGGTCAGGGCGGATAGTGCAGGATCCATACTGGATCCGAGACAGCCACCCTCATACTCCATATTGAGGAAAGGGGCTAATCCCTTGCTCACTGATCCCCCGGAGAGGCGGCGCGCATGCGCTGCCGCGTCCAACACCATCACACCACCGGCTTGTGCAGAAGAGGTCACATCCGGTCGGTGGAAGGGGCTGAGGCGTCAAAGGCGCCTTGGATGTGACATAACTGCCTCACTAACCGTGTGCCAGTTGAGGGGCCCACGCACGCCATGGAGGGGCTGATTATGACAACGGCGACTGTGCGTCGCAGCGAGCTCCACACAAAAATAACCATAGCAAAAGTAACAAGTAAAAAAGGGTACTAAGAAAAAGATGAACTTGCGTGCCCTCTCCTGGCTACATAGTGTAGAGGGCTAGACAATAAAAAATAAACAATAAAGCATCCCATTGTCATGCAGGTAAAGGGACAAAGCACAGCACATTTACAACAAGGAAAAGGCAATTATAGCACCGCATAGAACAGTCCCATATTTATAGTTCCATGGTGGCAATTGTACATAAGCAAATGATGGGATTGTGTGCAAGGAAGGGAAGGAGCTGAATAGGGAGGTGGTGTGTGTAGGGAATTATAAAAAGTCTCTGTCAAACACTCCTGATGTAAAACCAGGAAGGAAGAGCTTAAAGTTCATGGCCCCATTGGGGCTTGGTGGAAAGGTGGCATTTAGATCTGAGATCCAACGCAGTTTTTGCTGGAGCAGGGCCTTGTCAAAGTCCCCTCCACGTAGACTAGGGTTTACATGATCCAGGGCCACAAAAGTGACCCTGGGCATGGAACCCTGGTGCACCAGCAATACATGGCATCCCAAAGAGGTATCAGGATCTCTCTTCTTCATATTAATGACGTTGCGGCCAATATGCCAGCAAAACTTTTGTACCGTCTTGCTGACATAGAAGCAGCCACACCCACAAAAAAGTAGGTATACTACACCCATCATCTGACAGTTGACATAATGTTTCGATCTGTATAGGCGATTATTAGGTAAAGTGATTTTGCGTCTGGTGTCG
Organism: Glandirana rugosa; assembly: GCA_018402905.1. Lineage (NCBI taxonomy): Eukaryota > Metazoa > Chordata > Amphibia > Anura > Ranidae > Glandirana > Glandirana rugosa. The sequence goes on from BLSH010503419.1 coordinate 685,795, forward strand.
ATATGTAGGCACTGCACACATCCCCCACATGGGAAGGTCCCCCAATGTTTGCAGGGATCCCCACCCACATGGCTGGAATGCTCGCTGTGCACCAACCTATCACCAACAGATGTTGCCCTACGATAGGTGATCAAGGGGTTTGGGGACACAAACGGGTCCAACAAGGGGTCCATAGTCAACAGGTGCCAATGTTTTTTGAGAATATCTCTAACCTGATGGTATTGGTTGTTGAACTTAGTGATAATTCTTCTGACAGGTAAATCATCATTTTTCCTTTTGGGTTTATAGAGTAAATCCTGTCAGAATTTATGTATCACTTTGTTTATACTCACCCAGTATAAACTAATGGCACAGTATTAATGTATATATATGCAAGCCTCCTGCATGTATCCCTACCTTGTAAAATGTCACCCCCTTCAGCAGTAGCAGCCCCACAAATCTCTGGAATCAGTGGGTAGGTCTCTTTGCTTGAGCTTGGTGGGTGGAGTTGTGATGTCACAAGGCTCCCAACCCACTTATACACTGTCCTACTTTGCTATTCCTGAGTTTTGAGAAACATCTGGTCAAACCTCAGGAAAGACACCACATGACTTCAGCATGCCCTATCATGCTGAGGTGTGGAGCAACCAATCCTGGGAGAGCTGGAGGAGAAAGGAGGGGGGAGTGCGAAGCTTCCTCTGCTATGCATGAGATAAGGAAATGACCTGTCATTCACAGCATGGGGAAGAAATTTCTCCTATTTCTCAGTTAGTCATTTTTTTTTCTTACTGAAAAAAGACGAGGGGATTGCTCAGAGCTGGATTAACGCTTTGTGGCAACTCTGGGCACAGATGGCATGACATGCTCTACTGTACCAGACAGAATTATTAATTACATTTTTTTGTTCGGGTTTACATCCACTTTAAGATACTAGCAACCATTTAAAATATGCATTTAATTTTCCAGTGCAGGTCAGAAAATGATAGCTAACAATGGGCATTAGCTCTATCCTTTCTCTGCTTCAGTATTCATAAATCAAAGGCATAACTGAAAAAAAAAACTAAGCTTTCATTTCTAAGAAACTTCTAGTTACTGACACTTCTTTCCAAATGTTACTAGTTTGCCCTTGATGTTGTTTAGGAATGGAAAGTGCTTCCATATTAAGTAAAAACAGTTTTTTGAATTAGAATGTGTTTAACAGAGCTTTACCATAAGAGACAAAGATGCTGTTTAAAAGGGGAATACAAAGGGAAAAAATATATATATATACTTCACTACTATGCACTTAGAACACTTTACTACCAGACCAATTTTCAGTTTTCAGTGCTGTTGCGTTTTGAATGACAATTGCGCGGTCGTGTGACGCTGCACTCAAACAGATTTTTTATCATTTTGTTCCCACAAATAGAGCTTTCTTTTGGTGGTATTTGATCACCAATGCGGTTTTTATTTTTTGCGCTACAAATAAAAAAAGACCGAAAATTTTGAAAAAAAAAAAATTCTCTGTTTTGTCACAAAACTTTGTAAATAAGTAAATTTTCTCCATCACTGGTGGGCACTGATGAGGCTACACTGATGGGCACTGATGTGGCAGTACTGATTGGCACTGATGAGGCGGCACTGATGCGGTGGCACTGATGATGAGGCACTTATATGCAGCGATGATGAGCACTGTTAGGAGGCACTGATAAGCAGCACTGACGGGTACTGAGAGGTGGCACTGATATACAGCACTGATGGGCACTGATATGCAGCACTGACAGACACTGCTAAGCGGCACTGATGGGCACTAATAGACAGCACTGATTGGCACTCATAGGCGGCACTGGGCACTGATAGGTGGCACTGATGGGCACTGATAGGTGGGCACTGGTAGGTGGCAATGGTGGGCACTGATATGTGGCACTGGTATGCATTGATAGGGGCACTGGTGGGCACTGATATGGGCACTGGTGGGCATATACATTGATAGGGGCTCATTCCCTGGTGATCTAGGGTGGCATCTGAAGGTGGCACTGAGTGCCATCCACATTGGGCAGTATGTCACTTACCTGGTGGTCTAGGGGGGTCTCCCTGGTAGTCCAGATTGGCTCCCTGGTGGTCCCTGGTCGGCTCCCTGGTGGTCCTGGGTGGGCACATCCCTGGTGGTCCCTGGGCAGGCTCCCTGGTGGTCTAGGGTGGCGATCCGAGGGAGGGCTGTGCTGATAAATCATCAGCACAAACCCTCCCTGTCAGGGATGCAGCCGATCGGCTCTCCCCTCATCAGGTCTGCAGACCTGAGTACAGGAAAGCCAATAAACGGCTTTCCTGTATTACACTGTGACCAGCCGTGATTGGTCACGGCTGGTCACATGGTAAAGTGCTTAGGATCAAAGCGCATTACTGAGATCGGTATTGTGGGGGGTCAGACTGACCTCCCACACCACCGATCGCCGCGATGCGCGCCCCCCCGGGCGCACGGCGGCTTGTTATCCTGAGGACGTCATATGACGTCCAGTCAGGATAACTGAGCCACTTCCCGGCCGTCATTTTGCATACGGCGGTCGGGAAGTGGTTATATATATATATATATATATATATATATATACAGTCAGGTCCATAAATATTGGGACATCAACACAATTCTAATCATTTTGGCTCTATACACCACCGCAATGGATTTGAAATGAAACAAACAAGTTGCGCTTTAACTGCAGACTTTCGGCTTTAATTTGAGGGTATTTACATCCAAATCAGGTGAACGGTGTAGGAATTACAACAGTTTGTATATGTGCCTCCCACTTTTTAAGGGACCAAAAGTAATGGGACAGAGTAACAATCATAAATCAAACTTTCACTTTTTAATACTTGGTTGCAAATCCTTTGCAGTCAATTAGAGCCTGAAGTCTGGAACGCATAGACATCATCAGACGCTGGGTTTCATCCCTGGTGATGCTCTGCCAGGCCTCTACTGCAACTGTCTTCAGTTTCTGCTTGTTCTTGGGGCATTTTCCCTTCAGTTTTGTCTTCAGCATGTGAAATGCATGCTCAATCAGATTCAGGTCAGGTGATTGACTTGGCCATTGCATAACATTTCACTTCTTTCCCTTAAAAAACTCTTTGGTTGCTTTCGCAGTATATATATTACAATATATATATATAATATATATTGTGTTTTTTTATTAATGCAATATACAGTATCTCACAAAAGTGAGTACACCACTCACATTTTTGTAAATATTTTATTATATTTTTTTATGTGACAACGCTGAAGAAATTACACTTTGCTACAATGTGAAGTAGTGAGTGTACAGCTTGTGTAACAGTGTAAATTTGCTGTCGCCTCAAAATAACTCAACACACAGCTGTTAATGTCTAAACCACTGGCAATAAAAGTGAGTGCACCCCTAAGTGAAAATGTCCAAATCGGAACCAATTAGCCATTTTTCCTCCCCAGTGTCATGTGACTCATTAGTGTTACAAGTTCTTAGGTGTGAATGGGTAGCAGCTGTGTTAAATTTAGTGTTATCACTCTCACTCTCTCATACTGGTCCCTGGAAGTTCAATATGGCACCTCATGGCAAAGAACTCTCTTAGGATCTAAAAAAAAGAATTGTTGCTCTACATAAAGATGGCCTAGGCTATAGGAAGATTGCCAAAACCCTTAAACTGAGCCAAGACCATACAGTGGTTTAACAGGACAGGGTCCACTCAGAGAAGGCCTCGCCATGGTCGACCAAAGAAGTTGAGTGCACGTGCTCAGCATAATATCCAGGGGTTCGCTTTGGGAAATAGACGTATGAGTGCTGCCAGCATTGCTGCAGAGGTTGAAGGGGTGGGGGGTCAGCCTGTCAGTGCTCAGACCATACACTGCACACTGCATCAAATTGGTCTGCAAGGCTATCGTCCCAGAAGGAAGCCTCTTCTAAAGATGATGCACAAGAAAGCCCACAAACAGTTTGCTGAAGACAAGCAAACTAAGGATATGGATTACTTCAACCATGTCCTGTGGTCTGATGAGACCAAGATAAACTTATTTGGTTCAGATGGTGACAAGCGTGTGTGGCGGCAACCAGGTGAGTAGTGCAAAGACAAGTTTGTCTTGCCTACAGTCAAGTATGGTGGTGGAAGTGCCATGGTCTGGGGCTGCATGAGTACTGCCGGCACTGAGGAGCTACAGTTCATTGAGGGAACCATGAATACCAACAATACTGAAGCAGATCATTATCCCCTGTGATGTCATCATGGAGGAGTGGAAGAGGACTCCAGTGGCAATCTGTGAAGCTCTGGTGAACTCCATGCCCAAGAGGGTTAAGGCAGTGCTGGAAAATAATGGCGGCCACACAAAATACTGACACTTTGGGCCCAATTTGTACATTTTCACTTAGGGGAGTGCTCACTTTTGTTGCTAGCGGTTTAAACATTAATGGCTGTGTGTTGAGTTATTTTGAGGGGACAGCAAATTTACACTGTTATACAAACTGTACACTCACTACTTTACATTGTGTCATTTCTTCAGTGTTGTCACATGAAAAGATAGAATAAAATATTTACAAAAATGTGAGGGGTGTACTCACTTTTGTGAGATACTATATATTTTTTTTTTTAAATAAGGCCTAAAGATCCCGGAATGCCAGACAGCAGTTGCATTGCATTCACAGAACTCTGATGCAGCTGTGTGGGTGGAGCCCCAGACTCTGTTTTTAATTTGTGACTACAGGTGGGAGGGCTGTCACAGGGGGAGGATAGGGGCCGTGGAAGTGGCTGGTGAGACTGCTGAAGCATCTTACACCCTATATATGTGTTTAATCAGTCTCAACCACGCACTGTATATTTACTGCTGCATAGTGGCAGCGTCCCGCAAATCGCCATATATAAGCGCATGTGCAGCTAGCAGGCGGGGGTGCGCCACTGGCGGCTCTCTCTTATGCCCGCCGCACTCTCCAGGAGTGTGCCCACGATTTGGGTGGACCCGATGTCCGCTGGCGAGCCGCAATGACCTGCCAGAGAGAAGGAACGGGGAACCGCCGATGTAAACACGGCAGTTCCCCGCTCTGTTAGTGGGCATGTGAGAGATCTACTAATCCCTGTCATTGGGATCAGTTAGATCTCTTATGCCCATGTTAGCCCTGCCCCCTCACAGTTAGAACATGCCTAGGGAACACAGTTAACCCCTAGATCTCCTCCTGCAGGTAAACGCCTTCAATGCCAATGACATTTATACAGTACTCAGTGGATGTTTAAATTTATGATCGCTGTATAAATGTCATTGGTCCCAAAAAAGTGTCCAAAATGTCCGACATGTCCGCCCCAATATCAGAGTTCCGATAAAAATTGCATATCACTGCCATTACCAGTAAAAAAAAATGTAAAAAGCCAGAAATTAATTCTCATGGTTTGTAAAGGTGGCAACATTTGCGCAAATCAATCAATAAAAATATCGGCCAAAACCGATGAATACATTTGTAGAGTTGAGCGAACACTTGGACGTTCGGGTTCGGAGGGTGCGAACGAACTTTGGAAAAAAGTCCGGTTTCGGCAACGAACATTGCCCGAACGTTATCCCGGACCACGAACCCCATTGAAGTCAATGGGGACCCGAACTTTTAGGCACAAAAATGGCTGTAACAAAGACTTGGCAAGTGCTAGAGGGCTGCAAAAGGAAGTAAAATGGGGGTAAGAGTAGGGCAAGTGCCCTACAAAAAATGGGGATAGGGAAAATAAATTAAAATCAAATTAAAAAAATGGGAAGGGGGGGTGGATGTGGAGTAGGAGCCTAGAGGTTGACTAGGCCGTGACCATGGCAGTGTAGGTAGAACTGGCGGTGGTCGAGGAGGAGGAGGAGGTAGCCAACACTGTATTTTTTTTTTGTTTGTTTATAATTGGGGTAGCCCCCAAAATATTGAGGCCTATTCAAACAAACAAGTATACCAATGGCTGTGTGAGTCCGGTCTAAATGTTTATTCTGCACAAGGTACAGACAAGTCTTGTGGGATCCATGCCTGGTTCATTTTAATAAAGGTTAGCTTGTCCACATTGGCTGTGGACAAACAGCTGCGCTTGTCTGTGATAACGCCTCCTGCCATGCTAAACACACGTTCAGACAATACACTGGTTGCAGGGCAGGCCAGCACCTCCAAGGCATAAAGGCAAGCTCAAGCCATGTGGCCAATTTGGAGACCCAGACGTTGAATGGGGCAGACCCATCAGTCAGTACGTGTAGGCGTGTGCACACATTCTCTTGCACCATGTTGCTGAAATGCTGCCTCCTAGTCGTTGTACCACGTTCTCTTACACACGTGTGCGGATGTGCATGACTGACTACCCAGACGGGGTAAGTTGCAGACCCAGAGGTTTAACCGGTGTACCGAACTCGAACGGAAATACGGAACCTCCACGACCGGACGGGACGTTGGTCACATAACAGACTTGCACACAAATCGTACCGTCCTCCGCAATAGTGTCTGTTCGCGTCGACAAACAGGTGTCGGTTACACCTGTTCGATTGGAAATAATTTTACTTGGTCCGTACCTAGGGTGTTCTGAACAGACATGGAACACGTCTTATTTGTAAATCTGGCCTGAGTGTGTCGGTAACCATATGAACAAAC